>JAVMKO010000002.1:218046815-218509113 GCA_032164245.1 Sternotherus odoratus | reverse complement strand
AGAAGAGCCCTATGGAAAGTGTAATAAATAAAATCACAATAAGCGAACAATAACACCTAGCTCTTATATGTATTTTCTGAGTGGCAGGTAAATTCCACTGAAATATACCTTGTGTTCTGGGGGGGAGGGGAGAGCTAGGGCAGGGTATAGGGCAGTGTGTCCCTATGGGGGAGAGGGAAGCTGGGGGGGGGGGGTACAGGGCATGATGGGCAGTGTGTTCCGTGGGGGAGGGGAGAGCTGGGGTGGGGTATAGGACACAATGGGCAGTGTGTGCTGGGGGGAAAGGGAGAGCTGGGGTGGGGTATAGGGCACGATGGGCAGCGTGTCCCTCTGAGGGAGAGAGAAGCTGGGGGGGTACAGGGCACGATGGGCAGTGTGTTCCGTGGGGGAGGGGAGAGCTGGGGTGGGGTATAGGGCATGATGGGCAGTGTGTTCTGGGGTGGAGAGGGAAGCTGGGGGGTATAGGGTATGATGGGCAGTGTGTCTCTGTGGGGGAGCGGGGAACTGGGGAGGGGTATAGGGCATGATGGGCAGTGTGTTCTGGAGGGGAGGGGGAAGCTGGGGGGTATAAGGGACAATGGGCAGTGTGTCCCTTGGGGGCGGGGGGAGCTGGGGGCGGGGTATAGGGCATGATGGGCAGTGTGTGCTGGGGGGGAAGGGAGAGCTGGGGTGGGATATAGGACACAATGGGCAGTGTGTCCCTATGGGGGAGAGGGAAGCTGGGGGGGTACAGGGTATGATGGGCAGTGTGTTCCGTGGGGGAGGGGAGAGCTGGGGTGGGGTATAGGGCACGATGGGCAGTGTGTGCTGGGGGGAAAGGGAGAGCTGGGGTGGGGTATAGGGCACGATGGGCAGTGTGTTCTGGGGGTGGTGGAGGGGGAAGCTGGGGGTATAGGGTATGATGGGCAGTGTGTCCCTGTGGAGGAGGGGGGAGCTGGGGGAGGGGTACAGGGTATGATGGGCAGTGTGTTCCGTGGGGGAGGGGAGAGCTGGGGTGGGGTATAGGGCACGATGGGCAGTGTGTTCTGGGGTGGAGGGGGAAGCTGGGGGGTATAAGGGACAATGGGCAGTGTGTCCCTTGGGGGTGGGGGGAGCTGGGGGCAGGGTATAGGGCACGATGGGCAGTGTGTTCTGGGGGGGGGGGAGAGGGAAGCTGGGGGGTATAAGGGACAATGGGCAGTGTGTCCCTTGGGGGTGGGGGGAGCTGGGGGCGGGGTATAGGGCACGATGGGCAGTGTGTTCTGGGGGGGAGGGGGAAGCTAGGGGTATAGGGCACGATGGGCAGTGTGTTCTGGGGGGGAGGGGGAAGCTAGGGGTATAGGGCACGATGGGCAGTGTGTTCCGGGTACAGGGGTGGGGAGCCAGAGTCTGACCTTCCCCTGACCTTCTTCCTTGCCAGAATCCGCTTCTGCCCCCATCCCAGTCAGTGGCAAATCTTCCACTGTAATGGCCTGAGCCCCTAGACAGCTTCTCTTCAAAGACATCACATCGGGTGGGATTTCCTACCTTGTAGGCCTGCGCAGCCTCCTCTATTGGAGCCACGGTGTGACCCCTGTGCACCTGGGACTCCCTGCACACCAGACAGATCGGGCTCTGGTCTTGTTCACAGAAGAGTTTCAAAGACTCCTTGTGCTCCTGGCACACAATCTCTTGTGCTTTCTTGGCTGCTTCGATACCGAGCTGCACAGCTATTTCTACCATGTTTGCCAGCTGCCTGTTAGGCCTGAAGTTTCTAGGCTGGATTTGCTTCCTGCACTGAGGACAGGAGAGGTTCCCGGAGGATCCTTTGCAGTACTTGCTGATACATGCTCTGCAGAAATTGTGGCCGCACTCTGTGATCACTGGATCTTTAAAAGAGTCCAGGCAGATGGGACAAGTGGCTTCATTTTGGAGATCTTCAGTCAGATTTACAGCAGCCCGAGCCATGATTCCTCCTCCGGGAAACAGAAACAAAGTGAGTTTCACTTTCGTCTGCTCAGCAGTGGGTGTGGACTCCCTCCTCCCCTGATGTTGTGCCCAGAAAATCCTTTGCCCTGCAACCTCCCAAGTCACACTCTTGCGATCTCAGTAGCTCAGGAGCCAAATTAGCGATCAACATTACCCAAAAGAGTCACACTTGTGTGACTTCATTGTTTCATTTATTAGAATGCTCTCTATTCTTATTTAAACAGTCGGACAGGGGAAATATTTAGTTTATATAAATAATTCTGACAGCAAATAAGTTAATAACTTAGTGCACGTTAATAACGTAATTGGTTAATGAAATAGGAAAAGCACCCTGAATGCTTAATAATTGAATCACAGGTTTAAGATCATGTGCTCCAGAGCCACGGGAGACACATGAAGGAGCCACTTGAAGCTCTCAAGCCTCGATCTGAGTATCAGTGTCCTGGAGAGTCAATACGGGTGCATGGAGGAAAGACATACACACCCCTGGACCCTTCCCCAGGAGTAAGGGAAATGTTCTTGTGCAGAAAATGTGAGCGTTGCAGGCCTGTCCGTTTAGAGGAAGGATTCTCTTGGGATTGCGGACTCAAAATCAGCATTTTCCAAAGTGCCTAAGGTGCCTACGGGTTACGTCTCCACTGCAAAAACCCCTCCCATGGCTGCAAATCCCAGAACCGGGGTCAGTTGACTCAGGCTTGTGCTAGGGGGCCAAAAATAGCAGTGTAGACATTCCTGCTCCAGCGGGAGCCTGGGCTCTGACACTGCCCCCCTCAAAACCCAGGGTTCAGCCCAAGCGGGATGGGAACATCAATACTGTTATTTTGAGCCCCATAATGTGAGCCCCATGGGCCTGAGTCAGTGGACATGGGCGCTAAGACTTGCTCCCAGGGGTTCTGTTAGATGTACCCTCGGTCCCATTGTCAAAAATAGAATGACAGGTTTAAAATTAGCAGCCATGTTAGTCTGTATCCGTAAATAAGACGAGGAAGACTTTGTAGCACCTTAGAGACTAACCAGTTTATTTCAGCATAAGCTTTCGTGGGCTGTAGCCCACTTCATCGGATGCAGAGAATGGAACAGAAGTAAGATGCATTGATACACACAAGAAGAAAAAAGAAAAAAAAGTTGTACATTAGCATACCAGTTCTAAGAGGCTGTTTAATTTGGATGGGCCATTAATAGCTGATAATAAAAGCTGATAATGGCCCATCCAAATTAAACAGCCTCTTAGAATTGCTATGCTAATGTACAACTTTTTTTTTTTGCTTTTTCTTTCTGTGTGTATAAATGCATCTTGCTTCTGTTCCATTCTATGCATCCGATGAAGTGGGCTGCAGCCCACGAAAGCTTATGCTGAAATAAACTGGTTAGTCTCTAAGGTGCTACAAAGTCTTCCTCATCTTATTTAAAAATATAATGGGATTTATTCACTTCAGTCACTTAGCAGTTTTTGAAAATGTTTCTCCTACACTTTACATCAGCTTCTGACCTCACTCTATGTCTTGGGAAAGTCACCTCACTGCTTTTTGCCTCAGTTTCCCGTTTGTATAAAAAAACAACAGGGAAAACACTGACTAACCTCACAGAGGTTTGTGGAGTGTAACACATCAGTGTTTGCAAAGCAGCTTGAGATCCTGAGAAGGCAGGCGCTATATAAGAGCAAAGCAGTCTTAAACAAGCCGTCTACTCTGTGCTGAGGCAGCAAACTGCATCTGGTTCAGTGATGAAGTGAAGGCAGCAATTAGAAATAAAAACCAATAAATTACAAATGGGAAATGGGGAAATAGATAGCAATCAATATATATTAGAATTCAGGATGTGTAGAAAATTGATAAAGGAAGCTGAAGACATCAGGGAAAAATCCATGGCTGGCAGGGCTAAGGGTAATAAGCGGGAGGTTTTCTAAATGTGTTAGATGAAAGAAATCCTAGCCCTGGTATAGGCTCATTACATGATGGAGATGGTAACACTGTTAATAGTGATGCAGAAAAGGATAAATAGTTGTGTTCCATATTTTGGAAAGGAGCAGAATGATGTACTCGATCACATGAAGATGATGAAGTACTTTCCAGTCTGTTAGTAACCAAAGAGGATGTTAAACAACATCTCCTAGGGATCAGCATTTTTAAATCAGCAGGCCTGGACCCAAGAATCCTGAAAGAGTCAGCTGAGGAGACCTCTGATATTAGCACATCCTGTTTAGCCCTGGCATAGGCAGCGGTGGTACAAGTTTCCTCCACCTTAGCCCTGTTAAGGTGGCCACTCCTGCTGCTTGTGCTGGTTTTGATTACAGGTCTCGGTGCAGCTCAACCCAGTGGATAAACAGGCATACAAGTAACAGGGGGAGAGCAGCTCCCCCGCTAAGCGGGGAAGGAAATCTCCTTGGATCTGACTTAGGGGAATTCAGCTCCTCCCCTCACTGGGAACCTGCAACAGGAGGAGCTGGGGTATTTCTGGGACACTTGGCCTTCCCCCCAACAGATGGAGCAGCAGCACCCATCAGAGGGTAAAAAGAGTCCATTCATGTCTGACTCCTCCAACAGAAGATCTGTCCCCTGCCACTCAAACCAACCTGCAAGCTCCCGCTCCTCTGGAGAAGAGGGGAAAAGGAGTCATGCCTCCTCAGGGCCGGCGACAGAAATTTGGGGGCCCCCTAATCTAATAGTTTGGGGGCCCCCCCAGCCCAGCCGCCCCCCCCAGCCCAGCCAACAGCGGCTGGGGGCCCCCCAGCCCAGCCGACAGCGGCTGGGGGCCCCCCCAGCCCAGCCAACAGCGGCTGGGGGGCCCCCAGCCCAGCCGCCCCCCCCAGCCCAGCCAACAGCGGCTGGGGGCCCCCCAGCCCAGCCGACAGCGGCTGGGGCCCCCCCCAGCCCAGCCGGCGCTCCCCCCCCCCAGCTGACAGCGGCTGGGGGGCCCCCAGCCCAGCCGGCGCTCCCCCCCCCCCAGCTGACAGCGGCTGGGGGGCCCCCAGCCCAGCCGGCCACCCCCCCAGCCCCACCCCCCCCAGCTGACAGCGGCTGGGGGCTCCCCAGCCCAGCCGGCGCTCCCAGCTGGCAGCAGCGAGACCCAGAGCCGGGGAGCAGCGAGAGCCTCCCTTGCTGCTCCCTCCCCCGGACTGAGCCGCTGCCGCTGGCCGGGCTCTCTGCTCGGCCGGGGACAGGCGCTCGTCCGGGGGAGAGCCACGCCGGATGACTACGGGTAGAGCTGTACCGGGCCCCCCTAAAGTCGGGGGGCCCGGTACAGCTCTACCCGTAGTACCCCCCTGTCGCCGGCCCTGCGCCTCCTACCACCTCCATCCATCCTCCAGGCCCCCACGGAAGGACAGCCATGTTCAGAAGCCTGGATAAAATGCAGGAAACATTTCTGGATGGTAAAAGTCTCTTTATTCCCTCCACTTCAATCGGTCTGTGCATCAATGCCAAATACTCGCTGGGGCCCTGTCTGAGTGACAGCCGTTCTAGGAGGGGGGGCACAGAGCACTGCAGATGTGCTCCTGGGACCCCCACATGGCCAGCCTTCAGCTCAGGCCTCCTTTGGACATTAACTCCTTCCTCAGGCATGTTGCCTCGTGCCCCCATTCTCTTCCTCTTGCTGTGTCCTATCACCGCAAGATGCCACAATGCCACTTTGATGCAAAACATTGAGACCTGTCATGGCAGCTCCTGAAAGAGGTGACCACACTCCTAGTTTAATCTCCTTAGCCAGTGTGGCTACATACCTAATGGACCTAGGCTGGGACCATCAAACAGTGTGACCAATCCCAAGCATTCCAAAATCATGAGTCAGGTGCCAAAAAATCATGACAGTTATAATATTCATGTTATATTTTAAATCAGTCTCTTCCATGGCACTTTTCATCAGGAGAACTCAAAGCACTTCATAATCCTTTATGTTTTTATCTTCATGACACATTGGTGATGTAGGGCAGTGCTATTATCCACATTTTACAGATGGGAAACTGAGGCACAGAGAGGCTAAGTAACTTTCCTAAGGTCATACAGGAAGTCTGTGGCAGAGTCTACAAAAAATTAAGTCCTTTTTATTTGTCTTCTGTTTTCTGAGCCTTTAAGTTACACTTGCTTCATGTTTTCAAGCTTTTCCCTGCAAGTAGGAGAGCTAGAAATTTACATTAAAAAACCCCCCTGAATACTGCAATTTGAACCTATTCTCTTGAGTCCATCAGCTGGAGCTCTAGAAAAACCATCAAATATTGCACGCTTTATAACAGAATCGCACAAGTTAGCAACACTGTTTCACATACAACTCCTAAGCAACCATCGTGTGCTGGAACAATTTTTATAGTGGGGGTGCTGAGAGCCATTGAACCAAAACTGTAAACCCTTTCAAGTCAGGGATTGCTCCGGCACCCCCCACACCCCTAGTTCCAGCACCTATGGCAACCATCATATAGTAATAATCCCCTTCCATACTGGCCTAGGCTGACTTTGAATTGCTGACCAAGGGGTGAGAGATGGTTTAGCTCATTCTGGATCTAATGAGCCCTCCTTCATGTGTTGCTTTGTATTTTAATTTATTTGTTTCTGCTTTTGATGTAGAACATTTGAGACAACATGGAACAATGAAATAGACTAAACTATTGAAATTCCATGGTCTGTACTATGCAGGAGAAGAGGCGGAATGCTCATAATGAACTCTTCTGATGTTACAATCTATGGGTACGTGTACATTGCTGCTTGGGTTCCCAGCATGGGTAAGCTTTAGCAGCCAGGGATAGCCCAGGTGGCATCCGGGACCAGCTGCCTGAGTATATACCCAGGGGGTCTGGATGGATTTATCATGTGCTACCTTGTCTACTATTTTTAGCACACTAGCTCAAGATGAGCTAGTGCGTGTCGGTCTACTCCAAGCTGCAGCGTAGATACACCCTACGCATATATTAAATATCTATTAGTCTATGTCTACAATTTCCTTGTCTCCTGAAGTGAATCCAGGGTCTGTCCTGGGCCATTCTTTCTCGCACTTTCCCGTAACATAGCATTTTCCCATAACATACATTTATTAATTATTACTTTAATCCAACATAAGTACCATGAATAGTTCAGACTATAATTTTTTTCCGGGCAGCCAGAATCATATCATCTCTATATAAATAATTGTAAAATCAAGTTAAACAAATACACACAGTCGATTGTTGTCTGCGGAAATGAAGGGAACTAACCAAAGGTGGAATTAACTGAACTTGATAACACTCAGATGATGATCAATTTGTGATACACAGAGACACGGATAAAAGAGAGCTGCAAATATTGGAGAGACAAAGTGGGTAAGGCAGTACCTTTTATTGGACCGACTTCTGTTGGTGGGAGAAATACTACCTCAGCCACCTTTTCCCTCTGCTATCCTGGGACCGACATGACTACACCCACACTGCAAACATAGGTACAAATATTCTCACTTGTGGAATGGTCCTTCAACTGGGCCTATATGAAATATTCTTTATTAGAGACTGTGCAGCTAAAATATATGTCTCAAGGCTGCAATACAGGAGGGCGCTATTCCTGTTATAAACGAGTGACACACAGGACTGCTGGTAAGAGACTGATTTTTATTTCCTAGTCCCAATCTAGCACAAAAGAGAATACCTGACACGACACCTGACAAGTGTCAGTGTCTGCTGATTTCAGGTTTAGCCATAACCTAAGTGGTAGTGTAGACAAGCCCTATGTCTGGGCCCTTTGGTGGGTTCTCTGGTGTTTGGTGAGGGAGTCTTTCCGCCGGAAGCATTTCCCGCACTCCAGGCAGGCGTAGGGCCTCTCGTCCGTGTGGATCCGGAGGTGCGACACCATCTGCTGCTTCTGCCGGAAGCGTTTCTCACACTCGGGGCAGGCGTAGGGCCTCTCGTCCTTGTGGATTCTCTGGTGTCTCCTCAGCTTCTGCTTCTCCCTGAAGCTGAACGGGCACTCGGGGCAGCGGAAGGGCCTCTCGTCCCTGTGGATCCTCTCGTGCGTGGTCAGCTCCTGCCTGCGCCGGAAGCTCTTCATGCAGAATGGGCAGGGGTACGGCCGCTCCCCGGTGTGGATCCGGCGGTGCGGCACCAGCTGCTGCCGCTGTCTGAAGCGCCTCCCGCAGTCGGCGCACTGGTAGGGCCGCTCGCCGGCGTGCGCTCGCCGGTGCGCGAGGAAGTCGTGCTTTTGAGTGAAGACGGCCTGGCACCTGGGGCAGGTGAAGAACTTCCCTTTGGCTTGGCTCCCCTCAGAGCCGCCCTCTCCCACGTGGGTTTTCTGGTGGACCCTGAGCGCCTGCTTCCAGCGGAAGCTCTTGGCGCAGTGCGTGCAGGGGTACGGCCGCTCCCCAGTGTGGATCCGGCTGTGCGACACCAGCTGCTGCTTCTGCCGGAAGCTCTTGCCACAGGTGGTGCAGGGGAAGGGCCTCTCCCCGTTGTGCATCTTCTTGTGGGTGCAGAGATTGGCCGTCTGGCTGAACCTCTTCCCGCAGTGAAGGCAGAGGTAGGGCTTCTCCCCCGTGTGGATCCGCTGGTGCCTCTTGAGGTCCTGCCGGAGCCGGAAGCACTTCTTGCACACTGGGCACTGGTGTGGATCCTTTATCTGGTGGACGCTGCACTTAGGTCTGCTCAGGTCTCTCTCTCCTTTGAGTTCACCCGTGTCACAGGTAGCTGGGCTCTGGCTTGTCTTTGGTCTCTCCTGTGCAGGGAGACTCGCAGGCTCCTGGCCACCCCTTTCGCAGTCCCTTGGGGTATCTGGCTCATTCCCCGCCGAGATCTGTTGCAGCCTCAGAGACCTGCGCTGCCTCTGGCAAGTTTCTTCCTGCTCAGGACTCTGGAAAACCCTCTCTTCCAGCCTACTCGGTAAAGTCCCCTGTGGCTCCGAGTTCTCAGGACCTTCCTCCTGCTGCTGCTCCTCTGCTCCGCTCAGGCCTCCACCTCCTGGAGAAGAGAATCCAGACGTTACGTCATGTTTTGCTGACAAAACCACTATTCCTACCCAGTGGGGGGAGGAGTTTCTATGGCAGAATCATCTTCTCTGCAATGACAGGGGATACCCTAAAAATGGGACACTCCTACAAAGGTCAGTTGTGAGCAGATGCTTAACACGATTAATATTAATGACAAAGGGGAAAGATCTTGTGCCCAAACAGGGAGAGAAGAGGTTAAAGAACACTTGGATGTTAGATGCATTTAAGTCAGCAGGGCCTGATGAAATTCATCCTAGGGCTGAGGTGCCCAAAATGGGGGGTGCGCCCCCCTAGGGGGACATGGAGAAAAATCCAGGGGAGCAGTGGGGCTCCGGCCAGCCCCCACGAGGGGCAGAGAGGGAACACCTCCCAGCCCCGCTCTGCTCCCAGCTCTGCTCAAACCCTGGCTCTGCACCCAGCCCCTGCCGCCTGCTCCTGGCCCTGCTCCCGGTCCCAGACCCACCCTCAGCTGCGGCCCCAGTCTCAGCCCCCTTACCCTCGTCCACATGCCCCTCCCAGGAGCCAGGGCCCCGCTCCCAGCCCTGTCTCCGGGTGGGGAGGACAGGGGCAAAGGGGGGTGCGACCCTGAAAAGTTTGGGGACCACTGCCCTAGGGTACTCAAGGAACCAGTTGAGGCACTCTCTGAAATATTAGGGACTATCTATGAGAACTCCTGGGGGATGGGTGCAGACGCAGCAGACGGGAGAAAGGCGAACATAGGAACTATTTTTAGAAAGGAGGGAAAGGAGGGCCTGGTGAACTACAGACCAGTCAGCCTGACTTCGATATCCAGACAGATAGATTTAGGTTGGCTGTGAGGGAAATGTTTCTAATTCTTAGGATAGTGAAGCACTAGAACATGTTACCCAGGGCGCCTGTGGAATCCCTGAGGCTGCAGGTTTTTAAGAACAGATTGGACAAACACCTGCCAGGGATGGTCTAGGTTTACCTGGTACTGCCTTAGCGAGGGGGATGGACTAGATAACCCCCTTAGGTCCCCTCCAGCCCAACACTGCTATGATCCTAAGGCACTTACTGCTGTGGTTGGAGCCCTGCTCCAGGGTAATGTTTTGAGAGAGGGATGGGAAGGGCTGGAGGGTTCTGGAGAGCCTGGGCATCGAGACAAGAGGTGAAGTTGCACCAGCAGTGATTTGGTTTAATCCTTGGGACAGAGCAGAAAAGGCTGCCATTTTTAGGACATCTGAAAGGCGTGCAGGAGATGAAAACACCAGTCATCAGGAGGTGGGGGTGGGGAAGGCCCGACACTGCTCTGAGAAGTAGGCTTGGTTGAGATTCTGACCTGGAGCAAGATTGCTGCCAACACTCCCTCTTAATCCAAGTAGTGTAGGGCCTGCTGCCAGCTCCCCAGATCGATCCTGGGCCCAAGAGCCAGCCAGTGGTGGGGGTGAGCTGGGTGTGTTTGTGGGTTTGACACGTGCCAGAACAGCCTTGCTTACGAAAAGCATGCAGGAGAGAAACTGAGGCAGCAGCCGTGAGAGGGACACTTGTCCCCAGCTCTGGGGTCTGTAGTCAGAGCAGGTCTGATGCCGTTTAGGTTATAACTACTCACCATGCGAGGTGCATTCCAGCCTCTCTCTTTCCTCCTGCTGATCCTGCTGGTCCGTGACCCATGGCTCTTCCCCTCGTTCGATCCGGGATAAAACATCAGGCTTGTGGCCTGCATCTGCATGGCCTGTGTGTGGGGACAGAGATCAGAGGATGTTATGGTTTGGATTGCCACCAGGAGATGCTTGTTACAAAGCCGTGTGAATGGTTTGACACCAGTTCCCGCCCTTTGCTAAAGGCCCCATGTATTATGAATGGATTTAAAACATAGATATCAAGGTATCCCCCCTTCCACCATCCAGCTGCTCCTTAGAAATGGATGTACCCTTTGCAGTAAGATCCCAGTGACGTCCCTCCCCTGCCCGTAAATCACTTTTAAAAATCAAACTTTCTGTTTACAGCCCAGGCCTTCACTGCACGTTTGAGGCCAGTCCTCTGAACGACAGGCTTGCAAGAAGCTGTGACTGCAGCTGGCTTAGGATGACCAGATGTCCCAATTTTATAGGGACAGTCCTGATTTTTGGGTCTTTTTCTTATATAGGCTCCTATTACGCCCCCACCCCGTGTCCTGATTTTTCACATTTGCTGTCTGGTCACCCTAAGCTGGCTTGGTGTATGTAGCTTGAAAGCGTTACACCTTTGTTTTCCTTTCTATGGCATCTTAAAGTTTCTAAGACCTCTGCCTCTCTGCAGGGGAGGCAGCCATTTTGCTATCAGATTGCTGCAGCTGGTTATAGAAGAGAAACTGCTTTGCTCTTTCATGGAGACTTTTCTTTTGTTCTTTCTTGTTGCTGTTTTCCTTTAATCTAAACTACACGGTGTTTGGGATTAAAACAACACGGTTGCTTTTTGTGTGGACACATGACAGCAGGAAATAGAAAACAGGAACAAAGTTGTTCAGGGTTTTTTTAAACCCTCCTTAGGGATTTAATGTAACGGGCCCAGCGATTTAGGAAATGCCTTAAAACACACGGATGAATTTTGCAAGGCTCAGACAGTACAAAAAGAAAATGGACTTTTACCCAGGGAAATCAGATTGTCATAATGTTCCTTCATCACGTCCCGGTACAGCTCCTTCTGCCACTCTGTCAGCATCTCCCACTCTTCCCGGGAGAAATAGACAGCGACGTCCTCGAACGTCACCGGGACCTGGAATTGCAAATGTTACTCAGCAGCCACCTCCTGACACCTGCACCCCAAATCAGTGGCCTCTTTATATCGTTTTGGCCTAAATTATGTGAGTCAGTACTAGAGCGGAGCCAGCAGGTAGGTGTCCTGGCTCCCAGTCCCCTGTTCTAACCGCTACACTACACTAGGTTATTATTTTGAGAGTTTCCTTCTGAGCGAGCTTGAGGAAACAACAGAGAATTGGTTTTGCATTGTGTCATGCAGGTTACGTTGTAATAAATAACCACTGTGATGTTTTGCATTCTGGCAGGCTTGTCACGTTTCTTTATTAGACCCGGGTTTTGAACTAGATTGCTTTTACAAGATGCTCCCTGCACCTCTTCTTCCAAGTGAGACTGGAGCCCTGTTAGGAGAGGCACTATCCAGACCCAAAGACAGTCCCTGCAGAGAGGTGAAGGGAAATGTTCCAGTATTTGTAGCAGAGGGGTTTAGAAGGGACAGCACTAGGCAGATTAAGGCCAGTTTGAGGTTTCTAAAAGGAAAAGGGGCTGCACGAGCTGATGTTAATTGAAATGGTTTCATGACATTATTTCTTTGGATTGATACCTACACTTTGTGATATGATACAGCATGAGAACCGCCCCGTGAAACTGACGAGCTCAAACACCAGCTGGAGGGTGGTGTAGACTAGAGGGTGACCAGAGAGCAACTGTGAAAAAATGGGACGGGGGTGGGGGACAATAGGCGCCTATATAAGAAAAAGTCCCCAAAAATGGGACTGTCCCTATAAAAAAACAGGACATCTGGTCACCCTAGTGGTGTGGGACCATTCTGGTTACAGTCTCCCCCGCTCTGGATGTCAGGGTGGGGAGCCGCCTCAGGCCCTGACACCCAAACAAACAAAAAGCTGGAAGATCGCTTGCTATGCCCAAGCAAAGGGCCCTGTTTTACTCCCACTGTTGTCAACAGAGAGTTTTGTTCAGTGGGAGCTCAGATTAGGAGGAAATAAACAAAGAACATTTATTTAAATCACCCCCCTACCCCCAACTAACGTCATTGGAGCAAAGCACTTTGCATTCAGCACCTCGGTCCTTCTCCTTAGCACACTAGCCCCATGGGAAGTGGCTGATGGGGGCCTGTGAGGTCCCGGCTGCCCCTCTTGGAGGGGTCCCTTGTCACTGTCCAGCAGGATGCTCTAACACCGACAGCTCCTTGCCATGAGATCCGTCAGGCGGCTGCGCTGAGGGAAATGGGATCTGCCCCTGGATAAATGGAGGCAGGGCTAGATGGGCCTCAGTAGGCCACATTCAGACCTGCCTGGTGCAGGGCAACTGACAGACGAAGTAGCAACTGTTCACACCAGCCCTGAACACGGCCTGTTGTCTCACCACCACAGCCCATTTTACCGCCTGGCTCCTACCTGCAGAGTGGCCCTGGCTGGCTTTTCCTCTTCAGCTTCTCCTCCCTGCATGTCGGTCAGATCCTCACAGCTGCAACAGCCGGAAAATTCCCCCCTGCAGTCTGGGGCCCTGGCGAGTGCCTGCTGCTGTAGCTCTGTGTCTCAGGCAGAACCAGGCGTTGCCTCTGTCCCAGCCCTGCGACTGCAACCGGATAAAGGAAGTAGAGCAAGCCAGAGAGTGATCTTACTCCCAGAAGTCCCCGGGGCAGAGCTGGGCTGTTTCAGAGACCGGAAAAGGCCCTTTATTACAACACTGTCTGCAGCCATGGCAGAGGGGCTGATATATAGGACAGTGGTTCTCAGCCAGAGGGACACGTACCCCTGGGGGGACTCAGAGATCTTCAGGGGGGACATCAACTCAGCTAGAGATTTGTCTGGCTTTACAGCAGGCCACATAAGCACTAGTGAAGTCAGTACAAACTGAAATTTCACACAGACCGTGACTTGCTTATACTGCTCTATAGACTATACACTGAAATGTACCTACAGTATTTGTATTTCAATTGATTAATTTTTTTAATGATATGGTACAAATGAGAAAGCCGGCAATTTTTCAGTAAGAGTGTGGCTGTAACACTTCTGTATTTTTATATCTCATTTTGTAAGCAAGTCGTTTTTAAGTGAGGTGAAACTTGGGGGTGCACAAGACAAATGAGACTCCTGAAAGGGGTCCAGTCGTCTGGAAAGGTTGAGAGCCACTAGTCTAGGAAACAGGGCTTGCCGGCTGCAGAGCAAAAGGGGCGAGGAGTCTGGGAGCTGTGGAGGGGAGCAGGTTCAAAGTTTCTCCTACTGACAATAGCACATCTAAATTAAATAGCCTCTTAGAATTGGTATGGTAATTTCCATCTTTACATATTTTCTCTGTGTGTATCTATATCTTACCTACTGTGCGTTCCATTCTATGCATCTGATGAAGTCGTTTTTAGCCCACAAAAGCTTATGCTGAAATAAATTGGTTAGTCTCTAAGGTGCCACAAGTATTCCTCATTTTCTTTACATTTATCCACTGACACTTTAAAAACTCCCACACCCCAATTTGGATGTAGGCTGGTTACGTGATATGTATGTATGTTGTAAACCTTGTGTCTGTTACTTGTAATCCCCCATAACCCAAGCCCGACCCCAGATGTACAAAACTTTCTCTCTTAACGTGTGTAAATTTGATTTTCAACATTAGCTTTAATAACATTTTAAAATCTTGTTGGCTGAGCTTGTGAAGACTCATCTCAACACCATTTCTCCATCTATCTGTCTGTCTGTCTGTCAGGCATGCGATAACTTTGGAACACTGCATCCAGTCAGTGCCAAAATCGCAGGGACTGTTCTAGACATCAGTAGCCAGGACCCTATTGATTTTGGGAAGAAATCAGAAAACCAAAAAGGGGAAAACATGAAGCGCCTGCCAGCTCTTTAGCAGGGCCACAGCATCTATAGATGAAACAGCTGGTTGATGGCCCCATTAACACCTTCTAGCTGTCTAGCAGAACAAAAGCCCACTTATCTCCGCTCATCCCCCTAAGAGTTTAACAGGTTAGTACCTTGACAGATTTTAGTGGGTGGAAGAGGAATAGCAGGGGATGGGGAGAGGAGGAAATGCAGACAGCCCCTGGCATGGAGGGGGGGAGGAGGGAATGCAGCACACAGATGCCCTGGTGGCAGAGGAGATTGAAGGACCCTGGTTCTGAGGCAGAGGGGAAGGGGGACAGAGAGGGAGACCGCGCTCCTGGCACAGGGAGTGAATGGGGGATGCTGCTATGGAGGAGAGGGGAACACACTGAACCCCTGGAAGGAGGGAGGGGGTAATTATTGAGCCTGCAAATCTACCCTAAGTGCAAGTTCAACCGTGGGAAAGTGGATAACATGTTATGGAATGTTTCAAACACCTGTAACAACAAATGTTGATGGGAAGAGGTGTAGAAAGGGAAGAGCTGAAAGAGCCTAAATGAAAAGGCCTCTCGCTGTAACTCAAGCACTGTGTTAAGAGACTGGAAATCAGTGAACCAAAATTGATGTGTCAGGGAGTAGGCCTGATGGGTGGCCAAAATAGTGAGGGGACAGGTTCTTCCCCCCATCACTGCCCTGTGGGGTTCTTCACAAGAAAAGCCTCTGTGGGAAACATTAACGGAGGTGAAGTGAAGGGACAACGCCTGGCTGAAAGGCGTGAGCGTCACCGTCATGGCTGCCTTCCCCACTGTCCCCTAGGGCACCGGGATTTACCGAATCATCACTGGGCCTTTGTCGTCCTGTTGCCAAGAGATGTCCTGACCACACTGGGCAGAGAGGGGGACCCAGATGACACCAGCAGCTACAGCTCCGTCCTTGCCACCATCTGGGATGTGAGACTTTGCCACCCACATATACTCCCTTGTGCGCCCTTCTCCTTCCCCATCTTATTTTTTCTTTTTCCTGGCCTGCTCCTTTTTAACTCCGCTCTAATACGAGTCTGGCTTAGCTGCTCGATAATGTATATTTTGAAACACTGAGGTAAGTCTGTGACCAGAGTGGCAGATAAAAATAGTGCCCTAAACCTACTAGGTCGATGCTGGTATGAGTTTCATTAACGCAAAGGCCCTGCATTATCCTGGTGGCTGGTGAAAAGGCTTTTCAATGGGGCGTTTGACCTGGTATTAAGCAGGCAGAGGTCTCTGGGTACCACATCCCGACCCTTGCTGAACACTGCTTCATGATGGGCAGTGAGTGTCAGGGTTATATTCATCCCTTCCTGGGAATTCCTGATGCAGAAACACATTTGGGCCTCAACATCCAAAAGTGCCCATCAGTTTTGGGGTGCTTGGGTTTTGGGTTCCCAGTTTGGGGGACACAACCCTGAGAGTCTGAGGTGCTGCGTTCTCATTACGCCCACTAAAACCAGCTGGAGCTGCTCTGCTTGTCTATCATTCTGGCCTTGAATTACCTCCTGTGCAGCTGATGGGTTTTCATTGCCTGTGCAATGGCTTCTTCACCTGCATCCAACCCGGAGTGCCTGGTAGGTGGGTGGTTTAACTTGCATCTGCTAATTTAGACCTCAAGAATAAATCCATGGAGTTTAAAGCCAGAAGGGTCCATTAAGCCAGTGTAGGCTGAGCTGCAGAACACACATCATAGACTTTCACGCTGGAAGCTCTATGTTCAGGGTTCATTGCAGGAGCTGAATTTGAATCATGCCCTGGCCATGGCAGGAGCGGCAGGACCAGGGTGGCTGTGTGAAGCCCCCCCCCCCAGCCCTTTGGAAAACCCCAATTGAGTGGCTAGCCCTGTAGCCTCACTATAGAGCTGCCTATCTGAGTCGCTCACCCCGCTGGGCACTCAGGGTCCACTGGGCTCGCTAGCAGAACCCTGCTGAAAACATCCAATTGGTCAAAATGGTCAAACCCCTAAACATTTAGGCCTCACAAACTGGCAAATTCAGCCACAAACTCCTCCTGTCAGTGGACATGGAGCAAGGGAGGGACACTGGGCTCCAGTCTGGGTTATGGGACGGGAACAGGGGAAAGCCAGGCCATAACAACAAGGGAGAGAGCAGGATGCAGAGGGAAGAAGGCCCCTATCACTCAGGAGGCAAGCAAGGGGGAGCAGGCCGCGTGCTGGGAGAAGCTGCAAATGTAACTAGTTGTAGTTCCCTCTGCACCCTGACACCACAGAAAGGGTTGAGCCGTGGGACCGGTACTTGAGAGAACTGGGTTCAGGTCCTAGTTCTGCCACCCACTCCCAGGGACCTTGGTCTCTGTGTCTCAGGTACCCATCTGTAAAATAAGAATCCTTCCTCTGTTTACACTGTGAGTAACTGGAGCAAGGACTGTCTCTTAGTGTTTGTGAGGCATTTAGCATGATGGGGTGCTGATCCCAGCAGTGTCCTCTAGGCAATACTCTAATCCAGGGTTGGCCAAACTACAGCTCTTGAACCACATGCCGCTCTTTTACAGTTAAAATGTGGCTCACGGAGCACCCCCTGCACACACACACACACACCCCGCACATTTTCCACCTACCACACTGGAGCTGGGAGCTCAGGACTTCTGCCCTGCAACGTGGTGATGGCGCTAGGGGCTTCTGCTCAGTGTGGAGGTGGGTCTTGGGGCTTCAGCCCCACAGGAGGCACTTGCTGGGGCTCGGGGCTTCAGCTGCAGGGCAGAGGCTCCAAGCTCTGGCAGGTGAACCCGACTCCCAGATATCTGAAGATTATAGTCTGCGGCTCGGAGGGTCAGTAAATTTGGCCACCCCTGCGCTAATCTAAATAGTAATAACATCAGCAGTGATTGAACTCAGAGCTTCCAGCAGCAAAAACTCAGGCATCTACCACTTGATAGCTACTGCGGGGAGGGGAGGGTGCTTACCGGAACCAGAAGCCAGAGAGAGACATGCAGTCATTTACAAGAGTCATTGCAAGGAACACAGTGTGGGATAACCAGTCACCAGTGATAACAGGAGAACACCACTACCCCAGTTCCCTGGGTGCTGCTCGTAGTCCAGACTCCAAAACAAGGACTCTGGGAATGCCTCTAGCAAAAAGAAAAAAAAATCCCAACCATCTGCACCCGCTGCATCAGCAAAGGCCTTTTCCAGCTGCTGCCATGGACACCTTTCCCGTTCAATTGGGAGTGCCCCAAGAAGATAAGGGAAGCAGTCCTAAACTCATACTCTCGCAAGGCAGCCATAATTAAATATGGAATTCATCCATCTCCACTGAATCTGTCTGACCCCTCTGCACTAACAGATCAATCAATAAATAAGATGAGGAAGACCTGTGGCACCTTAGAGGCTAACCAGTTTACTTCAGCATAAGCTTTGGTGGGGTATAGCTATATATAGTCTGATGAAGTGGGCTATAGCCCACCAAAGCTTATGCTGAAATAAACTGGTTAGTCTGTAAGGTGCCACAAGTCTTCCTCCTCTTATTTATGGATACAGACTAACAGAGCCACTAATCTTAAAACAGATCAACCAATGCAACCTTCTAGGTTCACTACATTTTTTTGTATTGTTGCTTATATACTCCTAAAGAAACTCTTGAATGCAGAATTTGTGAGGGCCTTTGTGGTGAAAACCAAACTGGCTACTTGTTTTGACTGATATGAAAATCATGAAATCCCAAACTGCAGCAACTGTGTTGTTTTTATTGGTAAGAAAAAATACCTCCAGAATTGCAGGCACTCTATATTTATTGCAAGGCAGCCCCTCGCAACGGGTGGCTCGTTGGCACTAGCAGATGCACGAAATAGCATATCTGCATGGTGGAAAAACAGGACTTTTGATTTTCAGGCCTCTGCTCTGAGGCCATGGCATGCCCTGGTTTTACATACCCTGCATCCTGGTTGGCTTAAATACCCCCGATGGATGCAGTACTAGAGCCCAGAGAGACAGAGACAAGTTATTGAAGTTCTATGCCTCAGTTTCCTCACCTGTAAAGACTGGGAGGGGGGATAATAATACTCATCTCAAAGGGATGCTGTGAGCTGTACCTAGCGCCCTTCACGTGCCTCAAATGCTGCAGAAGTGCAAATCTCCGCGGGGGGGGGGGGTTGTTTTGGTTTGATCGTTGCAAGTCCCCAGTCCCAGTGTCCGGCGGGGGCACGTGCCGGCATCACGCCCGGGGCTCTTCCTCCCGCCTCTCCCCGGCGAACCAATGGGCGGCGGTTTCCTCCTGCCTGCATGGCCCGGGAGTCGCAGGGCCCAAGAGCCCCGGTGCTCGCAGCTGCGCTCAGGCCGGTGTCGGGTGTGTCGCGCGGTCCCGCGGGACAGGGGCGGCGGAGGCCGGGAAATGCCTGGCCGGGATTCTGCCTGGCAGGTAGGACTCGGGACGTTCCCTGGTGCTGGGCGGGGGAGGGGGCAGCAGGAAACAGTCCAGGGGGCTGGGGGGGCAGATGTCCCGATTTGGGGGCTTTTTCTTGTCTAGGTTCCTGACCCCCCCCCCCCCCCGTTACACGTGCTGTCTGGTCACCCTAGGGAGCTGGGACCCCCCCCCCCCAGCCTCTGCACTGAGCCTGAGGAGGGAAAAACCAAAGGGGGGGGGGCTGCCCTACTGGTCCAGCTTTGTTCCCTGCTGCGCCCAGGTTCCCCGGCTCAGAACCAACCCCGGAGAGCCGGGGTGGCGGGGAAGCGGGCGAGAGCAGAGCTGGGTCCTAGAGAGAGCCGAATGCGGTGCCTGCAACCCAGTCGGGGGTTGAGGGGGGCTGCCCGGATCTGGGGGAAGGAGCTCACCTGGGAGTGTGACTCTCCCCCCCCCCCCCAGCGTGGGGTGAGGCAGTCTGGGCGGCTCTGGCAGTATCCTTTGCCCCCCCCCCCCATAACGTGCGTTCTCCCCCCAACGGAGCACCCCTTGTTCCTCCTCCTCTCCGGCAGGGGTGTGTATGGGGGGGGGGGGGGCTGCTCCGGCTGGCTGGGTGCTGAGGAAATGAAAGTGAAAATGCCTCACTTCCTTGGCAGGCAGCCCGAGCACCAGGGGCTGGATCGGATGTTCACACCCAGCTGGCAAGGCTGGGGACAGGCTGACCAGAGAGCCTGTGTGAACAATCAGGACAGGGGTTGTGGGGGCTAGTTGGTGCCTATATAAGACAAAGCCACAAATATTGGGACTGGCCCTATAAAATCAGGACATCTGGTGACCCTAGCTGGGGAGCGCGTCTCTCCCCTGGGCTGGCAGCGATCCGTCTGATCTGGGGGGAGCTGTGCAGGGCTGGATGAGCCGTTTTGGCTCCGTGGGTGCCCCGTCCCGGAGATCAGATGCTGTGCTAACTGCACCATGACCCGTGGTGCTGGCAGTGGTGCCCAGCGCGTGTGATCGGACCTGAGGGTTTGCTGTTGCCACTCTGCACCCCGAGAGGTGGATTTTGGGGTCCTGCAGTTTTCCACCTATCTCCTCTACTGCAGCTGTTGGATCAGCAGGTTGGGGGTGAGCCAAGCATGGGAGCAGTAGAGGAGATAGGTGCCACTTAGATTGTCTGTCATTTAACAGCTTTGCCAAAAATGCTTGTTAACAATCCTGAATCCAATTTCAATATTTTTTTAAAATAAATATCTTAGCCCAAAACATAAAAGTAAGTTGTTGACGATTCATAGACTATCAGATTTGGAAGGGACCTCAGGAGGTATCTAGTCCAACCCCCTGCTCAAAGCAGGACCAATCCCCAACTCCCCAAACTTGCCACAAGTTTGGTTTGGGGGAGGGAGTTGGGCCAGTTTTCATCAGAGAAACAAAAAAATGTTGACTGGCTTTCCTCTAGTCTAGCCAGTCTGCTAGATAGAGCTAAATAGAGCCCTCCAACAACTGTAATATGGTAATTTCCTTACAAGTGTATAGAAGGACCATATGGTGTACTAAGAGTCTCTTGCTTTTTTCCCAGTGAGTCAGTATAGCTTTTGCCAGCCCAGAGGTTGGGCAGCCAATGTCTTACGTTTTCTCAATGTTTTGTCCAACTTTCATCACATAAATACATGGTTAATGTGAGTTCAAAAGGCCAGGGGCACTTCCTTGGGAAAAATCCGTGCAGCAGATCATGCTAGGGCTGTGAAAGTGTCAGTTTTGAGGCAGTGATTTATCATGTATTTCTGGCCGTGCCCAAAATGTGCTGCTATTGCTAACGTCTTTCAAGACAAAAATAAGGACGATGGGACTTCTGTAACATTTCTGTCCTACCTTAATCTAGAGGAGATGATTCTGTGCTGACTTCATTTTGGCCACTTTGTGCTTTACCTAGGAGTAAAACTAGGGTTCTGTTTTCCCGCTGCTTGGAAACCCAGCTAATTAAACTGGAGAATGCCTTGATCTATTTACAGTACAAGGTTGATATAGAGTTGTAAGTAACATTAAGACTATACAGTTAAAACTAAAAGGTGATTTTGTAAAAATGACATGGGTTTCCAATTCTACTGTGTCTCAGTCAGGGTGGAGCACCTGTGAGGTGTCTTCACACTAGCTTAAGGTCACATTCTCACGGCTCTCCTATGTTAGTTATTTTAAATAATATTTCTGATAATCTGAGAATAATTTAAAGTTATTTCTTTAAAAAACACCCTTAGAAGTTATGTCCTATTGAAAACAACTTTCCAGGTCGCAAAAAAGAAAACGGAAAGATGAAATAGCTATCAGGGATGCTTTGGTTGGGTCTGCAGCCCTTCCCTCCCCCACGGGGGCAGCCCTTTTAGATGAAGCAGTAGCAGGAAGCAGAACTTTTTAATTGTTCTGCTCAAATACACAAATGGTGCTCAGAGATCTTATTAAATTGGGAAAACTTGTACAAAAGTGCTACCTGGGATGTTAACTCGGTAGGTGCTGATTGGTCAGGACTTGCAACAAGCTTGAATGAGACAGGCTGAGTGATTTTGATGCAACGTTTGACTGGTCAAATACTAAACACTGCCTTGGTGAGGAATTGACTCCAGGAATCATGAGGTGATTTGATACATTTCCCACCTGTCTTGTCTATGGTGCATGCATGGCAAATTGAAAATGGTGCACGCATTTGCTGCGAGATTGCCAAATGTTGTATTATGATGTGCAATGTTTGTGCAGTATGTAAAGTATCTGTGATCATCTGTGATTGACAGTGCCATTCTATGGCAAACCATTGATCGTCACTTTAAAAACACACGCAATTATTGTGCACGTTTGTACGGAGGGTCCTGGTTTGTTGTTGGTTTTTTTTACATGTGACTTAAATAATAATATAACACTTGTGATAGCTACCGAGATGAGCATCCTAATGATGAGTTCTGCACATGCCTAGATAAATAGAATGCTGTAGTTAAGTTTGAAAAGGCATTTCCTTATTCTCTCTCCAAAACATGCATCGTTCTACAGCACTAGTCCAAATCACTCCAGTTGACAATAGCGATACTGCGGCGTTATGGGGAAATGACTGTTGAATGTGGTGTTTTTTGATGGGTAAATTATTTTAAAACACTTATAACAATTTCTTGGGGGTGTTTTTCCCCCTGAATCTTCAGGTCTGATCTCCTTCAAATCTGGGTGAGTAATTAAAATAATGTGTTAATTTTATTCAGCTAACCTATTCATGGCAGGCTCATTTTTGTACATGTTCATTATTTGCCCAGCTTCACACATAGGAAGAATGCCCATGAGAATTGTCAAATAATTTTTACAAAATTCACCATATAAAATTAAGCATTGGAGAGAGTTTGAATCTCATCCAAAAGGCAAATGAAAAAAGAGAACAAATGAATTCTACTCGCGTTTGAGTGAGAGACGCAGGGAGGGGAGAAGGATATTTTCCTGCAGTTAGAAAACCAAAAGCCATATTTCTTCCTCCTCTTCCCAATCGTGCAAAAAGACAGAACAGAAAGGTCCATATTTTCTTCTTGGTTCTGCTGTTGAAGTCCATGTTGACCTGCTGCTGCAGTACAGATGAATCCTTATTTCCTGTGATTTCAGGTCCCAGTGTCATTTGCAGATGTCTCAGTCAGTTTCACCCGGGAGGAGTGGGAGATCTTGGCGGAGTGGCAGAAGAAGCTGTACTGGGAGGTGATGAGAGAGAACTATGAGATACTGATCTCGCTGGGTAAGTGACTGTATGTGAATGGGGAGCTGTCATGTCTGGATGGCTTTGAGAGTTTGTTCCCCAATTTTTAATCTGCTAGTGAAGAGTGTGGGCTTGGCAGCCCTGGAAACGGAAGGCAGCGTCTCCTCGTGGATAGAGTCGTGGGTTTGGGCTCAGGAGATCTGGGTCCTGGCTCCGCCACTGGCCTGCTGTTTGACCGTGGGCAACTCGCTTTGCCCCTCTGTGCCTCAGTTTCCCTGTTTGTAAAATGCAAAGCACTTCCCAAAGGAGGTCAATATCATTATCCCAATGATTCCAGTCTTCTTTGTTGAAGCGCTTTGAGATCTACTGATGAAAAGCAACCCACAAACTAGGTCTTGTCTAGCTACAAGGCAGGGGAGCAGCAGCAGTGCCTGCTTCTCACTCTCTGTCCCAGTGCTGTCCCTCCCTTCCTGCAGGAAAACATTCTGGGCACGAGGGGAGTCGCTCTCCATGGTCTAATCAGATTATGCAGTCTGCTGAGACTACCAGGCAGAGCCACTTGGTGCCAGTTGTGCCGCCAGCTTTTTGTGATTGCCGTGTTGGGAACTGGGATGTCCAACTTCTTCCACACACTGGTGTCTTGAAGATCTTTTGGTTTTGCATTAATGAGGGGCCATTAAATAATTCTCACTGTCCATCGATTTTTGCCTTTAAATGTTACCCTCTTATAGAATTGAGTTCCCTCTTGTGAACACTAACAATTTCGTCGTCCATTTCATAAGTGTCTGAACTTGATACTTTAGCACCGGTCACTTATTCCCAGAAATAGCTTCCTGTTGAACGGGCTCAGCTAACCCAACCCGCCTCATTGTCGGCCCTGCAGGATCAACCTGGGTTCTGAAAAATCAGGTTGTGTTTTTTAGATCCTGGAATGAGGATTTAACTGGTAATTTTTCTGGGAATCCATGAGGCAGAATGAGGTGCAGCATTGCTTGCCTGTATGTACAATCTATTAGCTCTTCAGGGCTGACAGTGGTAAAACAGCCGGTGGAACTCATTGCCACAAGATATCAATAAGGCCAAACACTTGAGGACTGGGTGTTTATATGGATAATGAGAATGTCTGGCGTTACAGCAATAAAGGTTTAAAAAGTAGTTTGGAATGAAAAGAGACCCTCATGCTTCAAGGTAGTAGCCAGCCTTTAATTGAGGAAGGGATGTTAGGAAAATTCTTTTCCCCATGGGCAGGTTATTCCAGAAGTACCCACTGTGGGGCGCGTCTCACCTTGTATTGCGTCTGGTGTTGGCTGCTGTTTGGAAACAGGATACCGGACTCGGCGGTCTGATCCTGTCCAGCAATTGCTATGCTCCTTGTAAAGGGCTCCGCTCACTGCAGATGTGCCTCTTTGTGGCTAGGTCTGGGAATTAGCTTTCCCCCCGTTTGGTGCCCCTGTTGTCGGCTGCTTGCACATGGTTCCTCTTTCTCTCTGTGTCTGGACACGCTCCCTCTGCGCACTGCAGCCCTGGAGATGTGGCACTCTACAATTTCCCCTTTGCAGGTACCAATGGCCCACTGGCCAAGCTGTCCAGATGCTGCCTCAGATGGTCTCTCTTCTGCCTCTAGGCCCCGTGTCGCTGCCCAGTAGCTGGTAGAGGAACCTGCCCTTCCCCCCCCCCCCCCACCAACTCCAGGTTCCGGCCCAAGGACCCGCTGACTGCTCAGTCTTTGTCCCTGTCGGCATTTCCCTGGGCGCCTTCCTACTCCACTTCTCTATCTCGTGCTCTATCGCTGAGTTTACCACCAGAGCTTCCTCTGCTGCCTGTGGCTACTTCTCCCTCTCAGCCGCTTGCCGGACTCCCTTGTCCAGGGCAGTGAAGCAGATATGGAGGCCAAGTGACGCCACAGAGGGAGTCTAAGTCAGAGCCGGGAGTAGCGCTCGGGAAGGCCAGCGTCTCAACCCACTTGTAGGCCGTTCTCTCCTGGGAAAGCCCCCATCCGTGTGGGGGGTTCAGGAAGGTTTGCTGTGCCGCCCTTAGCAGAAAGATACGACTGCCCTCGGCCAGCTCAGATTATGTCTGATGGTGTGTTTGTAACATGCAGGGGGTGATATGCCAAAACCCGCCCTCCTGTTGCTGCTGGAGGAAGGGGGAACGCCTGGTACGGAGGATGCTTCTGCCAGGGAGGTCCTGGCCCCCGTGTCTAGGGGTGAGTATGTGAAGTGATGACAAGAGACAAGGAACGTCCCTGAACACAGGAGAGCCGTTGAAATTTTTCACACCCAAAGCTTGTCTTGTGCAAAGGGGGCCTTGCTTTGAGAGTGAAAACTCTCCTTGAAAAACTGACCTTAAACGCCAATTACTGACACTTCTAATGTGCTCCGAGCGCCTGGTGCATGAAAACAGTAGAAACCGACGTGTTGCTAAAAATGTCAATTAATTTTGGGGGGAAAAAAAGAAACACGGGGCAGTTTTGAACCCTATGAAAGGGAAACAGTCTAGGAATTTGTAGCAAAACTCCCCTCCCCTGCCACTCTTTAACCAGCTCTAGTTTTAAGTGGGAAACCTGCTTAAAAGCTACATCTTCACAGGCAATTTAGTGTGGTTGTGTCAGCGAAAGACCGGCTGATTATGGGGGTTGGGATTAATGACCTCATGCACAACACGTGATTGTGATTGACACGTGATTGTGTCCCTGCTGAATAAGTCCTGCCTTTCTCTTCGATTCAGAGATTCCCAGGCCAGAAGGGACCACTGTGACCATCCAGTCTGCTCTCCTGTGTGACACAGGCCAGAGACCTGCCCCGAAAGAATTCCTTTTAGATCGTTTAGAAAAAACATCCCGTCTTGATTTAAAAATTGCCAGTGACGGAGAATCCACCATGACGCTTGGTGAATCGTTCCAGTGGTTAATTACTCTTGCTAGCTCCCTGTTTCACATCTGGGCCCTTTTGGAGTTCGGGGCATGTCTTGGTTTCAGATTAAAATGATGAGGAATTCCTAAAAGAATTAAATCTAGTCAAGAAATGCAGGGGGAGCTTTGCTCTTCCATGGGCCTAATGAGACGGGGATTGTTTCCTTCCAGGTGCTGAAGGCCCGAGGGCAAGTGGAGAGGTGAAACAGGAGGACAATGAAGTTGAAATCCAAATCCCTGCGCATCTCCCTTTGTCTGTGGAGGGGAGGCCTGTTCCGTGGGGCTCGGAGAGCAGTGCTTCACCTTTGGGTGCTCCGCTGCACACGGCCCCCCAGGCTGCTCTCACTGTCCTCGCTAAGTGCAAGACTGAGCCCTTCAGGGAGGCGGAAGTTCCACTCCAGTGTCCTTCGTGGTGCGACGGCCGTTTGCGATGGTGGCGCCAGGCCGATGCCACAACCCCACGGGAGGCGCGCTGCCTGGTGAAGGAAGAGATTGAAGATGGCAGCTATGGAACAGGTTTCAGGGCTCAGCAGTACCAGAGCACCCCCCGAGAAGAGGCTCCTCCAGGCACTGACTATGATGAAAGCTACAGCCCGTGGCTGGGCCCTGCTGACCGCCAGAGGACTCATGTGGGAGCGGATCCATCCAGGGGCGGTGAAGACCAGAGTGTTGTCATCTGCAAGACTGAGATCACGGATGACCTCCAGGTTCACGTAGTGGAGGAGCCGTATCCGGCCGAGTCCCCGGCCGGCGAGCGGCCGGGAGAGCGGCTCTTGCGGTGCTCCAAGTGCGACAGACACTTCCTGCGCCTCTCGGACCTGCTGAGGCACTGCCGAGTGCACGGCGGCGAGCGGCCGTACCGCTGCAACCGCTGCGGCAAGGGCTTCCGCCGGCGCTCGCACCTCAACGAGCACCTGCGCACGCACACGGGCGAGAAGCCCTTCCCCTGCAGCCTCTGCCCCAAGAGCTTCACCCGGCGCTCCACCCTCAACAAGCACCAGGAGACCCACGCCAAGGAGCGGCTCCGGAGACACGCCCAGCGCCCTAGGGAGTTGGCCTGGCAGAACGACCCGCCAAAGCCGGGCCAGGCCCGCAAGGCCTGTCCGAGCGGGAGGGGCCATGCGACCTTCAGCACGCTGGGTCCCACGGCCCACGCCGGGGCGAAACCCTTCTCCTGTGGCGTCTGCGGCAGGGGCTTCAGCATGCGCTCCTACGCCGCCAAGCATGAGCGCGCACACCTGGAGGAGCGGCCCTCCCCCTGCGCCCCAGGCCCCGAGGGCCAGCAGGGGCCCAGCGGCGAGAAGCCCTTCCCCTGCGGCTTGTGTGGCCGGTGGTTCCGCCGGCGCTCGCACCTCAGTGACCACCTGCGCATGCACACGGGCGAGAAGCCCTTCCCCTGCAGCCTCTGCCCCAAGAGCTTCACCCGGCGCTCCACCCTCAACAAACACCAGGAGACCCACGCGCGGCCGGGCCTGCACGCTGCCCGGGGCAGGGAGCCCCTCCGCAAGCGGCCCCGCCTCAGCCCCCCGGCAGCCCCGCCCTACCCCTGCCGCGGGTGCCACAAAAGCTTCAGCACCCGGGCCTACGCCCTGCGGCACGAGAGAGCTCACACGGGGGAGAGGCCGGGCCTGAACGGTCCCGGGCGAGAGGTGCCGCGTCGGCCGCAGGGCCGCGGGAATGGGGGCTGGTCGCAACCGCTCACCTTCAAGGAGGAGAGGCCGTTCCCAGGGGCGAGCGTCCTGGGGCGAGCGCCGGAGCATCCGCCCGCTCCGGCCAGAGACAAGCTCTACCCCTGCAGCCTGTGTGAGAAAAGCTTCCGATGGCCGTCGACCCTCCGCAAGCACCAGAGCAGCCACGTGGCCGAGACGCTGCACTCCTGCCCCTTCTGCCCCCAGAGCTTCAGGAGCCCGCTGGCCTTGCGGAGGCACCAGCTGAGCCACCCGGAGGAGAAGCCCTTCGCCTGCGGCCTGTGCCACAAGCGGTTCCGCCGGCGCGCCTACCTCCGCGTCCACCGGCGACTGCACCCGGAGCACGGCCCCTACCACTGCGCCCTGTGCGAGACACGCTTCGTCTTCAAGTGCGACTTCGTCAAGCACCACGGCTTCCACACGGGCGAGCGGCCCTACCCCTGCAGCCGCTGCGCCCGCAGCTTCCGCAAGCAGTCGCACCTCACCGAGCACCTGCGCATCCACACCGGCGAGAAGCCTTTCCCCTGCAAGGTCTGCGGCAAGCGCTTCGGCCGCCGCTCCACGCTGACCAAGCACCAGCAGATCCACGCCCGGCGGGCGCCCCTCCGCGGCGCCGACTGCCCGAAAACCTGCGCCCTGGAGTCGGGGTTTGTCCTGCCCCAGAAAACGCATGGCAAGGCGGCCGCGCCCAGTGTGTGACTCCATTTCCAGAAGCATGGCACACCTGCGGGGGGCCGGAACATCTGGCCAGCTGATGATCTGTAGCCAGCTGCTGCATGGCACAAGGCGTCACTCCAAAGGCCTGTGGAGAAAGGGTCTAGTCAATTGCCGGGTACCTCCCCCTTAAAAAATACACTAGGGTTATTCTCATGACTGCAGTGGACAAACGGTCCGCAAGGAGAGCTTTGCTTGGAGCAAGAGACCATCAGTGTGCTGGAGGATATGCATGACGTAAGAGACATGGTTTAAATGTATGAGCTACTCGTTATGCTGCTGGGTGAGTCCCCAGCAGTGGGGATTGAACCTGGGATAGGTGGATATCAACACCTGAGCCTCTCTCCTCTTGGGCTAAAAGACTCCGCAGTTTAAGAACGTGACAGCCATACTGGATCAGACCAATGGTCCATCTACCCAGTATCCTGTATTCCGACCAGCGGCCAATGCCAGAGGGAATCACCAAGTGATCCATCCCCTGTCGCCCATTCCCAGCTACTGGCAAACAGAGGCTAGGGACATTCAGAGCCTAGGGCTGCATCCCTGACTATCTAATAGCCATTGATGGACCTATCCTCCATCACCTTATCTAGTTCTTTTTTTGAATCCTGTTACAATTTTGGCCTCACAGCATCCTCGGGAAGAGAGTTCCACAGGCTGCCTGTGTGTTATAAGGATGTACTTCCTCACACGTTGGTTCGAAACCTGCTGCCTATTCATTTTATTGGGTGACCCCTTGTTCTTGTGTTATGGGGAGTAAATAACCTTTCCTTATTCACTTTCTCCACACCCATTATGATTTTATAGACCTCTATCATATGCCCTCTTAGTCATCTCCTTTCCAAACTGGAAAGTCCCAGTCTTTTTAATCTCTCCTCATATGGAAGCTGTTCCAGACCCTAATAATTTTTGTTGCCCTTCTCTGTATCTTTTCCAGTTCTAATGTATCTTTTTTGAGATGAGGTGACCAGATCTGCACACAGTATTCAAGGTGTGAGCATACCATGGGTTTACATAGAGGCTGTTGGATATTTTCTCTTATTATCTATTCCTTTCCTATTGCCAGTCTGTTTGGTTTTTTTGACTGTCCCTGCACATTGAGCAGATGTTTTCAAAGAACTATCCATTATGACTCCAAGACCTTTCTTCATACATCATTTTTTATGTAAGGTTGGGATGATGTTTTCCAATGTGCGTTACTTTGCATTTTATCACCATTAAATTTCATCTGCCATTTTGTTGCCCAGTCACCCAGTTTTGAGATCCTTTCATAACTCTTCGCAATCTGCCGGGGACGTAACGATCTCAAGTAATTTTTGGCTTGTTTGCAAATTTTGCCACCTCACCGTTTACTTCTTTTTCCAGATCACATATGAATATGTCAAACAGCATTGGTCCCAGTACAGACCCCTGCAGGACACCCCTCTTTCCCTCTCACCATTGTGAAAACTGACTATTTATCCTTACCCTTTGTTTTACCCTTATCCCATCACTGCTTACTTAGCTTTTGACAAGATCCTTCACCAAAGGCTCTTAAGCATTCAAAAATCTATGTACACTATATCCACTGAATCACCCTTATCCACATGTTTGGTGACCCCATTCAAAGAATTCCAATAGATTGATGAGGCATGATTTCCCTTTGCTAAAGCCATGTTGACTCTTCCCCCAGCAAACCATGTTCACCTATGTGTCTGGTAATTCTGTTGTTTACTAAAAGTTTCAACCAATTTGCCTGGTACTGAAGTTAGGTTTACCAGCCTGTAATTGCCGGGATCGCTGCTGGAACTTTACATTTAAAAAAAAATTTTTTTGACACGTCTACATGTATCCGGGGGCAGAGATAAATCCCTTTTGCCTATTGCAAATATTAATGGAGGCCGATAACCTTTTCGCTAATATCTTAGTGTACAATCTAATCCAAATTGATCCTATTGTCAATGGTCTCCAAGAGGTTCTCTCTTTAAGTTCCTTCTCATCACTCACTTTGGGGATTAAAATGGTTCTATTTTCTTTAAAATCATCGGGAATTTGTTCTGTTAAAAACCATATATTAAAAATTCTTGTGATTATAAGAGAGAGTAAATTAAAAATGTCCCATAAATCATTTACTTTTACCTTATCTGGCCCAGGGGCACTATCCCTCCTCATGTCTCTTAATGCCTCCCTAGTTTCATCTACAGAAATCAAACTCGTTAATATATCATTGTGAGCTGGTGGAGGCCATCCTACTGCATTTCCATGTCCTCCTCTTGTCAAAATAGTCTTATAATGTTCCTCTATTTCCCTGATTGAAATGCCACATTTAGCCCTATCCGGCTCCCCCATCACTATTCGGGCTAACCGCCTTCTATCTTTATCAAAAAGCTGCTGGTAAAATTTATATCTAGCTTTTTTTCATGGCATACTTCCTAACTGAGCTTGACTGTTTCTTCCTATCTCCACTATCAATCTTCCTTTTCTCCCCTTTCTTCTTCCCTACCTGCACTTCCTCCTTTTTACCTTCATTAAGTGTTTTACAGATCTCTGTTAACATAGCCCATCTCAATGACTTAGTCTGTTCTACTTTTACCAATTCTTCAATTTCATCCAAACTTCTCACTATATCTCTACCTTTCCTATTTTGCCTACCCCTTCTACAAATTTCTCCCACCTGCACTACTTCCGAATGTTCTCTAAGAGGCAATATTCTTTCTCTACGGGGTGGATCTACTAAAATATTCACCTCAATTCTCTCTTCTTTCTCCCTACAATTAATTATTTCATTCTTTTTCTTAGCCAATTCTCTCCTTTTATCAGCAATTTGCTTATTTGTTTTAGTTTTTAATTCACTTTCAATACATTTATTGATATTCCTCTTACCTAAATATCTAGTTTCCAATTGTCTCAGCTGTTCAATCTCTGTCTGTCCAGATCCTAGCTTGAGAAGATATCTCTCTACTCTTCTGCTTTCCCATTAGCTCCTCCTTTCTTTGTTCACGGCGTACGGCGGGGTGTCGATGCCTACAGAGTTGGCTGAGTCCAGACCTCGTATGGAATTTAAGCCCACAAGCCGAACAAGTGTGGCTCAATTCTGGGGTATCCACTTCCCTGGGCCTGCACGTGGGGTAGTGACAAGCGGTGTTGTGATATTGCGAGGCCTTTCCACATTTACTGCATAAAACCCTAATGGCTTCACTTTATGTCATACATTAATCTTTACTGTATGTCGTACATTAATGTGTTTAGCCCATTTGCCAAAAGTTGCTAAAATTTGGGGGCAAATTGGACAATTAAAACTCTCTACGTGACGAGTACAGGTACTTTGCCTGTAGCCACATGCCGCAGTGAAAGGCTCTGGTAGGGGGTGGCAACAGGACACTACACTGCTAAAAATAGTGTAGCCATGGAAGTGGTGCTTGGGCATGCAGAGAACTGTGTTGGGTGAATATGCCCTAAAGTTCAGGTGCCTAGGGCCTGCTACTGATCTAAACTGTGTCTTACTGTCTACACGGCTGTTTCTGTCTGTGCTAGGGGGTGTGCAGCATTTGGACTCTACCTGCTGCCAAAAGTGTAGACGGAGCTTTAGCCAACGCTGTAGCAGGCTCATCAACCTCGAGCTGTGGCCTAGCCACCACTAGAGGGGGACAGACTGCCGTGAGTGGTTGCGGGTCACCTTTTAAAGAACGTTCTCTCAGCTGGGGCTGAGCCTCCCTCAGCTCACGTACTTTACGCTTGGTTACACCAGGTCAGTACTTGGACGGGGGGACCAGCTGCTGGAGGCAGGATGGGAATTCGAAAGATGATTCTTCCACGTGAGTTGGGGCTGGGCCCAGCATGGTGCCAAGGGGCACAGGGCTTCTGGAGGTGCTGGCGGTTGGATGAGATCTAAGATGGGGGTCCACCACCTGTCCTCATTAAAGATCTCCTGAAACGTGTCCAGAGGGCTGTCCTGGCCTGATCCCATCGCCGGTAACAGCATTCAGCCAACTTGGAAATCCGTCCCCACACTTTGTCAGATGGGAGAGTCTTCCTGCGCTGCCGGGTGACTGCCTGTAGTTAAACCGTTGCCATGTTCGACTCCAGAGGCAGCGGCATATCTGTGGTAGAGTCAAGGGTTAATTTCCAGTACCTAGAGTTGGAAGACTGCAAAGAACAAGATATGCAAGATCTCACCACTAGTATCTAGCTCAGGCCTCCCATAAGAGACGTGTGCCCATAGATTGGGGGGGGAAATTCTAGTAAATGTAGCATGGTAGTGGACCATAGCCGACCGGGGGGGCTTGTGGGAGACGGGTGTGTGGAGAGCCGCAGTCAGCCTCCACAAGACAGTCTTGTTCTGGCTCAGCCACCTCCTTAAAAGACTGATGGTTTTTATCTTGGGTAAGGAGAACCAGTTGCACTGATGAGTCAGTGATTCCAGTTCTATCACCGTCACCCCATCCTGGATCTCTTGCGCTCAGTGGCTGAGCTGTAAATGGACAATAAAAGGTTAATTCCATGTGTCTTGGCTGGTTATTATCTTGGAATAGGACCTGAGTTCAGGTCAACTGTTGGTCTTTTATTTCAGTGTTGGGATGGTGGAATATGTCTGGGCCCAAATCCCAGTGGACCTTGGCAGGAAGGTGGGGGACAGAATCCTTCCCGTGCACGTGGGAGGGGAGGACTTCAACCAGCCCCATCGAGAAGACCATGCCTGCAGCGTTAGGCCAGAAGCACGTAACTTGCTCGGCATGTATCGTCCAGCCTTAGTAGGATGCCAGGAGGTCCTGGAGCAGGAGAGGCCGGGAGCTGTACAGGGCCAGAGGCCAGTCTGGGAGCTCGGGCCAGCTCTGCCGTTGACTTGCTGGGTCAGCCACTCAAACTTGGCAGGCATGTGAAAAGCTGGGCACTGTGCCTTCCTATTGTCCTGTTGGATGGGTGGCAGCGCCCAGAGCGCACAATTCCCCTGCCAGCCAGGTAAGCACAGGCTCTGTCTGGGGCCTGAGAGAGAGCGACCTGGCTGGCAGAAGAGCTGGGCTCTTAGATCCCTTCCTGATGTTGGTGGCAAACTGGGAGCGTCCAGCCCCTCTGAAAAACCAGCCCATTCCAACGGGTCTCACTTCAGGCACCTGCATGGGGCCAGTGCTTCTTGGCTCTTATGAGCTGTGGCTCACACACATCTAGCCCTCACTGCCCTCTGTATGTTGCTGGTGCTGACGCAGGTCGGAGGATTCACGCTCCTCTCTCCCCAGAGCCGTGCAGAGGGGCCTGACATCCTCACTCCATGCCGTGATACTGCAGTGACCGCGTTCCATTGCTCAGGCCAGCTTTGTGCGGTGTAGGCACAATGGTGCACTCTGGGCTCAGATGATGTAACACAAGGGAGGGACCAGCTAGCTTTTCCTGTAACGTCTACTGAGCACCATTCACAGTGATCTCCAGGTAGTGCATCTCCTGCTTCCCCAGCCTGTACACTAGCTACACTGGGGTCCCTCCTATAGGTTGATCCATGCAGCCCACATCACTCCCCCTGGAGTCAGGCTGCTGGAAGAAGGGGCTCTTGGAAAGTTCTTCAAGGGACTTCCCAAATCTGAGCTGCAGCGCAATCGTACTCCTGAGTGTGGGCTGGCAGTCAGGCACCCCCGGCCTTCCCCAGCTAGGATACAGCTCCAGCCCCACCCTGGGCCCTGAGTGGCTTGTTCAGCCAGCTTCCTACAGCCCTTCCCTGGCAGCTTGGGCCAGCACTGGCCCCTGGTCCCAGTCCATTGCTGCTGCCCATGCAGGGATCCCACTGGGGAGGGGGCAGGCACGCACTGAATCCCCTCCTCTTGGCTCCCCTATTAGACTAAAATCCTCCTGTTGTATGCCTAGCTCAGGGTCTTCACTTACCCTCCCGCCTTGGCCATTGCTGGGCTGGTCCCTGCAGCCCTCCCCCAGCTTGTGCAAGGAGCCCAGTGCTCGCCTGGCAGAGGAGGAGCCTGGAGTGACTGTTACAGCATTTACTGGAAGCCATGGGCCCCTGGTGGTTGATGGGAGAATTCAGGGGCATTTTGTGCCCTAGCAATCTTCTTAAACCAGCCCCTTCTCCCCTGTGTATTTATTTGCTATTGCCACCCCCCAGGGTGCTACCCCTGCCTTGCCAGCTGGGAATTGTTTAGCGAGCATCAGTAGGGGCCTGAACTGGTCTTTTTGACATCCACTGCCCATGGAGCTGCTCTGAGCACAGTTCAAGGATTGTGAGCAGTGCATGACTGAACCAGAGATAATGGTGGAGCAGGCATCTCCGTCCAGGACCCTCTCCTCACACTCCATCCATAGTCCCAGGGGAGGTGGATGGTCCTCATCAAATAACCAGCAGTGAAATATTTAATGCTAATGATGGTTAAATTGTCATCATGTGGCCTCACACACAACACCTCCTTGAGATGAACGGGGCACTTTACACCTTGCTTTTGGGCCTAGTCCTGTGTAATATTATAGACCACGAATTGCAACCCAGCAAGAGGCTCCACTCCAAGACAAATTAAATTAGCACTGTAAGAGGGATGCACCTGGCTTTTACAGCTCCCTCCAGGAAGCCCTGTGGTCCTTCTCCACCCCAGGAGAAGAGCAGTAAAGGTGGGTCATCCAAGCCTGCCTAAGGAGTCCGCAGGGAAGCAGCCAATCAGAGCCCAGCAATCTGATCTGCAGGGGCCTAGCAGTCACTTCCTGGTTGGGACCAGCTGGGGGAGGCAGGGTGCCCCTCTCCAGCTGCAGTGGCTCGGGGGACTGCCAGAGTTAGGTTCTGGCTGCATTTGCTTAAGCTGGAGAGGGAGGCTGATGAGGGCCAGGGAAAGAGCAGCAAAGAATTGCAGTTGGGCAGCATGTGGTTGCTGCTTATAGCATCCATTAGATGGAACCTGGAGTAGGGGGCGGCCCGGCTTTCCCCACCGGCAAAGTGAGGTAAACCTTGAGAAGCGGACAAGGCTCCTTCGGAAGCCTGAATGAAGGGCTGAAGCTAAAGGGCCCAGAGCTGGGGCTGAGGCCTCTGGGGAGGGCAGACCGTTCTGTTGGACTTTGGAAGGGGTTAACTTTGACTGTGTGAGCCAGCCTGCGTGCCTGAAGACCCAGCAAGCCTGGTGGACAAACCAGCGGGAGATGCCAGGAGTGGGAAAGGGTCTGCGGTACCAGGGCTGCGGTACCCCAGGCACCAGCAGGCACTCCATAGGTGAACATCCCATACACGCACATGAAGCATGGGGATGGTGGACGTTGATCCCAATGACAAGAGGGGTGCTCTGACTCAGCTGATAACGAACTAGCTGCCCGTAGGCTGCCCTCCAGCCTCTGCTCCAGGTAAGAGTGCAATTTAACCCCTTAGCATGGACAGGAAGTTAAGACCTGATTCTACAGCCACTGAACATCAACGGGCAGCTTTCCATGGGATCAGGCAGAAGTGAAGTACATTTTCAATACAGCTAGAGTAGGGATGGCCAGCTCCTCCGGAAGGGGGAAAACATTGGTATAAGGGGGTTAAATAAATGCATTCCACCTCGGGTCCGCCGTGGACGTTCATGTGAATTTCGCCAGACCACCACCCTGAGGGTCGAGGGCGCAGTTAATTTTGTAATAAATCCTGTTCTGCTGAACCAGGGTCACTCCAGATTCCCCAGCCCAGAGAATGCTGCTGGCATGAACACTTCTTTGCCTATCTCTAATCCAATGGTGGAAGGAAAACGTGTCACTCCTAGTTCACGTCTTCCTAGGGAGTCGGGTTTGAAGACACAGGTGGCTTTTTAAAGAGTTTATTTTAACTCACTCCTTCAGGTGGGCTTAGAATCCAGCTGTGTATATTTAAACACGCCTCTGTAACCTACATGAACAGTCACAGAACCTTCCTTGGCTTTGTTCCCCCTTCCTGTGGGGACTCCCACTGTGAGATTAACCCTTTGGGGTCAGAACTTAGTATCCCCAATGCACCTGCTCCTTTATTATTTAGGGTCATAGATGGATTCAAAATGCATCACCACCTCTCCTTTGTAAGAGAGTAACAAACACTTGAGTTGGGGCAGAGGGCAGCTTGCATTTGCCTGTCCCTCTGCAGCACCCCCCCCCCCCATGACTGCAGTAGGTTGGGAGCACCAAGAGGGTGGCTCCTGCCCAGATCCTGGTGGTTGTAAGCCCCACTTTCCTCCCAGCATGGGCCTGAGGGGCTTGGGCTCGTATGTAGGAATTGCCACCTCCGGGGCACTCGTTATTTCTGACCGTTACACACAGCTCAGTTTAAACTTATCTAGTAAACCGAACACGTTTAGTTTATAACCAATGAATGCAATCTGTTCAGATCAGTTCCTGTCTGCATCCTGTGAACTTGTCCATTCCGGTATTGCCCTGGCCTCTTCTTTTGTCATTCAGTTTCGCGTGCATTCTAAAATCATGTGCATTTCCTCACCTTTGGGGGCGAAGCCAGACTTTGAGGCACCTGCTCCCCTACTTGGTGTAAACATTGCTTGTGCCAATCAGAAGCGAACACAAACAAGTTTTGGGCCCCGTCCCCATGACACTTTTGTGATGTCATAGTTGGTACTTATGGACCTGTCTGCCATGTGCAGACAGAGAGAGGAAAACGAAAACGAGTCCTGTGTATCCGTGTATCCCCGTAACCGAGCCTGATCAACTTGAAGCCTCTCTCTCCGCTCACGTGTTTCAAACAGAGCTTCTACGTTTGCTGGTCGTTATGCATTGGTTTGGATTTGTAAGAATCGAGTAATACTAAATGCTGCATCTTTGTTTATAAATAGTGTTAGTAGATATTTTTAGTCATTGTGTGTTTTAAGTTTCATTAAGTCTATTAGTTAATCAAAAAACTGCTCCCTTATCCCTTGTAATTATCCCCAATAAAACTTTAAATTGATTAATCTTAGGGGTGTGTGTGTGTGTGTGTGTATGTGTGTGTGTGTGTGCAGCTCATGTCATGACCCACACTCTCCTTGCATCTCTTACCAATATAGTCTATTGCCACGTGCAGCCTAGTAAATAACAGGCCTGCAATTTTTTTTCGCCCCTGCGAGTCCGTGGCCATCCACAAATCAAGTCACACATTATCCAGAGTCATATACAAACCCTCCTCCGTTGTGAATGTAATGACATAGGCCAGCTGCCAGCCCCGGCCCTCACAACAGGCTGCATCAAAGGAGAGTATGTTTGTGGTTACAGCACCGCTAGTGTTCGCTTGTTTTTTTTCACTTGCACAAATTGAAGACGACAAGTGGCCACTGCTCGGGCTGGTCACTGAAGAACCACAACTCTACACACGTCCTTCATTCCCCTTTGTAGAGGAGACACGTTCCGCTGCGGCGGTCAGCCACGAGCCAGTAGCAGCAGGAATGCAAACGCTGCATTTAACACGGAGCAGCTCCGCCATTCAAACACCTGCATTCGCTTGATGTTGACACCCCCATAAGGAGGGAGCCCCGGATCATCTCTGTAAAGGCACAGCCCAAGGCCGGACAGGCAGAGGCTGGATTAGTACTCATGATTTCCAATCCAATGCTCACCCCAAAGAACCTATTTCTAGTTGCCGGGATAAGGCTGGCTCCAGCCCCAAAGGCCATGCATGAGCAGTCCTGTCTCTAGGAGACATGCGCGTGGGCAATAGCTCACTTACCCTCCCTTCTTTCCAGAATCCCACAAGGGAACAGTGGTAAAACACAAGTCGCCTACAGCTCCCAGCTCGAAGAGAATGGACGCGTGCAAACCTAAGACCATGGGGGCCACACACACACTGTACGTATAAAACAAATCTGTGATGAGAATTCTCACCAGACACCAGCTGCAGGCTGAGAGACCCATGCTGTACACAAGGGGGGAAAAACAATCCAGCTATCAAAAGTTTCTAGTCAGTTTCCAGGTTAGCCGAGTCTGCCAGATAGGGCTCAGGTCTCACACCGTCCCTCCCTGTTGGCTCCCTCCCAGCCCAAAGGGTGAGCGATCTCCAGCCGTGAATGTTCCTCCAGCTCGCCGAGGGTTCAGCAGTCCCAGTGAAGTCGCACGCTTCAAGTTAATCATGCATGTAAGTGCTTGGCAGATCAGGGCACAGCGAGTGTGTTAACTCACAGACCTGCTGTACTGGATTAGCTTTGCTTACTAGAAGCTACGTGGCTGGAACCTATTTCTGCATTAAGGACTCCAAGCTTCAGCCCTTGGAGAAGCCTCCAGGTGATCTGGCTCTGCTCTGTGCACCCTCTGATGGTCTATCAGCAACTGCTTATATTGGAAGCTTCTCCCGCATTCGCTGCACGGGTGAGGCCTCCCTCTGGTGTGGATCCGCCGGTGTTTCAGGAGATGTTCCTTCCGGATGAAGCTCTTCCCGCAGTCACTGCACTGATGGGGACGCTCCCCGGTGTGAGCGCGCAAGTGCTGGAGGAGATGGTACTTCTGGCTGTAGCTTTTGTCGCATTGGGTGCATTCATAAGGCCTCTCCCCGGTGTGGACCCGCCGGTGGCGGGTGAGCTCCGACTGGCACTTGAAGCTCTTCCCGCAGTCGCCGCATTCGTAGGGCTTCTCCCTGCCACGGTGTCTTTGGTACTTGACGCCGCTCTCCGCGAGCCAGACGCTTTGCCCGCACGGGGCGCGCTGATGGCATCCGTCGGCCTGGCTCAGCAAGTCCTGCTTCGCCGAGAGGCTCTTCCCGCACGGGACGCGGCGCTGGGGTCCTTCGTCCAGGTGCACACGCTGGTGATTCCGCAGGCGGTATTTCTCGGCATAGCTTTTGCCGCACTTGTTGCACTGGTGCGGCCGGTGCCCCGCGTGGATCAGCTGGTGCCGGAGGAGGCCGGAGTGGTAGCTGTAATTCTTGCCGCACTGAGTGCATGGGTAGGGCTTCTCGGTGCCATGGCTCGTCTGGTGCCTTAAGAAGCTCACCTTGAGGCGGAAGCTCTTCCCGCACTGGGCGCAGCTGTAGGGCTTCTCGCCGGTGTGGATCCTGTAGTGGGTGGCCAGCTTGGATTTCTCACTGAAGCCTTTCCCACACTCCCTGCATTTATAGGGCCACTCCCCCGTGTGGATGCGCTGATGCGAGACAAGCACGAACTTCTGACTGAAGCTCTTCCCGCAGGTGGCGCACTGGAAGGGACGCTCCCCGGTGTGCAGCCGCTGGTGGTTCTGGAGGTGCTCCTTGCGGCTGTAGCTTTTGGGGCACTGGTCGCATTTATACGGCCGCTCTCCCCTGTGGATCATCTGGTGCCGCACCAGCGCCGAGTGGCACTTGAAGCTCTTCTGGCATTCGGTACACGGATAGGGCCGCTCCTTGGTGTGGCATCTCTGGTGCTTCACAAAGCTGATCTTGAGTCTAAAGCTCTTCCCACAGTCAGCACATGTGTAGGGCCTCTCCCCTGTGTGGAGTCTCTCGTGCGAAAGGAGCATGTCCCTTCGAGTGAAGTTCCTCCCAAAGTGGGCACATGCATAGGGGGCTATTCCTGCATCACCCCTGGGATGGGTGGCAACAGTTTTGAGTTCTCTTTCATGCGGAGTAAACTCCCGCAGGTTATTACCCGGAGAGCTGATTGGAGTGCAAGGACTCTCGGGGGCTGCTTCCCGTTCAGCACCCTGGAAAGCTCTCTCCTCCGTTCCCCCTGGCAACGGCCCAGGTAGCTCTAGGTTGCTAGGGCCTTCTTCAGGCTGTTGCTCCTCTGTTTTGATCATGAATTCAACATCTGCTGGTACAAAAGAGAGAATCAAGACATTCATTTCATCTATCTCAGATGAAGGAAGTCTTCAATACATAACGCAGAAAGGATCGGCAGCGGTGTTGGTCTATAAGGGAAAAGGTATTTGAAATGACACCTTTTATTAGAGCAAAAACCACACACGCTTTATGGCCAAAACATTTCCTCTTTGGGGCTTGTCATCTGGTACCTTCGCTGTCTCAACCTACAGCGCCTCTACTCCCCTACCGTTTTCCTGTCTGAAACACTCCTGCTGGTTTACTCAGCTCTTCCCTTCCACACACATGCAACAGGAGGTCAGAGCACCCAGAATGCTTTGCAGCAGACTGGCCTTCCTGCTGGGGCGTGGCGTGACACACAGGAAATGCAGTGGGAAATCCGAGGTTTCAAAGGTGGGGTGAGGAATGAGATTTATCTAGTCAAATGCCAGGGGAACACACTTTCGGGTTTGGAAATCTGTACACAATCAATGGTTTTAATCAGCTTGAGTTTGGGATGGCTACACCACTCAGGAGTCACCCCAAACAAGGGCCAGGTAAGCCTTTAAACAGGACCGCTTAGACAGCACTGTTTTGGGCTGGGATTCTTTTTGGATCCCTCTGCCTTTAGAGCTCGTCTCCCTTTGCTACCATGATTCTAAGTCTTTCAGATGAAGATGGAGGCACCAAAATGTCTAACAGGGACCTAAAATGGCTTTTCTATGTTTATTCTCGGGACATTGCAGGGCCAGAAGCAAGCACCGTGTATCCTGCTGGGGATTTCCCTTTTTGAGTGAAATTTGCAGGACTAGAAATGGGAAGCTGAGTTGGAGTATATTGGACCTGAAGCCAGTCACTTCTGAGTCAGTGACTATCTTAGCCTTAGGCAGAAGAGCAGGCTTTGATTTGAAGCTCCTCAAAGGTCTGGAACACTGCACGTTTCAGGTGAGAGCGATCAGAGGGCAGGCCTGGTGCAAGATAAATGAAGTGTGTCACAAGGTTCTAGAATTCATCACACGCACACAATGAATTTGTGTAAGAGGACAAGAATGCTGGAGAGCAGATCGCAGGATCAAAACCAGAACCACCATCTACATAGCATCAAAACAGTGTAACATCAGACTGCTAAGAAGGTGCCCCTGTTCTAACAGGGCCCATCGTCACCAGATAAAGAAACAGATCTTCAAATCTTTAAAGAAAACTTTGTTTGACAGCATTTTGTCTGGCCAGGAATCACTTATCAACAGTCCCGATTGTGAAAGCTACACTTCCATTGTTTTACATTTATGGGCCCCACTTCTCTGTATGGCCTTTGTTTGGTTCTTTCATTGTTTCTGACTGTGGCATAACTAATTTTGCAAGATTTAAATCTACTAAGGTGATGGGATCTGATTGGGTCAAGAATTGTTTCATACTGGGCTATGATTGGTGAAAGTCCTACCGAACAGTATTTTTCATGTAAAATGATTGGTTAAGGTAGAGCTAAGCAGGACTCAAGTTTAACTATATAAACTGGGGTCCAAAAGGAAGATTTTTGGAACCTAGCTTCAGGGGAGAGCCCAAGATCGGAGCTGCCAGACCTCAACACCCTGCCAATCTCACCATGCAGGAAGCTGGAGCCCCGGTCGATCTAATCTTGACTGGCCACCAGCTAAAATGTGTCTGCCCTAATGGGAGTGGTGAGCATTATATGGTTAGCAGGTGTATTCTGTTTGGTAACTGTTAAGGAGATTACTGTGTACAGCTCTTTCATTGGTAAAAGGCCCTGCAAACCTGCAGGAGAGTACATCCGGAGACTTAGAAACTGGGTACCAGTAGGTGCTCTAGCATATGCAGGTAGCAGGAGGGTAGTGAATGCGATGCCAATTTTTTTTAAAGGTTCCAGAGGCGATCCTGGCAATTACAGGCTGATAGACTAACTTCAGTGCTAGGCAAACTGGTTGAAACTATTGTAAAGAACAGAATGATCAGATACTATGATGAACACAGTGTGCGGCGGAAGTCTCAACACAGCCTTTGTCAGGAGAATTCAGGCCACACCAATTTTCTAGAGTTCTCGGAGAGGGCCAATAAACATGTGGACAAGGGGAATCCAGTGTACTTGGACTTTAAGAAAGCTTTTGGCAAGGTCCGTCACCAAAGGCTCTTAAGCAAACTAAGCAGTGATGGGATAAGAGGGAAGGTCCTCTCGTGGCTCAGTAATTGGTTAAAAGACAGGAAATAAAGGGTACAAATAAACAGTCCCTTTTCACAGTGAAGAGAAGTAACTAGCAGAGTGTTACAAGGATCTGTACTGGGCCAGTGCTGTCCAACATATTCATAAATGGTCTGGAAAAAAGGATAAACAGTGAGGCGGAAAAGATTGCAGAGGATACAAAGCTACTCAAGATAGTTAAGTCCAAAGCACAATGTGAAGAGTTACAATGGGACCTCAACACTGGGTGACTGGGCAACAAAATGGCAGAAGATTTCACTGTCGATAAATGCGACGTAATGCACATTGGAAACAATCTGACCCAACTATACATACAAAACGATGGGATCTAAATTAGCTGTTGCCCCTCAAGAGAGAGATCTTGGAGTCATCATGGATCGCTCTCTGAAAATAGTTGCTCAATGTGCAGCGGCAGTCAAAAAAGCTGACAGACTGTTAGGAACCATTAGGAAAGGGATAGAAAAAAAAGACAGAAAATATCATAATGTGTTTTTCCTAGCGTTATTCCCACACTATGGCAGGGTCCGCTTAGACTAGACACAACCAGTGATACGACTGGAGTATATACTCCAACCGATGCGTTGTTCCATCTGTCGTTGGAGGCATTTTATACCTACTGCCAGGTGTTAAGCCTACAGCACCTGGTATTCCCAGGAGGTCTCCCATCCAAGTACTAGCCAGGCCCGACCCTGCTTAGCTTCCGAGATCAAACAGGATTGGGCGTGTTCAGGGTGGTTTAGCTGTATGCACAGAAAATATCATACTGCCTCTATATAAATCCATGGTACACCCACATCTTGACTACTGAATGCAGTTCTAGTCACCCCAGCTCAAACAAGATATTAGAATTGGAACAAGTACAGGGAAGAGCAACAAAAATTATTAGGGGTATGGAACAACTTCCATATGCGAAGACAGGATACTGCGCTAGATGGATCCAGCGTGGCCATTCTATGCACTGATAAAGGCTACTTACAAAGTTACGGCAGATGTACCAAAAAAAAAAAAAAAAAAAAGACAGAATTATAGGAGCTCAGGAAGGTTTAATCAGATTTCCAGCTCTCAGTTGTTTTTGCTCACCCATTCTAAGATCTGCAGGGATCTCTCTCTCCTCCGAGTCCTGCTGATCCTTGATACACAGCTCCTCCTCCTGTTTAATCCAGGATGAAATCTCATGGGTAGGAACCAGAGAGTCTGTTCAGGGAAAAGAAGGAGATTGTGTCTTCCCAGCATCCATAGAATGCTTAGCAAAGGGTTTGAAAAGCAATCACTACCCAAAACCATTTCTTTCCTGAATAAATGTAAACAGGGTAACAATGAGGATTCAGAGAAAACTGACAGAGGATCAGTGGGCAGAAAGTTCAAAAGGGGAGTTATTAGACTTAGAACCCATTGGTGTGGGTGGAGAAATCTAGGGTCAGAATTGTCTTGAGGATATGAGAAATCCAAAGAGCCTGCCAGGATTTTGGAGTTTTAACCATATCCTTACCCATGCTGGGCTCCATGGGGACTTCTGTCTCCTCCGGCTCATCGCCAACACATGGCTCCTCTCCTCGTTCCACCTGGGACAGGGTGCTGGATTTGGAAATTGCCGAGTCTGTTCACGGAGAAGAAGAATAGGGCTCTTTGGTATTTCAGGACACAAAACTTGATGTGATTTTAAACCCCTTTTTGTCACTGAAGGTGCCTGTCCCTATGAACCAAGTTGCAAAAATGTTAATGGAGAGCATGCAGAAAATGGAGATAGCTGGTGACAGGTGAGCTGGGCTGCCGGCAGCAGATTCAGGGCTCATCAGATGGTGAGGAACACAACCCATCGTCAATGAAGATCCTCACCTGGGGTAAATTGGCCCAGCTCCCTTCGTTTCAGTGGGCAATTGACACCAGTGACCATCAGACTCTTGGTCAACAACAGCCGGAGCCAACCCAGCCCTTACCATGTCACAAAGCCTGTAATAAGCGAGTGAGAACTGATCCTTACCCAGGGAGATCAGTGCCTCATAGTTCCCCTTCATCACGTTCTCGTAAAGCTCCTTCTCCCATTTGCCTGTACTCTCCCATCCCTGCTCAGAGAAATAGAGATGCATCAGACGACACTGGGACTGAAATCACAAGCACTGCATGCTATTCCGTGGTGGAGAAAGGCTCCAGCAGCCGGACACTACACTGATAAAAACAGCAGTGTAGACAGAGACAGCACTGCTTGGGTGGCAGAGCGCCGTGTAGGATACATACCTTAAGGTTCTGGTGTGGTTTTACTCACCTAAACCGTGCCTCGCTGTCTATACTGCTACTTACCCAAAGTAGGGCAGCGGGCAGTGTAGGAACTCTACACACCACCATGAGGACTGTGCAGTGTAGACACCCCTAGATGTCCACAAAGAAGCGATCAAGCAGCTTCAGTTAGGTCCCTTGTTGGCAGATACACCCAACAGGCCAAAATTCAAATGTGCACGGAGGAAGAACTATCCTCAGCCATAGAGGCTAAAGGCCACTTTCTCTGCTGGTGGAATTCCACTGATTTTAGTATAGCTACATCAGCAGAGAGTTTGGTCCTAAAATAACATGAGAAAAGACAACACTGATGGAAGAAAATCTCACCCACAGGAGGTCAGCGCTGTGAATGAAATTTAGATACACAGGGACTCCTCCTATCTCACGTCTCTGGAAGATGATCTAACATCCCAGTAAATGGAATGAGAAGAGGCAGGAGATGGCAGGGTCTTTTTGAGAGTTACATCAATGCTGATGGGGAACTGGAACCAGGATTAAAGGGACAAGCAATTTTATTCCTGGGTACGAAAGTATCTATCAATGAGATCCAAATCAGCAGTGCCTTAAAGGGATGTTTGTGTCTTGTGGCTGGTAGGTTCTTTGATATCTGACAATCAGCTTTACCTCTGCTCTTCTGCACCAGCTGGGATATCATTACCTTGGGGACTTCTCCCTTAGTGCCTGGGGGGAGTCTCAGGATCCAGAAGTTCCTGTTCTCCAGCAGGTTCTCCATGTTCTCCAGCCTCCTCTGCAGCAGCCCGTACTCCTGGATCAGAGTTCCCAGCACGGCCCATTTACTTTCCAGTTGGTTTCCAAACTCCACCATTGTTTTCTCACAGCCGACTAGTTTCTTCTCAGCCATCCCCATTCTCCCCTCCAGACTCAGCAACTGTGCAGCCTGAAAATCCACCTTCCTCTCTATGGCTTGAACTTCCGCCACCACAGTCAAAGAAATCTCTGCTCTTTGCAGCTGGGTTTCTCGCAGGGAAGTTTCTTCAGGGACAGCAGGTGGCTGCAAAGGCATTGGCCACCATGTCTCCGCGTCCCATCCTGGAGCCTATTTGAAAGGACAGAAATGGGAAGACATCTAGCAAGGTAAACAATACACAAGCTGCTACTCAGCACTGTCCGGGGCTGGATCTTTATTCTAAGAGAGTCACTCTCCAGGTGTATCGAAGTCTGTCGATATTTTCATCATCAGTTGTGTTTTTAAACTCTGAAAATTTAACCTGCGTCAGCCTCAAGTTGGACACATGAGAACCTGAACTCCACCTGAAATACAACTTCAAACTGTTCAGATGTTTTCTGAAAAGGCCCCCCATTGGTCTCCTCAGCAGGTTCACGTATTTTTTGATCTTTTTTTGTCAATAACTTCATTTTACAAAACTGACATTGTAGACAGTCAATACCCTGCCTGCATTGTGGACTTTTCCTATTTCAAAGCATTAAAGCTTTTACTCCCAAGTTTCTGCTTAGAGCATGACAGGAAAACATCTCCACCAACACGGCCTTCTGCCTGAGTGACCCGGGGCCCAAAACAGAAGGAGAACAAGGATGAGTTTACAGTTAAAGCACTGGACAGGGACACAGGAGATGTGAGGTCTATTTCCATCCCTGCCATAGTCTCCTTGTGTGAAAGGGAACAAGTTGCATTCCTCCCTAGATCAGATCCCCACTGTAATTAGGGATAAGAAGAGTCCCTTTCATCGGTCCTTTTTCAGCCTTATCTGCTTAGACGGCAAGCTCTTTAAGGCAGGGCCTTTTCCTCCTGATGTGTACATACACTGCGGCCCAGATCTCAGTTGGAGACCCTAGCAGAGGTTGTAATGCACATCAAAATGCAGGTTTGTCTACAGTTTCAAACTACCGTGTTGTGCTGGCCCAGGGACAGCAGCCAGTGCTCCCCCAATGTGGTGAAGAGTCTGGGCCTAACATTGGTCCCCCAGGCTAGCAGAGTGTGCTGTGCTGCGGGGAGAGGCCTTCACAAATCTCAAGCTGCCCCACTGTGCCAGCAGACATTGCTCTGATGGGAGCTGCACCCGGATCTTCACTGAAGAGTCACAATCAGCTGGGACTTGAGCAAGGCAGGCCCGATCAGGGAGGAGAAAGAAGACCCAGCCTCTACAGCCAGAGTCCTTGTATGGAAGCTTTCCTCCCTCCACCACCATCTCCAGCCTGCAGGCCGCCTGAGGAACAGAGCTGGAATTCAGATCTCATGCTTTCCCAGCTCTAGCAGCCAGGATGTCACCCACACACCCCTCCTTCCCCCCCACCCACGGGGCAGCTTTACAACAGCAGAGCCAAGACACTTGGCCAGGTCTCAGGGCCGACCCACAACATTTTGGCACCTGAGGCAGGGAGCTCAAAAGCGCCCCCAGGCTCCCTCGCTTAGGCCAAAGCTTTGAAAGGTCTCTTGTGCCCCCCTTCCTCCAGCCCAGCACTCCCCCCTCTCTGTGCCTCTAGAGCAGAGGGAATAGATCTGCACCAGACACGGTTTTCTACATGCTGGGCCCCACAGTCTGGTACCTGAGGTGGTGGCCTCAGGGGAAGGCCGGCCCTGCCAGACAGGGGGACAGAGAACATAGGACCTGAGTCCATTGTCCTTCTCCACCCAGACGGGCCAAGTGAGACAAACATGTGTGTGTGTGTGTGTGTGGGTGTGTGGACGGGCCAAGTGAGACAAACGCCAACCGTGTGTGTGTGTGTGTGTGTGTGTGTGTGTGTGGACGGGCCAAGTGAGACAAACGCCAATCGTGTGTGTGTGTGTGTGTGTGTGTGTGTGTGTGTGTGTGTGTGTGTGTACGGGCCAAGTGAGACAAACGCCAATCGTGTGTGTGTGTGGTGGGGGGGGGGACGGGCCAAGTGAGACAAACGCCAACCGTGTGTGTGTGTGTGGACGGGCCAAGTGAGACAAACGCCAATCGTGTGTGTGTGTGTGTGTGGACGGGCCATGTGAGACAAACGCCAATCGTGTGTGTGTGTGGGGGGGGACGGGCCAAGTGAGACAAACGCCAATCGTGTGTGTGTGTGTGTGTGTGGACGGGCCAAGTGAGACAAACGCCAATCGTGTGTGTGTGTGTGTGTGGACGGGCCATGTGAGACAAACGCCAATCGTGTGTGTGTGTGGGGGGGGACGGGCCAAGTGAGACAAACGCCAATCGTGTGTGTGTGTGTGTGGACGGGCCAAGTGAGACAAACGCCAATCGTGTGTGTGTGTGTGTGTGGACGGGCCATGTGAGACAAACGCCAATCGTGTGTGTGTGGGGGGGGGGACGGGCCAAGTGAGACAAACGCCAATCGTGTGTGTGTGTGGGGGGGGGGGGGGACGGGCCAAGTGAGACAAACGCCAATCGTGTGTGTGTGTGTGTGGACGGGCCAAGTGAGACAAACGCCAATCGTGTGTGTGTGTGTGTGTGTGGACGGGCCAAGTGAGACAAACGCCAATCGTGTGTGTGTGTGTGTGTGTGGACGGGCCAAGTGAGACAAACGCCAATTGTGTGTGTGTGTGTGTGTGTGTGGACGGGCCAAGTGAGACAAACGCCAATTGTGTGTGTGTGTGTGTGGACGGGCCAAGTGAGACAAACGCCAATCGTGTGTGTGTGTGGGGGGGGACGGACGGGCCAAGTGAGACAAACACCAATCGTGTGTGTGTGTGTGTGTGTGTGTGTGGACAGGCCAAGTGAGACAAACACCAATCGTGTGTGTGTGTGTGTGTGTGTGGACAGGCCAAGTGAGACAAACACCAATCGTGTGTGTGTGTGTGTGTGTGGACAGGCCAAGTGAGACAAACACCAATCGTGTGTGTGTGTGTGTGTGTGTGTGTGTGTGTGTGTGTGGGGACGGGCCAAGTGAGACAAACGCCAATCGTGTGTGTGTGTGTCTAGGGACGGGCCAAGTGAGACAAACACCAATCGTGTGTGTGTGTGTGTGTGGACGGGCCAAGTGAGACAAACGCCAATCGTGTGTGTGTGTGTGTGTGTGTGTGTGGACGGGCCAAGTGAGACAAACGCCAATTGTGTGTGTGTGTGTGTGTGTGTGTGTGGACGGGCCAAGTGAGACAAACGCCAATTGTGTGTGTGTGTGTGGACGGGCCAAGTGAGACAAACGCCAAGTGTGTGTGTGTGTGTGTGTACGGGCCAAGTGAGACAAACGCCAAGTGTGTGTGTGTGTGTGTGTGTGTGTGTGTGTATGGGCCAAGTGAGACAAACGCCAATTGTGTGTGTGTGTGTGTGTGTATGGGCCAAGTGAGACAAACGCCAATTGTGTGTGTGTGTGTGTGTGTGGACGGGCCAAGTGAGACAAACGCCAATCGTGTGTGGGGAGGGGGACGGGCCAAGTGAGACAAACACCAATCGTGTGTGTGTGTGTGTGTGTGTGTGTGGACAGGCCAAGTGAGACAAACACCAAGTGTGTGTGGGGGGGGGGGGGACGGGGGACGGGCCAAGTGAGACAAACGCCAATCGTGTGTGTGTCAGAGACAACAAGTCACATTGGAACCTCCCCCTCCGTCTGCCCCGCTCTGCGGCTTATTCCTGACACGGGCCGACCCCCCCGGAAATCCTGGGACCCTGGCTGGGGAGATCGCTCGCGGGGCAGCGGGCGAAGCGGGCCTTGTCCAGGCCTCGGCCACTCGCCTTCCCAGCGGACAGAGCCCGGTGCCCGCGGCCCCCGACACCGTCCGGCTCCGACAGGGGCCGGGGCACGAGCGGCTGCTGCCCGAACCCGCCCCGGGGCGCAGCCCCCCGCCCGCCGGTCCCTTACCTGGGCCGCGGCCCGCTCGGCCATGGCCCCCCCGGGCGGGGCTCTCCCGCGGGCCCGGCCGAGCCCCGCTCCCGCTCCGGGCTGGGCAGAGTCCCGGCGCCGCCTCGCCACGGGCCGGCCCCGCTGCCGGGCGCAGCGGAGGGAGGGAGCCGCGGCCTGGCTGCCGGGACCCGGGAGCAGAGGGGCGGGGCCGCGCTCGCAGCAGCAGCCCGCGGTTCCCGCAGGATTTGAACCCGGGGCCGCCCCGCGGAGCGGGCAGGTGTTTGCACGAGCTCGTGCGGGCACCGAGCAGCGCCCGGCCGGGGTCTCCCTAGGGAACGTGCCCCTCCCCCCGCTGTGGGGCCGGCGATTAACCCCGCCCCCCCGGCAGTTCTGCGTCTGCCCGGCTCCAGACCCACCCTACCCGCTCCGGCTCCTGGGGGCCCCCGGCCGGAGCAGCCTCTGACGCTAGCCCTGGGCCCATGACCTGCTCCCATGCAGGGTCCCTCCCTCTGCAGGGAACATGGGGCTGTCCTGGCACCCGCACAGCCCATGCACCAGGCTCCCAGCTCATAGACGTGGCCCCAACTATTACCGCCTCTCAGGCATCAAAATACAACAGCCATTGCCCCCTCCCTGTAGCATCGCTGTTGGGACCTGCAGGGGTTGAAGCCCTGGCTCCAAAATACCCTGGAACTGTTTTGTAGAGGTGAAGCTTCAGGAGGCCTCTGCATAGAGCCAGGCAGGATGCGGGAGTTGGAAAGGGGAATGAGTATTTTTGTGCAAGCTCTTATCCCGGTGTACCACCACACCTCTCCCTACACACACCACCCCAGCCACAACCTGTTGGGACTGGCCAGCCCAGGTCAGAGCCGGCTTACAACCCCTTTCCTCCCGTATGATGGCCAGCATTTGGGCCTACCTCCCTACTGGCTCCATACTGCATTTGGGCTCTAGGGTCCAAGAGAAAAAAACAAAACTAGCTGTAGTGTGTGGGTACATTAATTTTGTCCCCTTAATTTCCCCTGCAGCTCTAATCATCTGGCAGCAGCTGCCCCTGCCAAGGGCAGCACCTGGTTTGCAGGTGAACCTCATGCATAGTGGTACAGTTAAAGGACAGAAGGGACTGACAGCTCTCCTCTGACCTCCTGTCTATCACAGGGCCCCCACCTACAGGTGAAGAACACTAATTCCTGTTGATACAGGGCACTGGAACTGTAAAGCACCAAAGAAGGGATAGGATAGTGTGGCACCATCTTCTGTTACGGAGCTTTCAGACTTTTGTACATGATCTACATGCTCTTTAAAAAGTGTATTTCTGTTCTGAAAAGCAACTCTCATATTGACATGGGAGGGGCTTGTTTACTGTCATTCCATTATTTCTTTGTAGCATGAGCACATTTAATAAGTAAAATGTTTTTTTCCCCAGCCCTGCAATCGCAGATGGGGTACATCTGAATCAGGTTAGGCTCTGATTTATACATCTCCAAATTAAGCCCTCAACAGCCATAAAATCTCAATGCTTTCAACACAAATCAGATTATCAGGAATGGCAATATACAAAAAGCTGTAGGAGGACCCTTCAACCTTCCTGGACACACCATTACAGATTTAAAGGTCACCATCTTGCAGCAAAAAAACTTCAAGACCAGACTGCAAAGAGAAACTGCAGAGATGCAATTCATTTGCAAATCTGATACTCTTTGTTCTATCCTAGATTGATGGTATGAGTGGCTAGCGAACTACAAAAGCAGTTTCTCCTCTCTTGGTGTTCACACACCCAGATCAGCTGCTAGAAGAGGACCTCATCCTCCCTGATTAGAGATAAGCTGGTTCAGTCTGATTGGACTAACCTTGTTATCTCTAGCCTGGTCCTTGCCTCTTATTTATTCCTGCCTCTGGATATTTCCACTGCACACATCCAATGAAGTGGGTAGTAGCCCACAAAAGCTTATGCTTCAATACTTTAGTTAGTCTTTAAGGTGCCACAGGACTCTGTCACTTCTGCTTTCAATGGGTTTACATAAGAATAACTGCTTAGGATGTAATAAACAATTCTGTCAATGATGCACATGAAGGAAGGGACTCCCGCTCCTTCTCTTAACTGCGTCAGCTCTGCAGACAAACAGGGTGAGCAGAAGAAAAATGTATTTTTGTTAATGAAGTCAGGAGCTAAGGCTCTCAATACACATAGCAGATCTTTATTTTCAATTTCACTTTTCAAGGTAGAATTTACACCTTCCACTGTTCGCGCTGAACCTGTTTAATCACAAATCCTAATAAATGGTACAAGAAGTTCTGTTCAAAAATCATTTCTAATTAACTTAAAAGGCCTCTTTCTACACTGGTGAGCTAACATGTATTTACACTTTTTCAACTAGAAACATGTTTGAAATTGCCAAAGTGGTTTAAATATTGTTTAAAGCTACAGGCCTTATGCAAGATTGAAACGCTATTTATTTGTATGGCAGTAGCACTTAGGAGTTGCAGTCATGGACCAGGACTCCATTGTACTACCGGTAGATGGGGTACAAACAGCGTAAAAGGAATCCCTGCCACACAGAGCTTCCAAAGTAAGCAAGCATGTTTTTTCTCTTCTATTTTGCAACTTGCCATTTACTGATCTATAGGATTAGCTGCAACACACTTAAGATGGGAAGAGAGGAAAGGTGATGCCAAGAAAGAGGCTGCTCGGAAGAGGATTTTAGCTGCAGAAGGGTCTACCCATCTTGGGACAATGCTGATGCTTCAGATGACCTCCGGTGTTACATCAGACTGACAAAACCTCTGCTACAACATGTTAAAACATAGGAGACAGGATAAATCAGGGAGTACCATTTATTGGTCCATAAAAAGTTCACACACAAGCTTTCATGACGAAGATGTTAAAATGATTCAAGTGCTGGCAGTTTATACAAAAGCAGAGACTTTACATAAAAGTGAATGTGTTCACAGTAAATTAAAGTAACAGAATGGCATTGACGATGTATCAAAGTCGCTGGATGATTACACCCCAAACTGCCTGAAAGATATTCTCTGCGTCCGCGGCTATTTTCTGGGGCAGACTGAGAACAGCAGTGAACAGGAATGGACGTACTGTACTTGCTCATGTGAGCTGAGGTTTAGAAAAAGGGGGGAAAACTGTTGCCATGGGGACTACTGGTGGAACATAGCACCCGAAATTGCAGAGTGAGTGGCCAGTTACCCATTACAAGTTATTCCTTTTCACTCAAACTACCGATAATAGGCCAAATCCAGAGAGGACTGGACAGTTCTCAGAAGCTCTTACGCCTCAGGTCAATATTCTCCTAAAACTAGGTCCTGCATCCATCATATACTATAATCTTTACAAAGATGTTTTTGACCTGAATATACTGCAGTAGCTTCATGTTAAGTCCACAGGGGCATGCTCTTCTGATGCTAACACTTATGAGAAGCCAGCTGCAATTAATGTAAATGAAAAAAAAATAAAAAAAAGTTTCCAGTGTCTCCCCCTCACAAATTTTTGTTCTGATTCAGAGTCTCCGAAGCATGGTGCAAGATAGTTATCAGATTTAATTTTGCAGAGATTTTTGTCCCCAGAACTTTGGCTCTTTACAGGATAACTAGGCAGCCTGAAAAAACAGCAGCAAAGCAAAAATCAGAACAAACCCCTATCAAACAAGCCCCAACTACTATACTAAATGTCGCAATTGCAGGGGCTTTTTGGTCCTTGTGCTGAGTTTTCTATATTTTGGCACACTGGCAGCCTGCCCCAAAGTGCACTGAAGCCAATGGAAAAAACTCATTGGCTTCAGGGGAAACTGGATCAAGGCCATGGTGCATATGGTCAAATTTAGGCTTGTGTCCGCACAGAGTGTGTCTGTTTTCAGCTGCACTTGATGCAGGTGTGGCAGTCTGCTCTGTCTCAAGAAGTTAAACAATCAGAGCCTTAATTTGGCGCGACGCTAGCAACAGAGCAAAATGAGTGTACACTTTGCACGTGACTAAGCCATGTAATAAAAAGCTCTGCAGAAGCGTGCACCCACATTATCCCGTCCGTCAATGTTTAAACCATGGAGAAAAAAGTGCCTCAGAAGAATTACATTCCCTATCAGCCAATCAAAATGTTCTTCCTGGAATCTGTGTACAAACAGTGCCATTTACAGGCTGTCAGGGCCACGAATATCCCAGCATGGAGATGTGTCAATGGAGTGATCACAGTACTACTACATTACTTCAGTTGCATGGCTGGAGAAAAAAAATCTTTACAACAAAAGTTCTTTGATAATTGTTTATGTAGTTTTCCTGTTTCCCATATGTACAGAAATCCCTCTGGTTTCCAATCATTAGACTTTTAAATACGGAGGAACTGCAAAAATCGTGTCTTTTTTGAGAGAAAGAAAACCCAACACTTAATAAAATGACGTAGTAATAAATGTTTAGCTTATAAGTAGTGGTCTTGCACTTAATATGGACAGTGTTGTGCATGCAAACAACACTTGACTATCTTATAAAAACTACATTAACTCTGCTACATTTTTTTAAATTGGTGAATTCTCAGAAGTGACCACTCTAGTTTTCCAAGAGGAGGCTCTTTTGGAAAGTGTTTAATCTGTAAAATGTTGCAGAATCCAAACAGTTTTATTTTTTAAAAACAAGTGGATTATTATTATTTTTAAAAAAGTTCTCCTTGGGTCACATCTAACCTCTTGTTCCTGTTTTAACCAGGAAGATCTTCCAACAGGAGTTAGAGCAACACTAAGGTAAAAATCATCTCAATAATGAGTTTGACAGGTGTAGGGTCAAAGTTCATACCCTCCCTTCCCCTTTGTAGAGTTCATATGAGCACAGAGCATCTTTTCTTCTCAAGGGCTCATGGATTTAGAAGCTCATGAGTGTACTCCAGTAACAGAGGGAAGTTTGAACAACTGCCTTTACTTACCGTTATAATGTGATAACATCCTCTTCCAATTTGCGGGAGCTGATGTACTTTTATTAGGCAACTGACTATTTACAATCATGTTACCATGTATTTTCTATTTTAACATCAAGGAGTCCAGTTTCTATTTCCTGCAGAAGGCCCTGGGATATTTCTGGCTGCCCCTGCTCTGCGGTATGAATTCTCAGGTGATCTTTGAGCGACTGTTTATACCTAAAACTCTTGCCACACTCAGCGCACTGGTAGGGCCGCTCCCCAGTGTGGATCCGCTGATGTTTCAGAAGATGATGCTTCCGAATGAAGCTCTTCCCACACACCGTACACTGGTAGGGTCTCTCGCCCGTGTGTAGCCGCTGGTGGTTCAGAAGATGCTCCTTCCGCATGAAGCCTTTCCCACAGTCTGTGCATTTATAGGGTCGCTCCCCCGTGTGAATCATCTGGTGCCTGATGAGTCCTGAGTGACAATTGAAGTTTAAGCCGCATTCAGTGCACTCATAAGGCCTTTCCTTGGCGTGGTTTCTCTGGTGAATGATAAGGCTTATCTTCAGACTGAAGCTTTTCCCGCACTCGGCACAGGTGTATGGCCTCTCACCTGTGTGGATTCGATAGTGGTTTGTTAATTTGGATTGCTCGGTGAAGCCCTTCCCGCACTCTGTGCACATGTAGGGCCGCTCTCCCGTGTGGACTCTGTAGTGGTAGGTGAGCCTGGATTGGTGGATGAAGCTCTTCCCGCACTGTGAACACACATAAAGCCTCTCACCTGTGTGGAGCCGGAAGTGGTTGTTCAGATTGGACTGCTGGGCAAACGTTTTCCCACACTCGGAGCAGGAATAGGGTTTCTCAACTGCGTGGGTTCTCTGGTGTGATATGAAGAGGTCTTTACGGCTGAAGCACCTCCCACACTCACTGCACAAATATGGTCTCTCTCCCAGCTGGCTTCCCTGTTGGGCGGCGACGTTTGGGAACTGACAAAACTCTGTTTCACCTTGAGCGGATTCCCCCAGATTGTTTGCTGCAGGAGGGGTTGCGATGAGCTGCATGTTTGAGTTGGGTGGATTCTCGCAGCCGGCTCCCTGGAAAACGCATGCTTCTGATCTTCCTGACACGGTCACAGGCAGTTCCTGGTTCACAGGACCTCTCCCCTCAGGACGCTCCTTGTGTTTGACCAACATCCTGTCATCTGATAGAAGGGGCGGGGGAGGGGGAGATAATCCTTACATTACTTATGCATCAATTTTGAAGATTTGGAGGTTTCTGATTCATAATGGCATCCCATGAAGTTGGATTTCTCTTCTGCATGTACTACAAAAATGCTAGGAATGGTCTGTTGAGACAGTGTAAGGTAAGAGAGACTTTACTCTCAGTCTGTAGGTACTAGGACAGGGGTGGGCAAACTATGGCCCGTCGGGGCTTTCAATCCAGCCCACGGGATTGCCAGCCTGGGGTGCAGCAGGGCTAAGGCAGGATCCCTGGCTGCCCTGGCCCACTCAAGCGGCTGGCACCACGTCCCTGTGGTTCCTGGGGGGGGGGGGGGGGGGAGAGGGGAAAGAGGGCTCCTTGCGCTGCCCTCACCTGCAGGCACCACCTCCCGCAGCTCCCATAGGGAACAGGAGGAAACCGCGGCCAATGGGACCTTCGGGGGCGGTACCCATAGACAAGGGCAGGGCACAGCAGTGCCTCCCGCCCCGCCCCACCCCACCCACAGGAACCACTGCTGGAAATGCTGGCCACTTCCGGGAGCGGTGGGGGCCCAGGGCAGGCAGGCAAGGAGCCTGCCTTAGCCCCGCTGCTGCCGCCACACAGCCGCTTGAGGTAAGTGGTGCTGGACCCGAGCCCCCACTCCTCTCCTGCACCCCAACCCCCTGCCCTGAACCCCCGCTGCAACCCAGCTCCCTGCCCTGAGCCCCATAACCCCCTGCACCCCAACCCCCTGCCCTGAACCCCCGCTGCACCCCCTCCCGCACCCCAACCCCCTGCCTCAGCTCTACATTCATGGCCCTGCATATAATTTCCCCACCCAGCTGTAGCCCTCAGGCCAAAAAGTTTGTGCACTCCTGTACTAGGAAGTTACCCATATCCAGCTATATACAGAGAGTTCTCCATTGTGCTAGCTTCTCACCCTAAACTGGCCTCTAGACCAGCAGTGTCCATTAGAAATTCGATGCTAGCCACACTTGTGGTTTTAAATTTTTCTTATTAGCCACATTAAAAAAAACAAACACATGCATTACCCACAATTCAATAGCCTATAACCACATGTGGCTAGTGGCGAATGTATTGGACACCGCTGCTCTAAACTGACTAGTCAAAAATGGACTCATTCTTGCCATGTTCCATCATTTTTCACCAGAATTACAACACAGCTGGCCCTAAACCTTATCTAGTGCATGATCATACAGCAGGTGCAGGACAGAAACTCTTCCCTTTTTTTCTAGTGCATTACACCAAGAAGAAATTTTGAGCTGAATTCTTTTGTGAGGAGTTTCACTTCTAAGAAAAGTCTAAATCCAAAGCTTTGGAACGAAGGAGCTGCAATACATGCATCTAGACCTGCATTCAGTCACACCAAGATAAAAGGCGACTCACTCTCTGATTTCCTAGTGCTTTACAAAATACAGGATATTTCCTAGGATGTTTCCCGAGAGAAATTATGGACTTCTAGGACTCTGATTTCTAGGTAGAAGAGCCTTGTGCTGTATGGAGCCAGCCTTCTCTGTGCACATGATTAGTGTTTTAAGCCCCAATCTTGCAAGATGTTCTGCATAGCTCAGGGCAGGAGTTTATCGGTTCGGGGTTTATCTGTTTACAGAAAGTTTTATATATAGGAATAAAAACTGTAATGGAGCGGAGTGAAGCTTTCACTTATGGAGAGAGAAAAAACACTCACATGTAAGAATGAAAAGGCTAACAAGGGACTTACAAGTGCTGTCAAAAAATCATTTAAGTACTCATGTTCAAGTGGTAGAAGGTGGTATTTATTGTGTGGAGCATGGATGAATACTGAATGAGCTATTACTGATTCTCTAATCAATAAAGCAATTAAAAAAATAAATTAAAAACTGACTGTTACAGGGCCCTCAGTTCCAACACTGGAGGAAATCAGTTATATGGCAGTCTGCCTTTTGGGCCATTCCTGCTAAAAAAGAAACAAGATCAAGTCCAGTTCCGTGGAGATAATTCACAAGAGATGGGCACTCTTTCCAGGAGGAGAAGAAAAATGATTCATATCCCCCCCTCTCTCTACACTTGGACAGTTAGGGTTCCTAACACACACAGCTGCTGAAAACTTTCCCCTCAAGTTGATTCTCCATCAGCACCCCACAGGAAGTCTAATGCCTGCCCCTTCACCTCTGACTCATTAGCAAAGCCCTACTTCTGTCTTTCCACTGGTGCTGCGTCCATGGTGAATGTCCTCCCTCCAGGATGGCACTTTAAACCCAAAATATACAGAGAGATGGCTCTGCCTGGGCCTCCCAACAAATCCAGGGGCCCAGCCACCTCAGGAAAGTAGCTCTGAGGCAATTTCCTCATTGTTCCTCAATTATTTCACTCCTGTACTCACTGGTGCAGGTACTTCTATCCATTTCTCGTTCCTTAGCATTCTCTTGAGCCCGTATGCTCTGCTCCTCTTCTTGTTTAATCCATGAGATAATGTCCGTGGTAGAAATGGGAGATTCTGTTCAGAGGAAAGAGGGCGACATCACAGCTTATGTATAGTCCACTGAACATATTATTCAGTATCTGAGAGCTGATCTGAAACGAACACAATGGACCAAGTATCCGGCTGGAACAAACTGGCACAACTCCACTGACTGCAAGGAAGAGCTGCATTAGCATATACCAGTGGTGAATTTGACTATTTCTTTGCTGGAAGGGATGCATACTCTGATGAGATGTACGTGTTGAAATGGAAATTAAAAAATATGGGGTGAATGTGTCAGATGATCAGAATACTCTGAAGAGCCAGAACAAGGAGATACTGGTGCAAGACAGGATAAGAAGAACCTGCTCACAGAAATTTAAGCTGTGACTACATGAGCAGGAGTCTCAACATTAACTGCATTCAGTGTTGCAAGTGGATTTTACATATTACCTGTGCTGGGAGCGGCAGAGACAGAAGTACCTGGGGCAGGTGGAAAGTCATGAATGACATCTGCAATGATAAGAAAACGGTCAGTGAAAACATATCAAGCTCATGTGGTTTTTCCTCGGTGGAATTCCCTGCTTTTAACTGCACTAACTTTTTCATTTCAGTCTATTACTCACCTGTGCTAGACTCTGTAGGGATCAATCTCACTTCAAAGTCCTGCGGGTCCCCAGCACAGAGCTCTTCTTGTTCCATCCGTGATAAAATATCAGGCTTGGAAATTGCATGGTCTGTTCAGGGGAAAGAGGTATTGAGATATAGTAAATATTGATTTTAGTTTTAAAGGGGTTCTCCTGGTTTTAAGCCAACCTCCTTGCCTCTCTGGAAGAGACAGGTCATCTGCACAGATGTAGGAAACAGAGAATGAAGATCATACAGAAGAGTAAATGTCTGCTGAAAAATGGGAGCTCAGGATGAGGGGGTTCCCACACACAACCCCGAAGTGTGACTGCTGGGCTTTACTGTGCTGCTGGAGAATAAAGGCAACCTAGAGGGGATCAAGGAAGTGGCAGGTCTCTAAATGTCTTAGGCACTTCTCTAAACCTCATTATCTTTGTATCTTGAGACAAAAAGCTGCAGCCATTCACGAGCAGCTGTCAATCCGCATGGCAAGATATGCTGACGTCAAGAATACCGTGAGGCTGGAAGTATCAAAGGTATTGGACAGATCTAAAAGAATCAGACTAGACACTTGGATCTTCATTCCTTGCCAGGAAGGGATCACCGACTAAGGAGCCAGTCTAAAACAAAGTGCTGGGCTCCGATTTCCTTGGCTCCTCCAGATCCTGCCAGAGTTGCCTTGCTATAATCCTCATCATAGAACGAGATTTCCAAGTCAAGTCAATAATCAGAAAGCCCTGTCAGTACTAAGGGACAGTTTCCAGAGCAAGGGCCTAGTAATCATGTCCTCAAAACTTGCTAGCACTCTCAGGTTTGCATAAATTAATAGCACCTCAATCCTGCCCAATATCAGGTGGCTCAGGGTTGGGTGTGAACCTTTTGCAAAGTCCTCATTTTAAAAATGGGTGTTTCTAGTATAATGTGGGCAGAAGCCTTGAGACAGCCATTAATGCAGAAGATCAAGGAACACCTTCACACAATGAATAGGTCAGGTTTCTGAACATGGCTTGAGCTTATACCAACCCAATTAATTCAGTATCAGAAAACTTAGAAGATGGAGGGATCAGGAATCCTGTTTGCATTTTGAAATTTCTCTGTATTGGGAAGATTTGTGGAGCTGGTCTATCACACAGGGTCTGAGATAGGTGCTGTTCCACCAGAAATCAGATAAAGCTGAGAAGCGCCATGAGATAGAAGAAATCCATCAAGTCAGATTGCAAAGCCTCCAATAAGTGTAAACTGCTCTTTACCTAGTGAGATCAAAGACTCATAGTTGCCCTTCATCACATTCTTGTAAAGCTCTTTCTGCCACTCTTCCAAATTCTCCCACTTCTCCCGGGGAATTTGGATTGAGACATCATCAAACGCCATTGGGACCTGAAATGACAAGCGTCACACACTCAGCACCTTCTGCTGCTATTGCCTCCCGACACCAGCTATCCTTTCACCTTGTGTAACAGAAAAATGGGTTAGAAATTGCAGAAATTTAGCTTTGGGATGACTGCCCATTGGTCAGTATATAAGCAGGTGGACCATGTCCGTCAACATCAGAATAACCACCATGAAAACTGGCACCAAATGATGGCCTTGCTAGAAGTCTCTGCGTTGAGACTAGGCTTGGAGAGTGGGCTTGCTCACTCAGAGGCCTAGTCTACACTTGGGGCGGAGGGGAGACGGGTAGGGAAAATCCCTAAGTTACGCAATGTCAGCTACTTGAGGTTGACGTGCTTAGATCTAGTCACCGCAATGTCTTCACTACGGTAAGTCAATGGCTGATGCTCTCCCGTCGACTCAGCCTGTGCCTCTTGCCCTGGTGGAGTAGTGGAGTCAATGGGAGAGTGCTCGGTGATCGATTTATGGTGTCTAGACGAGACACGATAAATCGACCCCCTGTTGGATCGATTGCTGCCCCTTGATCGAACGGGTAACGTAGACAAGCCCTTAGAGGTGGTCTCTCCAGATCAGGTACAGTATGAACGACAATGGCACTGTAAGTAGGGAGGCAACGGGAGTGGATTACTCATGTTTATATGGAAAACACTTTAAATAATATTCCCACAGCAACCTTAAAAGTTGATTTGCCTTTTAAAAAAATTAGACAAAGCATTTTAGTCGTCAGCAGTACGTAATCATGCCCTTTGATTTCAAGAGGATTTGTATATATTTAGTGATTGTTTAAGGTATTACTTAAAAATGCCTTTCACTTCTGCTTGCTAACCAGTCCCCTAGTGCTGACATCACTGCACATAAAAATCTACTTTGCTTTATCCAGTACTGAAGAAAACTGCATGTGCTATACAAACATGTGTCTTTTGAGTATTTATACCACACATCACCCTAGAATCCTAGCCCCTCTCTGTAAGATTACTTCACTATGCATCTATCTCGATGGCCCAGAAACACGTTACAGAACACAAATTACTCATAACTAGGCTATTTAACATAGATACCTCAGGTTCTAAGTCTGGAGGCAATGGACCAAGAGGTGACTAACTGCACGTGGTAATTTTTCCCTATTTTTAATAATATGTTATAGAATCAAGTATTATTCCATTGTTCTCAGATACAGTACTGGAACAAGGTACAGCTCAAACACCATGCTTGTTAGGAGCTTGTGGAAAGACAACTGGTAAAAGCTGCAGACTGGAAGCCATCCCAAACACAGTAGCTTTTCATACTATGGGACTTTGGGCCAGATCCTGCTTTCACTTGCAGCAGAATCTGGAGTAGGCAGTGAAGTCATTCCAGTTTTAAATAGAAACTGGCCCAGCAGCTCTCCCTGTAGGAAGTGACATGCCTCTGAAGAAAGCAAAATGACCATTACCTTTTATAAACAATGGAGAAAACTATCGTTTATAATAAAGTAAAATAAGAACATAAGAACAGCCTACTGGGTCAGACCAAAGGTCCATCTAGCCCAGTATCTTGTCTTCCAACAGGGGCCAGTGCCAGGTGCCCCAGAGGGAATGAACAGTGATCATCAAGTGATCCATATAAAAACAAACAGAATAGATTTCCTTCCCATTGAAATATTTATTTCAAAACAGATGAATGTCTGGCCATAGATTATGACTAATGGCACACTGTATTCATTGTCATCCATCCTTTGCTTGGTTAATATACCTATTTCAGCAAAATATATTTTAAAAAATATAACAGAAATTGTTTAGATGGTCCTGACCCAGAAAGTCAGATGTATAGCTTACATTTCTTAAGGTTTGGGAGACTTCCAGGAGGTGGTTCTGGTTTAGTTCTCTTTTTTTAAAAATAAATAAAATAAAATTTAAAATCTTATAGTTTTAAGCCATGCACTTATCCCATAAAGCAGAATTACTCAGCTGGCTGAAGGTACATCAGACCCTCATTATAACGCGCGTCGGTAGAACGCGAATTTGGCTATAACGTGGTTGCGGCCATGGATCCCAAAATAGAATGTGGTCATTTTATTTCAATGCGGTCCCCACTAGAATATGGTACTTGGCATGGATCCCAAATCCCGCGTTCTAGCGAAAGTCTGGTGTACTTTGAAAAATGCATCTAAAATTTGAAAGCATCCAGTATCCCACCCAAAAAGCTTTGTTAAAAGAAGGTTACATTTGCAAGGGTGGACTATAAAATGAAAGAGAGCTTCAAAGCAAACAGCTCTCTCAGCAGCAGGGGCAGCATGCCTTTAATTGCCAGTAGCTGGTCACAAGCTCCACATGGAGCACAGAGGAGTAACTAGTGAGATGAGGAAGGCAGAGGTGGCAGAGGCCTCCCCTTTCTGTACACAGGGTGGTGGGCCAAATAAAATGATCTGGCAGGTTTCACGTCCCCATCCCCCACCGTGGGCTACCAGTTGCCCATCCCTCACTATGGTTCAATGGTCAGGGCCCCTCAAAACGGAGGCTCTTTGCGATCATGCATTGGTAAATCTGGGACTGGCTCCCCACCAATAGTTTTCAAATAGGTTGTTAATGTGGAGTGAGTTTGTGCAAAGTCATCCTGAATGTTAATTATTGGGGGCGGGGCCATGTCACATTAACAGAGGTGAACCCAAAGGGGGTCATGGCACGATAAAGTCTGGGATAAAAACCGCACTAGATGGTGCCCATCTTCTCTTGTGTTAGGCACAAGTCCAGTGTCCCATGGAAAAAAAATTAGCATGTAATCATGCATACCTAGGAACTGTATTGTAATGCACATGGACAAAAAAACAGAGTCAAGTTAGCAGAGCAACAGATTTTGGCATTTCCAGACTTAAGTGTTTCACTTTGGAAGCATAATATTATTTTAACATAGGGATTTTTATATGAACTATCTTGGTCTTTTTGTTTAAATGAGATTTCTTCCTTTTATTGATATTGAACTGCTTCCTAGACTGCAGCAGAATGCTCATTCTGCATGATTCACTGGAATAGGGCAGTGCAACAAGGTATACATTTCATAATTGCTTTCACATATCTTGTTGATCAAATACTTGCTTAATAAGCAGCACAGCCAGCAGCAAGTCAGACCGCTCCCTCCAGCCAAGCTATTGTACAACGGTGATTTAGAAGGACATAAAAACTTCTGATACAGTATGCATGAGTTTTACTAAAGTACTAGATGGGTTACGGTTACCTTTGGATCTTCTTCTTTACTAGCAGGGGGAATTCTTAGGATCCAGAAGTTCCTGTTCTTCATCAGGTTCTCCATGTTCTCCAGTCTTCTCTGCAGCAGCCCATACTCCTGGATCAGAGTTCCCAGCACGGCCCACTTACTTTCCAATTGGTTACCAAACTCTACCACTGTTTTCTCACAGTCCACAAATTTCTTCTCAGCTCCCCCTGATCTCCGCTCCAAATTCAGCAATCGCATAGCGTGAGACTCCACTTTCCTCTCCACAGCTTGAACAGCAGCTACCACAGTCCACAAGGAAATAGCTGCAGTCTGCAGTTGGGTTTCTTTCACAAAACTTACATCTGGGATAAAGGGAGCTTGTACCTCGGGGTCCCATTCTGATGCCTGTTTGCAAGGACAAAAATTAAACAGAGCTGGGTGTGTGTTCCCATCTAGCCAAATAACCTACAAAGAGAAACAACATAAAAGTGGATCATGTGCTACAGGGTGCTCAAACCTTCTTGCGATTAGATCTTTGTTTTTAATAGGGTCAAATTTAGTGTAGTACAAATAGTCCCAACAAAAGCAATAGGTGATCTAATGCAGTGCTCCCCAACCGGTGTGCCGCGGCACACTGGTGTGCCGTGAGGCCATGCCAAGTGTGCCGCGGCAAAAGCTTGCGTCATATCCAGAACGGCCTGCCGCCCACCGAATGCTAGATTTTGCCCAGCAACGTTTTGTTGCATTCGATGTGCGGCCGCGGCGCTACAGCTCTGAGTCCGAGAAGTTCTATCCCCCCCCCCTTCCCCCGCTCACGATTGTCCTGTCTACAGGGCCTGGACAGAGCAGTGTTCATTATTAGGTATTACCTATCTGTCGTTTTCTGCACTGTGTTCTAATTTTTAAGTTTGCGTAGTTAAACTTAGAAAATCGGTATATGAATTATATTTATTTTGTACGGCTTCAAATATGGACAAGTTTTTGCAAAAAGAACGCCCAACTTCACCGACAATTGATGATGAAACCAGCACGAGCGATATTGCAAAAAAACAGAAGATTACGAAAAGGCAGTACAACGAAGAATATATTCGATATGGATTTTCGTGGTGTGGTGAAGAAACGGCTCCAAAACCAGAATGCGTAATTTGCAGGGAAAAGCTGTCTAACGAGGCAATGGTTCCAAGTAAACTCATTCGCCATCTAAAATTGAAACATCCTAGTTGCGCCAACAAGAACATACAATATTTTCAATGGCTTTTGAGTCAAAATGCTAAACAGATACAATTTATGAAGTCATCAGTCACAGTTTCTGACAAAGCATTAGAAGCTAGTTTTTCTATTGCAAATTTAATTGCACGTCAGAAAAAAGCACATACAATTGGCGAAACCCTCATTAAACCAGCATGCATGGAAATCATTTGAATAATGTTTGGACCTGGTGCAGTTAAGGAAGTAGAAAATGTTCCGTTGTCAGGTAATACGGTAAAAAGACGTATTGACGATATGTCTAGTGATATTCTGAAAACAGTAATTACCAAATTAAAAGCAGCTGGAAATTTTTCACTCCAAATTGATGAAACAACTGATATTAAGAACCAAGCACAGCTAATTTGTATTGTCCGTTTCGTTGATGAGGGCGCTATAAAAGAGCATTATTTATTTTGCAAAGTGCTTCCAGAGCGGACTACCGGTGAGGCAATTTTTCGTGCTACAAATGATTTCTTCGATACTTATGACATTAAATGGAGTAATTGCATAAGTGTTTGTACGGATGGCGCCGCCGCAATGATGGGCAATAAAAAAGGTTTTGTCTCATGTGTAAAACAACAAAATGCGGAAATACAAATTATCCATTGCTGCATAGATTGAGAAGCGTTGATGGCGAAAAACTTGCCAGATGAACTATTGCAAATGACGAACGAATGCGTGAAAATCATAAACATCATTAAAACAAGGGCCCTGAATACGCGAATTTTTGAAATACTCTGCGAAGAAATGGGATCAGAATATCAGTCATTATTGTTTTACACTGAAATACGTTGGCTATCCCGAGGAAAAGTTCTGGCAAGATTATTTGAGCTTCGCAACGAGGTGAGCCATTTTTTATTGAAGCAAAACATGTTCGAACTACACCAGCTCCTCGAGGATGATCACTGGATTACAAAACTAGCATACATGGCTGACATATTCGAGCACCTGAATGAACTCAATAAAAGGATGCAAGGTCGGAATGAAAATGTATTAACGTGCTCTGACAAATTAAATGGATTCAAAGAAAAACTGGAACTTTGGCAAATGGAGTTAGGACGTGGATCACTAGAAATGTACAAAAGAACAAACCAGATTAAAATTGAAAATAATAAGCAGTTCATAATAAATTTAGCTCAACGACATTTAACATTGCTCTTAGAGAAGTTTGATCATTACTTTCATACAATCAATACGGAGCAATACGATTGGGTTTGAAATCCTTTTGCAACGATTGCCAAAAATTCTACCGAAGTACTTTCCCTTCAGATTCGAGAGGACTTTCTTGAATTGAGGAATGACGGGTCATTAAAAATAAAATTCGCTCAAGTTCCGTTGGATGTGTTCTGGATTGGGATTGAGGAAGAATATCCCCATATCTCCAAGAAGGCTGTCGAAATTCTGTTACCATTTGCAACCACATATATATGTGAACAAAGTTTTTCAGCGTTAGTCCAAATAAAAAATGACAAGCGGTCATGCTTGAAGGGCATCGATCAAGAACTTCGGGTTGCTCTGTCCAGTATTAAACCGAACATCAAATCTCTGTGTTCATTAAAACAAGTGCAGGTGTCGCATTAGTTATAAGTTGTTAGAGAACAGTTAGAATATAGAGTTATGAATTGATGGATGTGTTACAAGTACCTACCTAATTATCAAATAAAATAATAAATCAAGTAATTCTGTTATGCCCAGTTTGACATTCCTATACTATTATACTCTTCAAAACGATATTTTGAAGATTATATTTGTTTTTTATCCAATTTTTGTATGTGGTGTGCCGTGGAATTTTGGGAGAGGCTATGGTGTGCCGAGGGTGACAAAAGGTTGGGGAGCACTGATCTAATGGACTGGTAATCAGGAGACCTGGGTTCTATTCCCATCTCTGCCACTGATCTGTGTTGTAACACGTGACATGTAATTTCACCTCTCTGTTCCTGCTTGTCTACATGTGCCTGCTTGTCTACAGGTCTCTGTGCCTGCTTGTCTACATGTCTTCGAGCAATGACTGTCTTCTACTATGGGTCTGAATAGGCTGAGCACATTGAAGCGCTGATCTTGGTTGGGGCCTCTGGGCATTTTATTGTAATACAGACAAACAACACACCAACCAATCTGTGCTGCGATTATTATGAAGTGAAAACTCAGATGGTGTGCACCACAAAGGTTCATAAGCTTTGCTAACACACCTTGGAAAGTTTGCAACGGACCCAAGCAAAACTAGTTGCTAATGAGATTTGGTTTGAGGCTTTTGGTTTGTTTGAACCTCAAGATTTGAGATAGGAATTTCATATGGGTAACATGAAAGAAAATCTTCACACAAACCGTGCTGCTGCTGATTTTCTAAATTAATTATAGCAATCTTGCTATTTTCTTTCTTCAGAATATTCTGGCTTAACCAATTCTTGTCTTCCAAGCTGGAACACACACTTAATACAAACCCCTCTTTAAGCCTCACTTCTTCCACAATGCCCACAAAAAACAGCTCAACAAGAGTTATAAGTTTTATGAAAAAATAAAAACTTAACTCAGCCACCAAAATATGCATATCTTCAATACCCAAATCCCACAGGCTGCAACATGTGGGCAGAATCCTGCGCAGTGCCCCCACTGAAATCAACCGGACTAGGGATGAACACAGAAGGTCCATCACCAAGGAAAGCTGTGCAGGATCAGGGCCTAACTGGCTGACTGATAATCCTATTCCTGTGAGACTGATTTTCTTCTGAGCCCTATGTGCATTCTCTCCTCCTTGTTACACTCACTAGTCATGTCGAAAATTAGGTCCCAAACCCCCACCTGAATCCACAGAGGATGACCCTTGCACCCCCCTGGAGATGCAGAGTCTTCACCGGGACTCGATGGGTGGACAAGCAGCAGCCGCCGCTTGGGCTGTGTGCGGGCCCGTGTTGTACTATTTGTCCGGTGGCACACGGAGCCCAGCCCGGGACACCAGAAAAACACACTCGCGGATTCGACGTCCCTGCAGCAACAGTACCGAGTTCGCGGCCCATGAAACCCTCCGGGGCTGTCAAGGACAGACTCTCCCAAAGCCCCCGCACCCCGGACAGGACCCGGCTCGGGGGATTTGTGCCCAGCGGGGGGGCCGGTCGATGCAGCCGGGGAAGCCCCAAAGCCCCGATCCCTGCTCCCAACCGGAGCCACCCCCGCTGCCCGGGACCGGCAGCCCTCTCCCGGCCGGGCAGCACCAAGCTCCCCGCGGCCTGGATCCCGAGCCAGGCGGGGAGAGGCTCCGGGGCTCCCCCGCCCGGGGATTTCCTGCCCCGCTCGCCGGGCTCTTACCTGGCCCGCGGCCCGCTCGGCCATGGCCTCCCGCGGGCGGGGCTCTTCAGCGGACCCGACCCGGCTCCGTTCCGCTCCCGCTCCGGGCTGGGCAGAGTCCCGGCGCCGCCTGGCTAGGGGCTGGGGCTGGGCAGCGCGGCCATGCCGGGGAGGCGGAGTGCATGCCGGGAGTCAGCGCCCCCGTCAAGAGGGGCTCACAGCAGCCTCGCCGCGCCCGAACAGCGCCACCTACAGCGAGCGGGGCGCAGGGCGCATGTCCGGGTTCCCCCTGGGGTGGCTCTAGGGGTCCGCGTTCGCCCCCTTCCCGCGCTGATCCTCCCCCCACGGGAGCTTCCCTCTCTGTGAACAGCAAGATCGACAGCCGTCTTCACCAATCAGAACTAGGTCCTGCCAGCTGCGAGCCAATAGGAATGCCCAGGTCGGAGCGGCCCCCCACTGTCGTTTAGAGAGGAGACACACGGGGGAAAGTGGAGGAATAAAGACGTTGATTGGTTCTTCAGCCCGTCGATCACCGGTCAGAGGACGAGAGCCGGACGAGATTGGCCAATCAGAGGGGAGAAGGGAAGAAATGCTGGGGGCCGTCCTAGTAAGACTGAAGCTTAGAGTCGGCGTTCGCTAGCCCGCTTAGTGTGGCGGGGCACGTAGCGCCGCCGTTACCCGTTCTAGCTGGCGTCGATTCTGATTGGTCGTTGTCCACGCGGCCTACCCTAACCTTTCCCTCTTCGCGGGGGGGGGGGTGTGGTCGTCTCCCATTGGTGGCTACTGGGCGGAGAGCAGACGGAGAGCAGACGCGCGCGCAAGGCGGGACCGTTACATGCTGCTGCGCGCGCTGGGGGGGGGGGGGGGGGGAGACGGTGATGAAGGGAGAGACTGAGAGGGGGAAGATGGCTGCCCGGCCGTGGAGGTGAGAGGCTCATGGGGGCCCCTCTGGGAGGGGGAAGGCTCCGCCTCCCATGATGCCCCGGGGCGTCGGAAGGGGGCTGCCCCACCCTCACGATGGTGTGGGGATGCTGCCCAGTCATTGTGTGGGGCTGTGGGACTGGTGGTTGCCCATCCCCCAGGGTAGAGTGGGGCTGGCTACTCCCCGACCCGTAGTGCACCGGGGCAATGGACTGCACATTCCCCACAATGCACTGGGCGTGGAGTAGGGCTATTTGCCCCCCATGCATTAGGACAGTGAGCCAGGGGCTGCCTGCCCCCCGTGGCGTGCTGGGTTGATAGCTCCAGGATGCCCAGGCACAATGAAGCGGAGGGGGGGGGGGTGCTATGCCCCTTCTCCCCCTATTGATGTGCTGGGAGGGTGGAGCAGGGCCACCTGCCTTTCCCTAGGGTGCTGGAATGGAGCTTCTCCTGAAAGTGGTGTAATGCTGCTCGTGTGACCAGTGTCAGGAACTTCAGACTCTTTGAGATTTGTAGGAATGGTGGGAACGGTCAAGAGATTTATTCCAGGCAAAGGACATATCCCAGAAACCGTTCTGGGGTGTCTGGTGGTGGTAAAGTTGTTTGCACCAACATTCCCTACATTCTGTCTTCTAAAGTCCCTTCTTTTAAACATTTCCTTCACACTTGCCTACGTCCCAATTTAAACTGGAGGTATATATCTGATTTGTTGACTACTCCCCTGTGCATCAGCATATACTTGAGTTCTTGCACTCCAACATGTTTCTTCTAAGAGCTCCTTCCTGCCACTGGACATTTCATATGTCGATCCTCTGAGACGTCGTTCTTCTCCAGAATCAGAGAGGTAGCCGTGTTAGTCTGGAATAGCAGAGGTAACAAAGTCCTGTGGCACCTTAAAGACTAACTATAAAGTTTTGAAGCAGAAGCTTTTGTGGGCTTGCATCTGACAAAGTGGGTATTAGCCCACGAAAGCTTCTGCTTCAAAACTTTATAGTTAGTCTTTAAGGTGCCACAGGACTCTGTTACCTTCTTCTCCAGTGTGCAACCAAACTCCTTCTCCTCTTTCCGAGGAGTATAAATTTGATATTTCCTCATATGAATCTCTCCTTTTGGACACTGTACATCACCCTTCTTTTGCTGCCTTCTATGTAACCTTAATGTTAAGGTTTTTTTTTTTTTTTTTTTTTGCTCCTGAATACGGCAAAATTTGTAGCAAATATCTTGATTGATAGGGTGTACTTGTGTGAATGCATAATGTAGGGAAGTTTAATATATGGGAGATATGCATGATAATGTTAAATTATATTGTTTTAAAATGAATGTTTTAGTTTGGGGGTTATAAATAGTTAGTTGGAGTTGTGGAAACTGTATTCCAGTATATGGTTTAAGGAAGATCTGTAAAAAATTTAAGAAGCAGGAGCCTGACTTTTCTCTGTATTTTACAGATGTCAACTATGCTGAGGTCCGCATGTGTCCTATATTGAAGTCTGGCTCCATGGTTACATTTTGCTTCACTGTGAACTTAATCTTTTCCTGTATTTTACAAAACTGTACATTGTTGAGGTGCATATATCTACTGCTCTTAATATTAAAGCAATAGTTGATTATAAACCCTTCAAGCTGACCTCTTGGCATCTTATTACTGTTTTAGATTTACTTTTACTGCTCATTTTACAATGGTTTATTGCTCAGCTTTGAACTGTCAAAATGCTACGAGTGGGGTATATAAGAACAGTACAGTTACTTTCTATGGTTTTCCTTTACATAACAAACCTCTCTTGAAGCAGTGGATTCACAACATGGGTCGGGAAATGGGAACTCCATCAAAACATCAGCGACTATGTTCTAAACATTTTGAGGACAGTTCTTTTGAAATTGATCCTCTAAAAATTAGGAAAAACCGGCGCCTACTGAAAGAAGCAGTTCCTAAAAAATTCATTTTGGGCGAGGACGGGAACTGGCTTGTTGGAACACCTCAAAGTTTCTGCGGTGGAATAAGTAATAAAACTCGAAAACAAATCCGGAATCAGGAACATTTGAAGGTAATTTTAAATATTTTATATTCTATTTGTTTCTCTTAAATTAAGAGAGCATAGTAAGAGAATACTTGGATGGGAATTCTCCAAGGGAACACACAGGTGCTTCAGGAAATAAAAATATAAATGATTCAGTAGGTTTCACTTTTCCCTTTGAGTTGCTACTTAATCAGAATACACCATGGAGTTAGGAGGCACATCGTTGCTGAGCTCTTGAGAATACAGAAAATATTATAGTACTTTTCTCTTAATCCCGTTTCAGTTTGTGCAGTTACATTCTGCCCAAGTAAAAATTTGTCTGACATTTCAGTTCGATACTGTACTCTTCTTTACTTCCTGCTCTAAAATGGGTCTTGTCCTCATATGAATGAGTAGTCCTTACTCGTGAATAATCTCATTTGATTTGGGATGACTTGTTTCTAGTATAGAGCTTATACTGTGTGTTTGTTGGGTGTAGTATTGTTGTAGCCCTGTTGGTCCCAGGATGTTAGAGACGAATGGGAGATTATATCTTTTATTGGACCAATTTATGATGGTGAAAGAGGCAAACTTTTGAGGTACATAGACCTCTTCAGATCTGGGCAGACCTTGCTGGGGACTGTTAAATAGTATCTAAGTTTCAGTTCAATTTAGTAGCTTATACATCCGTTTTGGGTGGTGATCCTGTTTAGAATCAGATATTCCAAACCATCATTTGAGTAGTGCTTACTCAGTTTCCTAATGTAAAAGTGAATACTATATGATTACAGATTTATAGAATTGGAACCATAGGTTGTACAAATGATAAAATTTGTGAAACACTTTGGCTAGGTCTACACTACCTGCCAGATCAGCGGGTAGTGATCAATCTGTTGGGGATCAATTTATCGCATCTCATCTAGACCCGATAAATTTGATCCCCAAGACCTCTCCCTGTCGACTCTGGAACTCAACCGCTGCGAGAGGCAGAAGTGGAGTCAACATGGGAGTGGCAGCAGTCAACTCACCTCGGCGTCCTCACAGCAGCGAGTTGACGTAAGATATGTCAACCTCAGCTATGCTATTCGAGTAGCTGAAGTTGCGTATCTTAGGGCAACCCTCACCCCCAGTGTAGATCTGGCCTTAAATACCCATTTGAATGAAATGCAGTACTTAAAGGCAGAGTGTTAGCTCCTGATATTACCAAATGATGCAAGACACGTGGGAACAATAATACTGATATTAATAATACTGATAATATATTAATATATATATATTAATATATTAAATATAATAATATACTGGTATTAATAATACTGATATTAAAACTAATTGTGTGGGGAGTTACAGGCTAGATGTGAAATTGGCAGTCTTGGATGTATTTGCACTAGCTTTTAATTGATGAGTTGTTTTACTTTCTAAATTTTATATTCATAACTGTAGGAGCAAAAATACTGGCAAATGTGTCATCAAAGACTCTTTGTTTAATCTGTGTGGAAGTTGTGGGCATTACACAAGATTCAAGGCCAAAAGAAGCGCTTCCTGTCTGGGAAATGAACGAGGAAGTGGATTTAAGAAACTGTAGCTATAAGACTGCACTCAATTCTGGTCATCTCAAATCAGAAAGATTGAAAGAGGAGTTGGAGGGAGTTGAAAAAAGGAGCAGCAAAATAGATAAAAGGGTTGGAGGATCTGATTTATAAGGAAAGTTTGTTTTTTTTTTAATTATTTTAAATATTTTAAAAATATGTATTGGTGAAGGAATGATACAGTAGTCTGCCAGTATTTGGAAGGTATAAATGCTAAACAGGAGAGGAATTATTCAGTGTGGTGCAAGACAGAATAGCTAGAAGAAAGGGATTGTAAATGAGTAACGGAAAATTTTAAGTTGATTACCACGAAAAAGAAATCCTGGCAGTGAGAGCTGTTAAACTGTGCAGTTGCCTCATAGCTTGAATCATTTAAAATACATTGAACAAAGGAAGCACTGAAGAATGTGCTGAAGAGAACAACTGCACTGAGTGTCAGAGATTTGTCCAAGATGACTTTGATAGTCTTCTACCTTTTGATTCTGTTGCTTGGGCAGTCATGATTTCAGTGAAGAGCTAAGGAATACCATCTTGAAACGATTATACTGACTTTGAGAGAGACATAGACATAGCAGTATAAATATCTAATTCCTCTTTGTAAAGGAGATGTACAGTAGCATGAATGCCATCAGAAACACCTGGCAAATGACTGCTCATTTAATATTCTCAGTAAGGCTCTTGTTAGTAATCAAAGATACTAAGTATGCAATACATTTTATTTCAGGTCCCAGGGACATTTGATAATGTTGCAGTTCCTGAAGGGAAGAATTTAGAAGAGTGGCAAAAGGAGCTTTGCAAAAAAGTGATAAAGGACAATTATGAATCTTTAATCTCACTGAGTAAAGGTCAGTTTCCACTCATTCTCTGGAAGTTGTGAAATATGTAGTTCTTGGGCTAGCTCTGGTCCCTTCTCTTCCCCCCCCCCCAACCCTTTGAGTGTTGGTGGATCAGTTCTTGGATCCTCCAAAACCTTTTGTGATAGAAAATCAACTCCATACATCCTTTTCTGTAAAAGAAGATTGATAGACACAGTCATGTATCTCTATCCATCACTTTCCTGCTGTGAATAATGCTTATACACTATTTAGTTGTGTATGTTGAGGTCACATGCACAGATGCTATTTTCCTTGTGATATGTAGATGAAACACTCCTTAAGTAAAGGATATTTTAAGAATAAAGTATTTAAGTAATTTGTTATTATATCCTTTCTTAATCTATATGCCAACTCTAAAACAAGAAAAACTGGCAATGGGAAAGATATGGTGTGGGTTCTCTTCCTCTTGAAGGGGATCTGGACTTCCAGCTGACTTATAAACTGCTAAGTGGTTTAGTATATGTGGTGTGATTGGGATTCTTCCTGAAGGGAGCAAAACTGATTTCCTAGCAAACATTCCACCTTTCTGAAGGATCTTTAATAAAGTAATCTGCAAATCCTTTCTGATCTTTTCTAGGATTACTTAATTTTAGCATGTATTTCTTTTTTTTCTTAGTTCAATTAAAGTGTGCCTTTTGGGCACACACTTTCCTCCTTGGCAGTTTTTTTGCTTAATATTAGGTGAAATAATTGTGTCACAATCATGAAGTTTTAGTGTGAGCCACTTCTACTCTGATTCCCTCCCTCCCCACCTCACCTCCCAGCACCTGGTCTGTATACAGTTTTTGTAGCGACTTAACCACTGTGGTGGTGGTGGGGTGTTATCAAAGTAGTTAAATTGGTACAACCCCATGTGTGTTGCTGTTTCAGAAAATTAAGAACACCTGTGGGTGAAAAAAATAACCATGTGAAAATTTTGGTTGAAGTGACTTGCTCAGCATCTCATAGGAACTCTGTGGCAGAGGAAGGGATAGAATCCAGTTCTCTAGGGCAATATTCAGTGCCTTTAACCATGAGGCTACCCTTTTCTCCTCCTGCAATTCCCTGCCTCATTCACTGCACATCTTCCAACTTCTGCAACAACTGAATCAGGGGTCCTACAGACAACAACCACTTTCACAGCACAGCCCTGATCTATTGTCAAAGCATGATCCATCTTTCCCAAGGAATGGGGCAGGAGTCGTGTGAAAACACAGTATATCATCACCTAATTTTAAAAAAACCCTATCTTAATGCCTAAGCACAAGGGGGTTGAATTAAGGTCATAGGTGTCCTTCATTCATGCTACTTTGTAACTTCATGTTCTTTTAATGCAGTTTTTTGGATGTAATTTCTTAAGTATTCTAAAAAAAAAAGCATCCTGAGGAACAATATTGTCTGTCCCACATGGGTCATCAACAGAATTAGGATCTTTAAATCCATACAGACCTCTTCCACTTGAGGTAATAGAGAACATGGAAGGAGCAGAAGGCTTTTATCATGTGTGAGGGTATGGCATTAGAGGGGGATGGTGATACATACTTAGCCAGTGGGTTTCACAGGTATTTGCCAGATGGCAAAGGAATGGTAAGTGGATTTTTGGAGAGTGTTTTCTAGTGACTATAGAGCCTTTCACCTCTGTGCTCCGAGCCTCCCTTCTGCTCTTATCCCCTGGCAGACTCCTGCCCCTTCTCCCACCCTCCAGTGTCTTCTGTCCCGTTCCCTGCCCCAGTTCTGCATCTCTCTTTTTCTCCTCACCTCTCTGACTTTGAGTCGGGCAGCTTCATCCTTCTCCACACTACCTAGGTGTCAGCAGCAGTAGCCTTGAAAGCATAGGAGAGAGTCCCTCTGCTCTTGGTTTTAGTGTCTGGTGTTGCACTGGTCCCCACAGGTAGGAGGAGCAATTGCAGGGAAAGTCCTTCTCAGTCCATGCATCCCTGGGCTAGAGCATGCTCAGTTGCTCTGTAGGGATGGTGCATGTGCCATCTATCAATACATATGAATTGTGTGGGGATGGAGAGGAAAATGCTATTTGCAGCTGCAAGGTGTGCAAGTAGTGATGTCAGCCAGGGCAGAGTTTAAATTCCAGTCCCTTGGGTTTTCCTGGGAAGTTCAAAGCCACTTCTTTTAAACAGACATTCATGAAAACTGGGATTTTGACAACAATAAATAAGTTGACCAAAAGTCTCATAAGCTGAAAAGATGAACAGATTCAAAAATGGTCACCTTATCATGGTTACTTCTGCTTAGCTTACGTACCACCACAGCAATGTAAGCATCTTAGTTTCGGATAATGTGACATTCTTTGAAGTTTAAAAAATATATAATGGGATTTTTTTTTTTAATTCTTTGTCCAAACTATTCAGTCTCCAAACATGATATGCAATCAAGAGAAGAGCTACATATCAAGGTTCAGCGAGGCTTGGAGGAAAGAGAAATGTCTATGAATCCTAGCATAGGTGAGTAATGGATTAAGACATCTCGGAAGAGTAAATAACTTAAAGCCGGAAAGAGAGACCATCATGATGAACTCTTACAGTTTTGTTTTTTTCTCATGTATTGCTATTTTATAATATGATTTTGTCATAAGTTCATTGTAGATTTGGGAACCAATGAACTTACTGGTCTAAGACAGTTTCTCTCTTTCATCCCTCCAATTTCTGAGTGTTTGGATGAGATGTTGTGTTATTACTAGTATTTTTTAATATTAAAAATCACATACTGTTAAAAATTTATTGACAAATGGTATGGCACATGCCCTACCTTGCAGAACATGTGGTCTAAGATGAAACATCTCTTTTGGTACTTATATGGCCACCATTACTAACATAGTGGCTGAGTGACATGGAAAAGTAATTTCGAAAGGGTGGTGATGGTGAAGAATTATTAGTAAGGAGCATGAGGTAGGGGAGAATTCTATGACATGTTTTAACAAAAGGTTTGAATGAGGTGAGAGAGGATGCTTGGCAAAGAGGGATGATGTTCCAAATGTAGGGGCACTCCAAGGAGCAATGCTAAGAGTCTGAGAAGGGAGCAGTAAGGTGAGAGAACAGGGAGGAGTATGGGAAATATAGAGGGAGTAGGAGGAAAATGAGAGCAGAGATGTTGGAAACAGGATGATGTATATCTTGAAGGAAAGGACATATTTCTATTTAATGCAGTAAAAAAGAGAGCAAGTGAAGGGGACAGGGAGTTAAGTGATTCAGTTTGAGTGTTTCAGGGAGAAAGATGACACTAGCAGCAGCTTTTTGTATGGGGTAGAGTGGAGGGGGTTAGAATCAAGGCAGCCACAGAGAAGGTTACAAAAATCAAGAAGTGAGATGACAAAGGTTTTGTTAGTAGCAATAGAGAGAGACAGGGGATTTTGAGGTATTAAAGTTGTAGAATCCTCATTCCTGGTGATACTCATGGCTTCCGCTAGGGATGATTTACGAAGTCAAATCTATCTTGTTAAAATGCAGGAAGATTAGATGACATAATGTGGAGTTCTTTCCATCTAAATTATTTAAACTTCTGGAGTTGGCAGCTTATGAGAGGCATTTTATGTGCAAAAGTTTGAGTGACGTACATTATTTACTGGTCCAGTAAGTTATCACTTTTCTGTTTTTTTTTTCCCTCAAGGAGCAATATGACCTACAAGCATTTTGTGCATTATGGATCAGGAATGCTTTATTCTTAGGAGATTTCCTTTTCCCAAGCAGATTAAATGAATGATTGGATTCTTTTTATTCCAGTGGATGATGGGATTGTGATCAAAACTGAAGTGCAGGATAATGAGGAAGCTCCAGAAAAAATAGAACTGCATGGATCATTTTCAGGGAGATCAGAAGACCTGGTTTTCCAAACTCGTGACAAGGGAATAACTTGTGAGAGTCATTGGAGCACAGAAACAGAGCCGAGGAATCTGACTGGAAGCAGAATGGGTAACTCTACTTTTGGGAAAGGAGATTCCAATAAATTCAAAGGTATTCAAGAGGCACCCACAGGAGAGAGACTATACCTATGTACAGAATGTAAGAAAACCTTTAAGTTGAAGATAGGTCTTTTAAAACACAAGAGAATTCATGCAGAAAAGAGTCGGGTATCATACATATGTACATACTGTGGAAAAAGTTTTGGTCGCCATGCAGATCTTATTAGACACCAGAGAACTCACACGGGAGAGAGACCCTATAAATGTACAGAATGTGAGAAAAGCTTTACTGAGAAACCACGGCTTACTAATCACTTACGAACTCACAACATCTGCCTGTAACCACTGTGGCAAAACTTTTATGGGAACTTATTTTTCCACTCAGTCACCAACAAATCCATCTGAGAATATGGACCATACACATGAACCTACTGTGGGAAAAGCTTTTGTATAAGAAAACATTTTATAACACTGAATTGGACTCAAGCGTGAGATGGACCTGTAATTATAGCTCATCTGTTTAAACCTTGAGAAGCAAATGAATTTGTTCGCTATCAAAATGATTCATGCAAGGGGGGAACTGACATAAAAGTATATTGATTATACCAAAAACTTTATTCAAAAAAGCATATTCTAAAACACCAACTAACCTATACCAGAGAGAGAAAACATGGGAGAAATTTGACATGAGGAACCTTTGACCACATCACCAGAAAATTTATGGAACAGAGCAAGATCACTCACAGAATTTTAAATAGAGCTTCAAAGAACCTTAGATCAGTTTAAGAAATTGGGCTTCTAGATGTAAAAATAGGAAATAAATGGCAAAGTCCATTAAAGACAGTCAAATGACAGTGGTGCCAGCAGTGAAAGCACCAACGCGTGTTAGTATGGCCAAAGTGTAGTTCAAACGTCAATCATTTAGAGTAATTTACAGCACACGAGATGCAGGCTTCGTTTTTGAGCTCCTGTAAGAGAAAACAGAAATGTTCTCTTTTCTGTCACTTCTGTGCAACATGAAAGACGGGAGGCAAAATGTATGTGGGATGATTATTCTCTCTAAACCAAAAGCAGCATTGGCTCCAACTTCAGAGGAAGCATCAGTAGATGGAGATAGGAAAAAACCAGTGGAGTCATCTGCTCAAAAACATAAACACAGGTCAGAAAATCTTACCAAACCTGTGCATCTTGTTAAATGCCTTGTTTAAAGGTGGTCTGCGAAGGATTAAAAACCACCTGTTTTTGTGCCCTTTTTTTTTTTTAAACCTTATGATGTGGACTTTCTTGCCTTGGGGGCACAGGTGTTAAAATAAATCCTCCCAATTCTGTAAGGTGTTGATTTTAACAATGCCCAATTGTGCCTACATATGAACAGTTAGGGAGAACTAAAGAGGGGGAAAAAGAGTAAAACTTTGTCTTGTATGATCAGCTGTTGCAGTGAAGAGTGCTATGTTGTAGTATACATAATAACATTTGTTTTCAGTGAATGATGCCTGGTAACTAGGTTAGTGTGGTGCCTCTTATTGGACTGGACAACCAAAGTCTTGTCACTGATGGTGGGAAGGTGCCTGGTCACTAATCTGTGCCAGCTCATATGGGGCTGCCTCCTACCTGCATTGGGCGGGTGCAGCTCCCAGCCCTGGCTTTGCAGGCACGTACCTCATGACCATGGCAGAGAAGGGAAAAGCAGCGAGTGACTGGAGAGGGGTGGGGAATGGGGGTGGGGCCTTGGGGAAAGAGGTGGGGCAGAGTCTTGGGGGCAGGGTTGGGTCTTGAGAGGCTGGGGCAGGGTGGTTCTGGCTGGAGTATCGGGTTTTTAAATACAAAGTTGGCAACCCTACTTGAATTGATGGGGAGGTTCACCAGGATTTTTATTATTCTAATTGCTCTAACTTAGTCTTATTTTTCCTCTATTAAATGTTTGTATTATTACCTAGCAGGTAAGCAGTTCAAAGAATTAATTTTGCAAGATGCACATTGAATAGAGCAAAAGGTGGTCCACAGACTGCTTGGTGGAGGGTATGCAGAGAGCTGTCTGGTCTCATGTTGCTGAGTTCTCCTTCCAACTCCTAAATCACACGAGACAACTAAACCTACAATAAATACTTTCCAGTTATTACTTTCCCATGTAAGCAGTTGCTGTAGAATATGTACTCCTACATGGGGATTCTCTGCAATCACTAATGAGTGGGCATTTGATCCCCTAAAATGATCTCTGCATTAAAATGTGATTTAAACCACGAAATGGTTCAAGAACCCCCTGAAAGAGAGAGCTGAATCTGACACTTTAGTTACACTCCTGCAATTGGTGGCTCAGGTGCAACTGAGGGCAGAATCTGGTCAAACAACTCTATGTAGTTTTCCCCTCTTGCTCAACAAGTACAACCGCAAAAGTAGTTCCCACCCTTGGGAAGGATCCATGTGGTAGTAATAGCTCAGTTCCAGAGGTGTTACTGAGCAAATATTGATGATCGGTTAAAGATAGATGCAGAACATCCAATAACACAACTAAACAATAGCTAATGAGGATGCAAAACGTTATCAACTTGTGGAGTATGACCCTCTTGCTCCACAAGTGCTATGCAGAATAATAGTAGGACCTAGCATTTATATTTAGACTTGGCAGAATTTGATTTTTTTAAAATATGATTTTAGCAGATGAGTGCATTTTAAGCATTTTTAAATGTTGATTTACATTTGCACTGCTGTGCAAAATTATGGGTTTAAAGGATTTGTTTGAATTTTCACAATTGTGGGGAATCAGACAGTTATTTAAAGATCATTTTTGAGATGCAAAAAGTTAAAGCTTTATAAACCATAAAAACACAAATTTTCAACATGACATGTCAAAATATCCTTAAATCAACAAATCCTACCTGTTTTTATTATTCATTCTCTAGTCCATTTGTAACGAGCCTTATTCAGAAGTCTAAATCACTAGATTTGACTTTAATAAGTTCTCAATTGGCATTTTTCTTTCTTTGCCTATCTGAAAACAGCAGTTATTATTGATGGAATTTTTTTGTTGCTGTTGATTTGTGCTTGCGTGTGCTGAAAGTGACATTTACTGATAAAAATCTAATCCTTCCAAACCTAGTCATATAGCACCTTGTATGTTCAAGTGCTGTACAAATAGTAATCAAATAAAAAGTTAAGCAGAAAACACTGAAGAGGCTTGGCAATAAAATTAGATTTCTCCCACAGAATACAGTGAAAGCTGTTAGGCAATAGGGGTGAACTCCTATAGAATGCAGTGGGCATTAATATCTAGAGGAATCATGAGTTTTGGGGAGGTATAGAAATGGGGCATTCTGTATTATTATTTTTTTGACCAACAGTTCAAAATCTTGAAGGGAGACCAAGAACCAGATCCCTTTTTTGTTGAAATGGATTGTTTTTCCTTAGTTGGAAATGAGACCAGTAAAAAAAAACTCTGGAATCATGAGTCTTTGTATCTGTCACTTTGTAAAAATTGCACCTGCAGATAGGCAGAAGCACACTGATCAGGGGTGTAAATGACACAATATGTCCTTTCCCCAGTCTGGGACTTAGCACATTTGCGAAAAGAGAATTACTCCCCTTCTTAAGAGTCTTCTGCTAAGTGTTTCACTGAATTAGCATTATTATATCCTGCTAAAAAACAGTCTGCTGGGATAGTGAAGTGCAGTATCTTGGTGTAATAAAGAAAATGCAAAGACTTTACTGGAGCTAAAATAAAGTGAAAAAGAAAATATGGAGTTTCAGCCCTTTGGAGCTAAGTTTTATGTTTTGTTTCCAGTGATCAAGGGCTTGTTCCTGATTCCATTGAAGTCTTAAATGGGAGTAAGATTGGACCCATAGTGGCAAAGTGAATACAGTAAACCCTCGATTTAACGGACCTCGATTTAACGGACTTCGGATGCAACGGACAAAATTTCTGAGCAAGTCTGATGCATTCCTGATCCATTTCTGGTGGGCTGGCTGCCGGCTCCCAGCTGCTGCCCGGATCACGGAAGTGGGAGGGTTGGCTGGCGGGTGCCGGGACCCGTGCGGGCTGGCTGCCGGCTGCCGCCCGGGTCACGGCAGCGGGAGGGTTGTCTGCCAGCTCCCGGCTCCCGCCCGAGTCCCACCAGCGGGCGGGCTGGCTGCAGGGTCCCGCCCGGGTCCCGCCTGCGGGTGGGCTGGCTGCCGGGTCCCGGCTCCCGCCCGAGTCCCGCCAGCAGGCGGGCTGGCTGACGGTTCCCGTCTGCCGCCCGGGTCCCAGCAGCGGGCGGGCTGCGGAGCTGCCGCCCTGGCCCTGTGGCGGGCGGGCTGCTGCTCCGACAGCTCGTTTCTTTTGTTTTGTTAAATAACGGACTTTTGGATTTAACGGACACCCCCTCGCCCGAATTAGTCCGTTAAATGGAGGTTTTACTGTAGTTTGTATGTGAATTTAACCTCCCCCCCCCCCAAAAAAAAAAAAGTAATTAATGTTATACTGTGTAAAATGAACAGGTATTTTTCATGCAAGGCGAGTCATCTTTACTACTACCATTATTTCTGAAGGTCTCTCTTCTGAGTTAACATCTTATTGAAATGTTTGTTCCTTGAATCTCTGCTGAAAGCAACCCTATTCTCTCAACATAGATCCTGAAAACATACTTTATAAATAGGAAACACTGCTAGTGTAATGACTATGTGAACAGGACTTTTCCAATCTCTTCTTTACCAAGGAGAGGACTGTTGCAGAGCCATCTACTGTCTCTCTAAACAGAATGAATATACATACAACCCATAAACATGATGATGTCTTCATGTAGATACTCGTATGTTTGATGTTTATTTTAATGGTAGCCTGTTGTGTTATGTTGCAGCAATCTGCCACCTACCATATTTCAAGTTAGTTTGCTGTTAAGATTCAATAAAGATTTAAAAGAAAAAGTGGTTGCCCTCAAATTACAAGTTTAGCATGAACAAAATATCTATGAGCACAACATAATAAGCAATTGTCCTAGTCTAAGGGGAGGTTTTAGATTAAATTATAGTAGATTTGAACTCTGTCAAAGAAGTGCAGGAAAGATGCCAAATCTAGTAACTGTCTATCCAGCATGTGTTAGATCGCCCCTGACATGGGTAAAGGGGGATGGGTGAGAAGTGACATTATAGTCAGTAACATTATAACAAATAACAGTAAACATTATTTACTATCTGTATTAGTGTAGTGCCTAGGAGCTCTGGGCACGGACTAGGACCCCAGTGTGCCATGGCCGTATTATGTCCTTAGCTGTATAGAGGCCACAAAATTCTGTGAATTTCCTCAATGGCCATGGTTACCGTGACAATGTAAAATAAGCCTTGGGCTATAGTATATTATTTTGCTAGGAATAGTGATGAAGCAGACAGAATAAAACATAGACAGCCTTAAGAGTTTTTATTTCTGCTGAATAGCTGGATTAAGGTCTGGAAATAGAGGGTTTTCTGCCCTTCATGTTTTAATGGGTTTGAAATGGTCTTGTTGACATAAATAAACTTCCTCTGTCCCACTGATCTGTCCAGTTTGTGATTACAGTACAGTCTGATATTTCATGATTAATGTCAATAGGTGATGTTATGTAAAAAAATCCATAATGTGCCTAATATGTTGTGGGTGCTTAATAATAACAATACTCACTCCACTGGTTGTAAACTTGTAGCAGCATTATCCGGAAGAGGATCTCTATGTACAATAACAAATAAGCTCCTGCTCCCTCCCCCACCTTACTCTAAGGCAGGGGTGGGCAAATTACGGGCTACATCTGGCCCTCAGGCCCCTTCAGCCCAGCCCCCGAGCTCCTGGCCCAGCGGGAAAGCCTCCAGGGACTCCCCACTGTTCCCACTTCCACACAGCCTCACTTTGCTGCAGTGCTGCCACCCAAAGCATTGTGAGCTCCTGGGGCAGCGCAGATGTAGAGCCCGGCCTGACTCGATGCGCTGAGCTGCGCGGTGGTGGGGCTGGCTCCAGCCTGCGGCGCTTCAGGCAGTGTAGTAACGGGAGCAGGGGGGGGGGAGGTTGAATAGGGGCAGGGGTTCTGGGGAGGAAGTCAGGAAGAAAGAGGTTGAATGGGGCAGTGGGGACAAATGGGTGGAGTTTCTGGGGGCAGTCAGGGGCCAGAGAGCAGGGGTCTGGGGAGGCTGTCAGGGAACGTGTGTGTGTGTGGGGGGGGGGGGGTTGGATGGAGCAGGAGTCCTGGGGTGGGGGCATCAGGCGGTGAGAAGCGGCAGGGAGGGGGCCAGACCAGTATACAATTTCCGAGACCCAATGCAGTCCTCAGGCCAAAAAGTTTGCCTGCCCATGCTCTCAAGGGAATGAAAAACAGATAACTCCCTCTATCTGTTGTTCCTCTGTTGTGCGAGTAAACAATGAGAAGTAAGTAGATACCTATGTCCTGCTAAGTTGGGGTTGGGCCTGTGACACCTTCACATTTAAACATTGAAAGGGAGAATGTGTGCTGCATACCCATATCTGAGGTTCTGACCCTGGATTCGGTTCATCCATGCTTGGCTGGTGGTGGGATTGGCTAGATGCCCAAATAAATGTGTGATTCTCTAAGGTGCATGCAATTTGGTAGTCTCGAAGGAATCGTGCAAAAGAGGACGCTGGTCAGCGCATCCTGCCTTTTAAAACTTGAACAGTCACTGAGGTTGGTACAGTACAGCAAGTGACTGATGGTGACAGACACTTAATTTGAAAGGGCTTTCCTCGTCCAAAAGGCCAGCTTCTGCATGTGGCAAAGGGAATGTCTAAAAGTAGATGAGGAATGCCTGAGAAAGGCTCAACATCTGCTACTGTCATCAGGTTCATTTAGTTTCCGAGCCTTGGCACCGTTCAGGATGTGGCCCAGAAAAACCCAAACTCTGAACAATGCTGAGGCCCAGAAACTATTGGTAAACAGTCCCTTAAACTAAAGACCTCCAAAAAGGTTCTCTTCATGGAAGAATCTTCTGCAGGCTCCCTGAGGGTCTCTTATAGCAATTAAAGACCAAACTTAGAGACTAGGGTGACCAGACAGCAAGTGTGAAAAATCGGGGTGGGGAGTAATAGGAGCCTATATAAGAAAAAGACCAAAAAATCAGGACTCGACTGTCCCTATAAAATCCGGACATCTGGTCACCCTATCAGAGACTAACACATTTATTTGGGCATAAGTGTTCCTGGGCTAGAACCTACTTCATCAGATGCATGGAGTGGAACAGAGAGGAGGAAGATGGATATACAGAGAACATGGAAAGATGGGGGTGTTGCCAGGGGGTGATGCTGACAGAGACCGTCACAGGGAAGGGGTGTGTGTGGCCCCTTCATTCTGTCACCCACAGGTGCTCAAACTCCCACCTGCCCGGAGGGTGGCCGAGGTCCCCCAATCGCCCATGATTTCAGGGCTTTGCCCTGGGGCGGCCCGTCCTGCCCCTGGTTTGGAGACACATCCCCGTGTTACATCCGCCGACAAAACTTCCCGGCCCACAAAGCAGCCGCCGCGGCCGAGCTTCCTCCGCCAGGGGCCGCTGCCGCCCCGCTCCCCGGCAGCCAGGCCGCGGCTCCTTCCCTCCGCTCCGGCCGGCAGCGGGGCCGGCCCGTGGCGAGGCGGCGCCGGGACTCTGCCCAGCCCGGAGCGGGAGCGGAGCTCGGCCGGGCCCGCTGGAGAACCCCGCCCGGGGGGCCCAGGTAAGGGCTCGGAGCGGGGGCGCTGTGCCTGGCCCGCGGGCTCCTCGCAGAGCCGGGGCACGTCTGCCCAGCGCCGCCTGGCTCCCCGCAGGGACCCGCTCCAGAGCTACCGGGCTGGGCGTTTACACGTTGCCCAGCTACTCCGCTTTCCCCGTGTATGGGGGGGGGGGGACACGCTCCTCACTTCCAGCCCTGGGGGCAGCCCGCTGGAGAGCGCGGGCCTAACAAGGGGCGAGGCTCGCTCAGGTGGGGTCGCTTAGCTGCCCCCGGCGGGTGGGAGTCCCGGCCTGCGGGCGGCAGAGGGTGTTCACACGGCACCAGCAGCGCTTTGCACAGGGGGCTCATTGCCGACTCCCAGTGTTTTGTCACCTAACGCCAAGCAGCCTGGATTCTGTGTCCCATTTGGCCACTGTCTTGGGGGAGCTAGTTCCAGTGCTTGGTAATGAAAGCGGGGCCTGTTGCCTTTCATAAGTGACATGGCAAGGACAGGCCATGAAGTGGGGATTAGCCCACGGAAGCTTATGCTTCAATACTTTAGTTAGTCTTTAAGGTGCCACGGGACTCTTTGTCACCATGGCCAGGACAGCGATACGGGGGCTGTGATCCGCTAAACCTAGAGGTGCCAGGGCTCAGCGGGCACAAATTGAGCACTGGTTATTTCAACCCTGACAGACTGGGGCACACAGAAGCTGTCAAATGGGAGCGGGAATGGATTCTTACTTCTCTCATAGGGATTTTGAAAAGGCATTCATTGTTTTTCATCCCTGCACATCAGAGCACTTGAAGGACTCTTGATTGGTAGGGGAGGAGCACAGTGGTTTGAACAGGTTGGTCCCAATGCAAGTTTCACGTGCAATGATTATGTTTGTGTGCACAAACTGTGTAACTGTCAATGCTGTGTGCAGTGTAGTGGTAGCCATGTTGGTCCCAGGATATTAGAGAGACAAGGTGGGTGCCGTAAAAATATTTATTGGACCAACTTCTGTTGGTGAGACAAGCTTTGGAACCACCCAGAGCTCTTCTGCAGGTGTGGGAAAGGAATGGTGATGACCAGAACCAGGCATGAGCATGTGTGCAGTGATCTGGACTGTGTGTGGAATTGTGCACTCATTTTGTATGTGCCAGTCCACACTTAACTCTTTCAAAACTAGGCTCATAAAGCATTTCATAATTTTGTATTTAAAATAAGCAAGTGAAGGTTTACATGCCTCTGGTTTGGCTACACATCATTATAGGTATGTGCATGAGAAGGTTTTCTCTCTGCTTTTTAGGTGTCATTCAAATAAAAAGCCCAGGAGTTTGATGAAGGGAGTGTTCTCGCTTGTTTGGATTCTGAGCAGTACACTGAACAGCTACAGTGTAAGAACTGTACTAGGAGACAAGGGATGCAACCAACTCCCAGAGCTACTTAGAATCCTTTGAAGTCTCTTTCCTAACAGATCAGCTGGAGGAATCTCTAGAAGGTGCCTGTTAGTGACATTGTAACGTTGTAACATTTCACAGTACAAACCATGCCAGCTCGCTGTGTAGTGGCCAGATGTTCCAACACCACCCAAGATGGTGTATCCTTGTTCAAATTTCCAAAAGACCCTCACGTTAGGAGCCTTTGGGACAGATTTGTCCGAATGAAAAGAGCAGACTGGAGAGGGGGACACGACCGCTCGCTGATCTGCTCCGCGCACTTCACAGACGAATGCTTTGACATTTCAAGTGTGACGCAAAAAAAATTAGAGTTTGGAAAGCGGTTGCTTCTAACCAAAACAGCAATTCCGACTCTGAACGTCTGTCCAAGCATGAACGGGAACCCACAGTCCCTATCGCCACCAAAAGGAAGAGGAGCCTTCCGGAAAAAAATCATCCATGAGGTACCTAAATGTTGGTTGATAAATAACACGCTGTGTTTGTATTGAGAGGAAGAATGGTTTCATGGCTGAAGCACAGGATTGAGTGCCATGGTTTCTGTTCCCAGTTCTGCCACTGACTTGCTGTGTGATTTTTGGACAGGCCACCTAACCTCAGTTTTTCTGTCTGTACATGGGGGATAATACTTATGCCTCCCTGGGGTGGTTATGAATCTTAATGTGTCTGTGTTTGTAAATTGCTTTGAGATCCTCCGAGGGAAGGCGCTGCAGAAATGCAAGGTATTGGGATTAGAACTGGGTGAATATTTGTTGCTAAACTTTACGTGGAATTAGCTGGTTTTAGATTTTGGGAACTTTTGGCAAAAATGTAGCAGGGATTTATTTATTTTCTGAGGGGGTGGAGTTGGTTAAGCCAAAAGAGGTGAATTAAACTTCAGCCCGGAGGATCTGTCAGGCCTACGGAAATGAGCATGGGCCTATTTCCATGTCTGCTACTGACTGGCCATAATGCTTTACACTTCTCTAGTGCTTTATAAGCAAGGTTCACTGCAGGCTTCTGTCTAACTGGGGAGGTGATAAATGGATGTTCATGCTCTCACACACCTACCTCTCCTGATGCTCAGGCTTGTATTTAAACTGCTGGACCACAATGCTCGCTAGGCAAGTTTCTTGTCCCTACCAGGGCTCAGTTTTTCCATCTGTAAAAACCGCGATAATCGGCTTTGTTTAGGAAGCCAAGTAAGTTTGATGACTGAGGGGATCTTAAATCCTGTGTACTTTCAGATTTTAATACCCCATTTACCGAGAGGAAAACTAGGACACAGTGAAATGATTTGCCCAGGAAGCACAGTGATCTAGGCAGTGGGTATTATTTGGGGATGGTTCTGGAGAAACCTCAAGTTTGTGACAAGGACATGAGGAGAAGAAGGGGACGTGGATTCAAATGTTGGTCCAGACCAGCGGTTCTCAAACTTGTTGAGACCGCGACCCCCTTTTCTGCTCCGGTGGCGCGGCACGACCCCTCCATGTCCGCCGAAAAGCCGACGAATTCAATACTTCCGCATTCGGCGGGTAAAAGCCGCCAAATGCGGAAATACAGGCGCAGACCCGGCTGCACCCCGGCCCCAGTCCCAGCCGCAGGCGGGCTCCCGGCTGCGCCCTGGCCCCAGTCCCGGCCGCGGGCGGGCTGCTGGCTGCAGCCCCGGTCCCTGCTGCGGGCTGGCTGCCGGCTGTGGCGGCAGGAGCTCGTGACCCCCCGGGGGGTCGCGACCCCCAGTTTGAGAAACCCTGGTCCAGATTCATTTCCTCTGTGCCCTTGGGCATGGTTCTCGCATGTGAATGCTGGAGATAAGGATACTTACCTACTTAGCTGGGAGTTGTGAGATTTAAATTGGTACTGACTGTAGCACCGATTTTGTACAGTTAGTTTGTTCTTTGCTGGGCTATAACACCATCTCCTAACGGGATAAATGTTGGTGCGCAGAGGGGCCATAAAAGAGAGCGAGAGACCCAGGGTACGTCCACACTTCGAGTTGGGTGTGTAATTCCCATTTTAAAGAGGCATGTTTGCCCTAGCTCTGGTCAAGTGAACATGCTAAAAATCGAGCACAGTTGCAGTGGGAGAGGAGCCGCCCTGAGTGTGTGCCGCTGGTGTTGGGCAATGTGTCCTCAGAACGGTTAGCATTTCCTCCCACTCAGCTAGCGCAGGTGTGGCTCTTCGAGCAGGGAATTCCCCCTCCAGCTCCAGTGCGGACATCCCCTGGGCATCTCCGGTGCCCTGTGGCAGAGAGACCTCATGCCAGGCTCATTCATTCTCTTCTCATAAGACCCTTGCGGTGGTTGACTCTTGTTTGTAAATGAACCTGATTAGAAAAGCTCTTGCCTTATCTTGCATTTTCCCTCAAACAAATTAGGACCAAACCCGAGCTGCATGGGACATTTCAGTTCAGTGCCAGTCCCATTGACTCTTATAAATGAGGGTTATAATGAAAATGTCAACAGCCTTTTAACCATCCCTTCTGGAATGTGAGCTGATAATGATAAGGATGCAACCCTTGATCGGCCTGTTGCATGTGAGCGGCTGCTTGTCCTGTTTTTTTGTCGCTAACTTCACCGATAGGGAACGTGGCCTCAACCCTCTTTTCATTTTCTGTCCTTGAACTAGGCTGATGAATGGGAGGTGGAACCGCAGCCCCTGGCCGCCTTACAGCCACCGGTTCTCCCTGAGCAAATGTCTGTAGAAGAAACACCATCTCCAAGTACAGAGGCTTCCCTTGGGGCTGTGTTAGCCGCCGTCCAAGCCGTTGAGAGGAAATTAGATTCTCACGCCGCACGGTTGCTGGGTCTGGAGGGGAGAATGTGGATGGCTGAAAAAAAACTAATAGGCTGTGAGAAAACTGTAGTGGAGTTTGGGAACCAGCTGGAGAGTAAGTGGGCCGTGCTGGGAACTCTGGTCCAGGAGTACGGGCTGCTGCAGAGGAGGCTGGAGAACATGGAGAACCTGCTGAAGAACAGGAACTTCTGGATCCTGAGGCTCCCCCCAGGCACTAACGGGGAGGTGCCCAAGGTAACTAGTATTATCTGGTAATGCCCAGGAGCCCCAATCACGGTCCAGGACCTACTGTGTGTGTTCTGTACAAACACACAACACAAAGGCAGTCCCTGCCCCAAGGAATCTGCAATAGAAGTATTGGACGAGGTGGAACGGACAGACAAGGAGACGTTTCTTGTTGATGTGACGGGCAGTGGAGGGATGCAGAGCGGGGGCTGACGTGGTCAAAGCGATGAGCTAGGAAAATAAGCATTGTGGCAGCACATCTCAACTAGTGCTAAGGAGGTAGAAGTTAGCATAGAGTAGAAAGGATGGTCTTGTAGTTAATGTGCAAGTCAGGGAATCAAGATCTGGGTCTAGACGTTATCTTGCTCTGCCTTGAGTGCAAGGGACTGGACTAGATGAGCTACTGAGTCCCTTCCAGTCCTACCTTGCTATAGTTCTACAATTCATTCCCTGGCTCTGCCACAAACTTCCTGTGTGATCTTGGACATGCCTCTTAACTTCACTGAGCTGCCTCTTTAAATATTTACCTTTTGCATAGGGGTACCTGAGGCTTAAGCCACCAGCATCAGTAAAGCATTTGTAGTGCTACCTATGGAAGGGGCCATACCATGTTAAAAGGTTTATCAAGTAAATCCCTTCTATTACCAAAGGGATTTTTTTCCACATGCCCGTTCTTTTCCCCATCCAATCTCTGTCTTTGCTGCTCTGAAAGTGCATAGATTTGATTGGGCAGCAGAGGGCTTTTTGAGCCAACCAGGGCGCTGATCAGAACTACTTAGACAACTTTCAGCCCATTCCTTTCTCGTGCTGGTGGGAGCAGTTGGAGGGAATGGAAGAACAAATCGAACAGCTGGAAAACTTCTCCAGATTAAGGAAAGGACAGAAGTCCAAACTTCATAGTGTGGGTTCCTTCTTCTTTCTCTGGCTATCTGTCTATTTTAGGTGCTTGTATGGCCCTGGATGAGCGTGCCTCCCCATCTCTTAGTGCATTTATCCTCACAGCACCCCTGTGAGGTAGGGCAGTGCTATAATCCCCAGGTGTAAATCTGAGGCCCAGAGAGATTTGCCCAAGGGTCCACAGGATATTCTTGGAAGAACAGGAATGGAACCCTGGCTAGCACTGTAACCACTGGACTATCCTTCCCGTCTGCTCTTACCTGCCTTGCCCCGCAGCACTCTGTACTTCTCATAGGCAGAGCCCCATCGCCTGTGCATTTCCCAATGTGACCCTCTCACCCTAGATACCGACTGAGTGATTCTAACAACAGCCTGAAAGAGGTGGGATTTTCCACACTCAAACTTTTCTTTTGGGTGTGAAACCCCATTTGCAATGAAGCCTGCGTTGCCTCTCTCTGGTACGTTTCCCGGTCTGTTTTTCTGTGCTGGCAGAAACTTTGCTGCACCTGGGAGAGAATTGTATAAATGGACCCATGAACAGATGGGAACTACCTAGATTGGTTAATGTCAGTGTTACTCAAATTGAATGTTATGAAATTCCAACACAATGCAACCCAGTCTAGTCCTATGTGCTTAGGCAATGCAGCTTATTGACTGGTATTTCCTGTGCCTGTCAGCTGATTATGGTTCCTTGGAGATGTTAAGTCAAATTTAGTCAATGTTAGTTAGACGGTTTTCACTGGAAAATCAAAGACGCTTAAGCTGCAGATTGCAACGTGAATCTTTCTTATTTTATTTTTTTATGTTTTCATTTTTTATTTTATTTTATTTTATTTTAACTCCCATTATCCTGCATGAGAGTGGATGGGTGGTTCTGGGCTCAGACAGGCACCCAATCATGGACCCCACGGGCACAACTAGCGCTAACTGGTGCCCTGGTTGGCAGATGGAAAAGCCAATATCTGAATGGGTTGCAGACGTGGAATGACCCTGTTCTTTAAATGTGATCCTTCCGAGGACAGTAAAGATGGGAGTGCCATTGCTTGCTCTGTGAATTCATAGAGGAGCTCCATGTCAAGATTGCTTTTTATGAACAATTAATTCAGAGATGGGCATGAACCAAACTCTGGTTTTAAGCATCCTGTTGCTATAATGAACAAAACCCCAGATTCAGAAGACTCCCAAATGGCAATGTTTGCAATCCAACATTTCCCGAAGTCTGCATGTTCGAAGATAATCTCTTATCAACTCCCTGCTTCTCACGTGTTTCTGCAGCACCTAGGACCATAGAGATGGATCTTGACTGGGGCCTCTCTGGGACCTACTGTCATGTTAAATAATAACAACGTCAAGCTGCAAACTCGGACCCCTATACGAGGCCAGATCCTTAACTAGTGTAACTAGGCATAGCTGCTTTGAAGTCAATGGAGCATTGCTGATTTATACTAGCTGAATATCTCGCCCAGGGTATCTTGATTCTGGCTAAACTCAAATTAAATTAGCTTTAAAACGTTCTTAGAGTTAACATAAAAAGGAGAGTGTGACAGAATCAGAAGGTGGTGAGCGTCCCTAGCCTTGTCATTTCAGGTGCCGGTGACATTTGATGACATCTCGGTCTATTTCAATGAGCAGGAATGGAAGAGCTTGAATGAATGGCAGAAGGAGCTTTATAAGAACACGATGAAGGGGAATTACGAGACCCTGATCTCCCTGGGTAAGGATCAGTTTTCACTCCGTTATTAGAAGAGGTGAGATCTTTCATGGACTGGATTTCCTCCCACTCGCAGTTTCTTTCATCTTTGCTGGGCCAAAGCTATTAGTCTTCCAGATGTTTCTGATAGCCCAAGTTCCTCTCATCCTTCTGTGGAAGAAGTACCAAAATATGCACTATTGGGCCTGAGGCCCCCACCTCCTCTTATCCCATCCTAGAAGCACAGTGGGATCTACGTGTTCAGGTTCAGTCTAGATACAGAGAGTTGCTCGTTTCCATGTCAGCTGTTGATGCAAAATCTCTCCAAAGAGAAACAACTGAAGAGTCAAGTCCAGGTAATATAAACCCCAAGCAGGTGCACTTCCTCCTGCAAATCCAGGGGAAGGATAAAATAGTTAGCACTGATGGTCCCGTCAGCACTGGAGAAAGAATAGTGCTTTAATTGGCCTTGGGGGTGTCCCCCACCATGGCCGATTTTGTGTAGACTGGGACAAAATAGCAAATTGAAATTCACATTCTTGAGGCATTGTTGTTGCCCTGGGTGACCAGTTATGCTGCTGCTGACAGTGTTACGTTGGTGCTGAAAAGGCCGATGTGAGGGGTCAGTCCTTTCCGCATTGGGGGCGTATGTAGCTCAGTATTGAGGAAGGGATTGCGCTCTGTGCCTGCTGAATCTGCTGCTGCGTTTAATTCAGCGCCTCAGGATCTGTACGGCGTTTAATCACAAACTGAGTATCCCCGTCCCCGATTCCTCACCAGCGCCATCTGTCTGTTGCTGACCACTCCCAGCTGCAATGTTGTGCTGCTTCTGATTATGCTGCCGTGTGTCCTTGAAGCGTTTCTTCTGGCCGCCTCGTGTGTGGTTTTCTGCTTCCAGTTTCCATTCCACAGCTGCTTTGTCATTCTGGTGTCCTCCATCCTCAACCGTGTAGCTGTGATACAATGAGCACGCGTCAGTCCCTGTGGCGTTGCTCTGGTCTTGAGTAATATGCTATATTGACATACAATAACCCTTCCATAGAGGGACCCTTTGCCCCTTGTTCGAATGACTATTGTATAAAGAAAGCCGCTGGGAACCAAATTAGAGTCCGACTCAGCCCCTGCTAGGAATGGAGGCGGAGGGTGTTGAATGATCTCTTCATAACTCCCACAGTAAACACCGTCCCACAGTTCTCAGGTTCTGGCAGCAAGCCTTGAAATGACCAGTCATTCCCAAAGGAGAACATAGAATTACGCCCCTCCAGTGAAAGAACTTCCAAGATCTTCTCCAGAATCTGGCGTGTCTGGAGCAATGTCAGCAGTTTTTATGATGAATCCAGGCTATTCGTCCCAGCCTCATTATCCGTAACATGGGGAGCGAAAAGAGCCAGTGTTTGGGCAGTAGAGATAATGGGGCAGTGATCTTGCTTGCAGAGGTGCCGACTCTGTGGGTGCTCCGGGGCTGGAGCACTCAGGGAAAAATTTGTGGGTGCTCTGCACCCACTGGCAACCAAGCTTCCCTCCCTGGCCCACCTCACCTCACCTCCGCTTCCTCCCCTGAGCGCGCCACATCCCCGCTCCTCTGCCTACCTCCCAGCGCTTCCTGCCGCAAAACAGCTGTTTTGTGGGGTAACAGGGAGTGGGGAAGAGCAGGAATGCGGCACACTAAGGGGAGGAGGTGGGGAAGAGTCGGGGCATGGGGGGGGGGGAATTGGGGAAGGAGTCCAAGAGAGGCAGGGAGGGGGTGGAGTTGGGGCTGGGCTGGGGACAGAGGCGGGTTGAGCACCCACCGGTGCCAGAAGTTGGCACCTATCCTTGCTTGGAGCCTTTAGGTGCTACTATATTGCAGGTAATAACAGTGATGACTGAGGCCTACTCGCAGCAATACGTCCTGTGGTTGGTAGTAAGCGACTGCAGGATTGGCCCCTCACTAGACAGTGTTTAAGTAAACCAGGTTCTATATTTCATTGAAACAGATTTGTTGTAAATGTGATTGTTTGTTTTTTAAAAACTAGCTAATGAATATCTCAGTTAAAAGGATCCTTTTAATCCCTGTGTAACTGATCTGAATAAACCATCCTGCCATAGCCCACCTCATGTGATCTCCCGTGAACAGATTACGCTGTTTCTAAACCTGACATCCTGTCCCGGATGGAGCGAGGGGAGGAGCCGTATATCGAGGGTCTGCAGGACTCGAAAGAACGGAAAATCTCTACTGAACCGTGCGTCAGTGAGTAATGGATTAAAATGGGCGGCCAACCTGGGCTCGGGAGCCACCTGGGGCTCTTCAGAAGTTAATACGCGGCTTCTTGTATAGGCACCGACTCCGGGGCTGGAGCTACAGGTGCCAACTTTCCAATGTGCCAGGGGTGGGGGCTCCCTTCTCAACCCCTGGCTTTGCCACAGTCCCTGCTCCCGCTCCACCCCTTCCCACCTCCTCCCTTGAGCCTGCTGTACCCTCGCTCCTCCCCCCCCCCAGCCTCCTGCATGTGATGAAACAGCTGATTGGGAGGGGGAGGTGCTGATCCGCGGAGCTGCTGGTGGGTGGGCGGTGCTGGCAGCTGGGGCGGGGGAGGGAGCTGGTGGGGTCTGCTGACCTATTACTGTGGCTCTTTGGCAATGTACGTTGGTAAATTCTGGCTCCTTCTCAGGCTCAGGTTGGACCCCCCTGGATTAAAAACGTATAGAAAGGGCACGGGACGGACAAAGCAAGAATCCTAGTTCTTGGGAATCTCGGTGGTTCCAGCTTTTCAGACATTTGAATGGGTTGCCAGCAGCTAAATAGACATTAGATAAACAGGATGGAATTCTCTCTCTCTTTCCACCCCCACCCCCGTGAGCAGACTCTCCCGTTGCTGCACCTGGCAGGTTGGGCCAGACCGAACAAAGCGCGGACCCAGGTGTTGGGGAACAGGGCAATGCTAAGGAAAGAGATGTCCCAGCGGACCCCGGCTCAGGTCAGTAGTGGATTGAAACCGTTCCAAAGGGGAACAGTCACCTCTTCAGACAGGGCACCTGCCCAAAGGCTAGACAGCACTCAAGTCCCGTGAGGGGACAGTGAGGTAAAGAGAGTAAAGGGCTGGCAATCTGCCTCTGCCTGGGCCAGACACCAACTGAACGCAACAATAACAAGCTAAACCACACTTTCCGACCTATGTATTGTTAGTGAGTTAGCTGCTATTGCACGTTGTGTTAGTGAGTTAGCTGCTATTGCATGTTGTTTTAGTGAGTTAGCTGCTATTGCACGCTGACAGTGGCTCCCATTTGGGCCTCAACAACTAAAAGAAATTAAAGTTGGAACAGCCAGAGTCAGACCAAATCAATTCCTTGGTCGCCTGCTGAACAGCTGTTCTCAAACTGTGCTTGGAGGTGTGAGTTAGTGAAGAGGGAAAAGTGAGCGAGATTCATATCAGTGGGGTAAAATGAATGCCTCTGAAATAGACACATTGACAGCAAAAATGAAGGTAATGGTGAAGGAGTAATCAGATTACCTCTGTTCACAGTATCCAGTATCTAATGCCAGCTTTCTACCACTGCAAGCGCTTACTCACTCTACATTTAACAAGTTTGATAGAAGAAAAGTTACTGATCTTCTGTCAAAGTGCAGCATAATGGGTAGAAATATTTACCTCCAGATCCCATCTCCTTATACCCGGTGATCTGCACAGTGTGATCAGAGAGGGAAAAAGTGGTGGGATTCTTCCAGCCCCAGCTTTGCCATTTTGTGACTCTGCAGTGGATGACTCAGTTCATTACATGATGCTTCCTCTTTTTTTCTTGTGAGCTTTGATCAGCTGTGAAAGTTTAAGATGCTGGGCGTTCAGTTGCCATCAGTAGGCTCCAGAGGCAACACCTTATCAATATGAATAGGAGCAGTGTGTATCTTTCTGAGCTATTGTTTTAAACTGTTTTCACACTCAAGCAGACATAATTGTGACAGGTTTAAGATTAGCAGCCGTGTTAGTCTGTATCAGTAAATAAAACGAGGAAGACTTTGTAGCACCTTAGAGACTAACCAGTTTATTTCAGCATAAGCTTTCGTGGGCTATAGCTCACTTCATCGGAAACTGTGTGAAACTGGCTTGGTGACTAAGCTCTGCCCATGTCGGCACTTAACAGGAAGGGGTGGACAATCGTGATATTGTTTCTAGTTTCGCCCTTGTGGGTCTGCTCAGAGTAAAATCACACCGGATGCTTGGGAAGAATGAGTCAGTGAGGTATAGGAATAAAACCCAGCGTCTATTATTCCCTTTTTCCATGAACCAATTATAGTCTCCGGCTGTGAGGTTTTCTCATGGATTAAAGGAGAGGACCAGTCCGGTACTGAGGCTCAGGAACACGCTGGGGAAGGAGAGCTTTCTACAGACCCCAGCGCTGGTGAGTGATGCGCTGAACTGCCCAAACAGTGAGTGAAATCCAGTGAAACCTTTGGCCCAGACTCTGACCGGTCCCTGTACAGATAAGCAAGTGATTATAGTGCACGGAGCCTTCTCCTATCCTGGCAGTTGCAGTCCTTAGTGCTGCGATTGCTCCCTACTAGTCCCCCAGTGAGCTGTACCCCCAAAAGGAGACCACATAGGTCATTACCCCCTCCCTTACCACTTCCACACTACCGGCAGGGCTGGCCAGCAACAAAGGGGAATGCACGCTGCTCCCGCTGAAGGGCTGGTGCAGACTCTGCTCCCAGAGAGCTCTCCAGAAGCAACGCCTGGGGCAATGCCGTTCCCCACACAGCTCCATTCTAGCTCCATGCCTAGTGGTACCACCTGCCCCTTTGTGGACACAGCCATCGCCTTGGGATTTCCACCAGTCTCAAGTTCTCCTGGCTCTGAGCTCTTCTATGTTTGTTTCCTCTGGCTACAAACATTTCCCTGAGGATCCGGTCAGAATGCGCATCTCCTCCAACCCAGAAACTGCACTGGGTTACGCTGCGTTGACATTTCCTTGTATAGTGTTTGTGGAGCTCAGGAAAGCAGTGCGTTCCTCTGTCTGCCATGAACAGGATCCCCAGCTTCTACCCGCTACGCTTCATGCCGGAGGGACGTTGAGGAAGAGCCAAGTGTGCGGGCTATGCAGGTATTGGAGGAAAGGCAAATCCCTACCGAGCTCTGCGCAGGTGAGCTGGATTGTAACAATTTAAATACTTAAATGTAACAACTTAAAATAGGGTGTGAAATAACATCTGGAAATCCTCTTTTCCTCAAATCCAGGAGATGATTTACAATCTTGACACTGTCCAAATGCAACTATTACAAGAGAAATGCTGTTTTCTAAGCCTGACAAGCACATGACGTAGCTGAGTTAACATTATCAGAATCTTCACTTACGCTTCTTAGTTCAAAACTGGGAGCTAGCATTGCATGAACACAAGATTTATTTTGCATTTAATTTCTTTTGTCTTTTCTTTTAAAAAGACAGAAAAGAAGGGGTGGGGGAAATAGGAGTGGAGGGAGACGCGGTCTGTGCTGCTTTGAGCCATGTCTGTCGGGTTTCTGCAATGCTGTATGTTATGTTTGTTCGCAGCACTTAGTAAATATATCCAATGTCTAGCAGCCTCATTGGACAGGGTAGCACAGTGTGAACGTAGCAGCTGTACTGGATTATGGATTAACTATTTAATGGACATTTTTACAGCACATTCACAAAAAACACTTTTTATGCATTATGACTTTACTGCTTAAAATACTCTCCCCCTCACCCCCCAATGTACTAAGCAGTTATTCCTCACTAAGGACTAGCCACATGTGAAATTTGAAATGGGGTAGATATACAACTGTTGTAAATTGGTGGAGTGCCATCAAGGTCAATGGAGGAATGACAATTTACCCCACCTGAGAATTTGACCGCACATATTTAAGATACTACTTAACACCGATAGTAGCAGCAAAATTACAAAACTGAGAAGGTTAATTATCTTTTCCCATAAATGTCCAGACAAATCTCACTCAAACTTTTGGAAGGGGGACAAAGAAATCTCCTTTGGTTTTGGACCATGTATGAAACGTTTCAGGGAAAACGGTAACTTTTTAAAGATTTGAGTTTCTGAAAATAGGATTATAATGGGAATAGAATTACAACCATAACTAGATAGTTTCTCTCTCCAGTTGTCTAGACTCTCTAGCCTCTGTGCTGACCCTTCATACTCCCTGGGACTTAAATACGCCCTTTCCCCAGAGCTCCACCCAAAGATGTGAAGCGTCTGGTTTACAGGCAAGTTTTCAGGCCTGAAATCTTCTCTCTGTGTAGATGCTAATGGTCTGATTTTCAAAAGTGCTGAGCAGGAAGAGGGGTTGCTCTACTGATTTGAAAACCGGGCCCTAGATTGTGTGTGTCATTATTTATCCCAGGGAAAGTTTTCAAAAGTGCCTAAATACCAGTTTCAAAAGTCTCCAGTAACTTTTCCAGACGTCACCTAGGCTCTTTTGAAAATGTCCCCCTTGTCTGCTCTGGCGGCCAGGTTCAGTAAGCCGACACCTTTATTTTTCCTGCATTGAGTTGCTGAATGTCTGACTCGGCAGAGGCTTCCTTTCTCTCGCTCACTCAGGCAAAGGGAGTGATGTCTCTGATTCTCTCTTTATTGCTGCAGACGAGATGATGGTGATTAAAACAGAGGTGCAGGAACACGAGGAAGATCCTGAAGACTTGGAGCCGTGTGACTTGCTCTTGGGAAGTTCAGGGGAAAATGTTTTCCAGAGTCTGGTTGCTACAACAGCCTGGGAGGGTCAGTGCGGCTCCGTAACGCCGCCAAGGAGCCCGGCAGGTATTGTCTTGGGGGAGCTGACTCCACCCGGAAGAGATTTCCGAGGTAGCAAGCCTCTCCTCGTCCATCAGGCGAGCCATGCGGGAGGGAAGCCGTATCGCACGTGTACTAAGGGTGGGAAGAGCTTCCGGCTGCAAGTGAGCTTTGGGAAACAGCCCAGGAGCTGTGCCAGAGAGAGACCGTGTCAGTGCACTGAGTGTGCCAGGAGCTTCCGGTGCCGTTCGGAGTTCATCCGACACTACGCGAGCTACGCTGGGGAGAGGCCATTTAAATACCCCGGCTGTGAGCTGACCTACAGCCGGAAGTGGCTCCTTCCGAATCACCGACATGTCCGCGTGGAGGAGAGGCCATTCCAGTGTGCTGTGTGCGGGAAGAGCTTCCGGCTGAAGGGGAGTTTCCTCCAACACCAGCGGGGCCACGGGAAGGAGAAGCCCCAGGAGTGCAGCAAGGACTGCAGCTGCCACACCGAGCTCTGTGCGGGCCAGTGGCTCCCGGCTGGAGGAAAGGGCCAGTGCGCTGAGGGTGGGGAGACGTCCACTCAGAAGCCCCGTCTGCCCAATGGCCAGCGAGTGTGCTCTGGGGAGAGGCCGTTCCAATGCACCATCTGCGAGAAGAGCTACAAGGCCAGGGCCAGCTTCCACAAGCATCTGCAGAGCCATGAGACCGGGACGTCCTGCAAGTGTGCAAAGGGGGGGGCTGGCTTCCCAGGTATGATGCCACCACAGGATCAGCAGAGGGCAGAGCAGACAGAGCAGGCTTCCCCAGGGCAAAGACTGGAGACCGGGAAAACACCAGGGAGTGGGATGGGTGACTAGGTCGTAACAATCCCATTATGTCCAGACCAGCGCTTGGTAGGCTGGGAAAGCGCCCACCGCCTCCTTTCAGCCTCAGGGCTGGAGTGGGGCTCTCCCTGGCCAATTGTAAATGACCGTGTTGGGCAGCAGTCTAAAGGGCTGCTCCCCCGGTATCTCATCCTCCCGCCGGCTGATCTCGGCGTCGCCCCAGCTGGCTAAAGCATGCGAGATTGCAGTGCTTGCGGCTGCCCCCCCCCCCATTTGCTCACTCGACGCTGCAGGGGGAGGCAGGATCTGCCAAAGGGCGGGTGGTGTAAAACCTGCTCTCTAGCTCTGCGTGCGTGAAAGGGTTAACTGCTGCGGTTCGGCCAATACCTGGCACCTTCATGGTAAAAACCTTGGAGTGCTGAGTCCAGATCCTGCTTCCTAGTTCTGCCTGACTCCTCCCCTTCTCAGGATCATGCCCCTCCCTCCCCACTCCCTGTTCTCATCTGCACAGAGCCATTTCTCCTCTCCGAGGTACCCCTGCCCCTTCCTCCTCCTGCCAGTCAATCATCCCCACACCCCATCTGTTTTCCTCTGCCGTGTCTTGACCCACTTAGCTGGTTAACTCTGGGGCCTAGGGGCCGTGTCCAAGTCTAGGTCTGTGCAGTGCGCTCTGCGTGCGCCCCCATGCTGTATAAATGACAGAATGGTCACAAGCTTGTCCCACGGTTCAGGATGAGGTGGGCTAAGGCTGGTGGGGCGGCAGGTCTGGATCCTGATAAAGCAGGGTCAGGGCCAGGGTTGAGGTTCGATTCCGTGGGGCTGAAATCTCATCAGCTGTTCCTGCAAGATGGTGGGTCCTGATCCCTGCCCACCTAGTGGGAAGGTGTCACTGTCCTGCAGGCCAGAGCCTTTCTCTTGCTGGCTCTCCTCAGAAACGGGGTTCTTTTGGTCCAGGGTTCAGATGGTGATCTCAACATTAGAGCTGTGCCTGGCCTGGCTTCCTCGAGTTTTGTTGTTTAGGTGTTTTTCCCTTGCATCTTTCTGCGTGGGTTTTATAGGGACTTACGTTTTCACATGTATAAGGGGAGCTAAACCCCATCATCGCTCACTGGTGGGAATGGCTGATGATCCTTCCCCACCATGAATGGTTTGCGGGGGATAATGGGCTGTTATGAACACTGAGAAGCTGAACGGGTGTAGCGTCACCCATTCTCCTGATGGTGCTATGGTTTGGGAGCAGTTTCATAAAAAATCTGAGCATGGAAATTCCAGGTTTGTGAAGTTACAGAAATGGCAGTTTTTCTTATGTAAGTGTATATTGCTTCTGATACCCCTCCTCACCCTTCCACTCGCACTGGGGTTTCAATAACACCAGGTTACTTACATTCCCCTCTACTACTGCTGGGTATCATTTTGGTTTTGCCTTTTGTTCCATATGAGGCTTAATTTGGTTTTATTACTGGGTAGTCTGTATATAGTTTGCTTCTGAATTGTCTTGAAATGGATATGTTTGCCATGCAAAGCTCTTGTCTGCCTTTCTTCTGTACCTCGCTTGTCTTGTCTTGTAACCTGGATGACAAATCTGTCATGTAACATTGTCCATCTGACATTTATTTTAATAAAAACAATTGTAACAAACGTGAAATGGACAAAATGTATTGATTAAAAAAATGGTCTTTTGTGGTGAGGGTTGAGTGTGGTGCACTGTCCCTCTAAACTCTGCACACACGGCGAAACATCATGCACACAAAGATGTTCATAGAAGCACAAAAATTTGCACGGAAGAAATTTTTTGCGCACATGGCCTGTCAAAAATTAGAGGGAACATTATGACTACAAAAAAGAGATGTGCCTCTTTGGAGGGCTAAAGTAAAAACACAGCATTTCCAAAGGGGATAGGAGAAGTAAGTGTAGGCCCTCTTAGGTTTCTTTATGGTGATGTATACCAAAGACCTGAAAGATTTGTTAGTTTCCAAATAAATTTATTTTTCCTGCTTGACATCAGGTTTAGTCTTTCCCCTATTTTTGTAGAGGTCTTTTTGGAAGAAATAGACATGCAGATTGGGAGTTCTGTCAGCATTTAACTAGAAGAGCGAAAATGCTAAATATATAATAGTGCTTTTTTCCCCCCCTCTGTTTTTGTCATTTGAGTTAAGTGGCATGGAAGGTAAATTGGGTGCTCCTGTGTTTCCTGTCTCATAAAGAAGAGCAAGAGGATATCAAGTGAAATTGAAAGGCAACTAATTTAAACTTGATAAAAATAAATGCTATATTACACAACACATAATGAGCCTGTGGAACTCTCTGCCACAAGATATTGTCAATGCCAGTTTCTTAGTAGGGTAGAAGCATGATTCAATGCTTATACAGATACACTTTTTAGGGTAACAAGATATAAGGGATCTAAACTCTCTTGGTTCAGGGAATTTATTCTCTCCCCTCCCTCTCCCAAAATGTATTATTTATACTATGATGGAGCCTACAGGCCACAATCAACGATCAGGGTGCCATTGGATAAGCTTGTCACGAACTGCCTGAGATTAGGCTTCCACTGTGGAAATTGTGTTCTCCTGAAGGAGCTGGTAATGGTCGCTGTCAGAGATGGACCACTGGATGTGGATGGGGAACTGGTCTCATCGGGAACAGCAATTCTTTTGTCTCAAACTCCAGTCATCTAGACCGTGTACGAGAAGCAGCACATTTCAGTCCAAAACCATCGCCCACCTACATACAGTTACAAAGGGGAGAGCAAAAATAAGCACCTGAAACTCTTTATAAAGCATGATGTCTAGATGCATAACTTTGAGTAGTCCTACTGAAATCGTAGTTGGTAGAAGTTAACGCTCATAATGCTGTGGTGATCCCAAACCAGCCAAACAGAGCATGTGTTTCAGAATCTGGTGTTTCATGTATTCAAGTTATGGCTGCAGGTCTCATGATTGCCAAGATAACCTTGGAAACTTGAACTGAACGTAAGGGCTGGTCTTGGTGTGCACCACTCTAGTGTTTTAGAGCTGATGTGGGAACTTCTCGCATTGGTGTCATTAATTCACTTCCCTTAGAGGCAGTAGCTGTAGGTGTGGAAGAAGCTCTCCTGCCAGCATAGTGCTGTCTATGTGAAGGGTCAGGCAGGTATAACTACATCACTCAGGAGGGTGGGTTTTTTCACACTGAGTGACGTAGTTAGACTGACACAGGTCTGTAGTGCAGATTGACCCAATTCATGCACTATGGCTTTCTTATGTTGGGAAACTCTCTGAAACCACTCACCCCCACATATCTAGGGAGGGATATCTCAGTGGTTTGAGCATTGGCCTGCTAAACCCAGGGTTGTGAGTTTAATCCTTAAGGGGGCCATTTAGGAATCTGTGGCAAAAAATATATATATATATATATCTGTCAGGGGACAGTAGTTGGTCCTGCTAGTGTAGGCAGGGGACTGGACTTGATGACCTTTTAAGGTCTTTCCAGTTCTAGGAGATATATATATATATATAGAGAGAGAGAGAGAGAGAGGGTGCTGCCTCTGGATCCTAACACTGGTAATTTTAATGTAAAAACCATTGTTTGCTACTCGTTTTAGCAGAAACATCAAACTACTGTGCTTATCCTACAGTCCCAAACTGCTTCTGTGGTAAGAGGACTCAACAGGGCCCTCCCTCAGAAGAAAAAAAGTCCGTCCAGCCACGTGCTCTGATTTATTTCACTGGACAGGGGTAAGGTTATAACTAAGCCTATGTATGTCTTACATACATTTGCTTATTACAACATAGGGTAAAGATGTTTACAATACTTCTAATGTCTCCATTTGTGCAAATCCTCCAATTTCCAGTTGTCCAAATCTTTCCTTCAATGATGCAGTGAGTCATGGGTGTTATAAAAATCTTTGGCCTATTGAATGCTGAAAATGTGAGAGTGACATAAATTGTGCTCAGTATCAAAATAAATAAATACGGATCGTACTGTTCATTTCGGATTCAGTGCATTTAACAAAATCTAGGCCCAGCTTGTCAGTGGGTGTATATCACTCTAGATCTGTTGAAGTCAACCGAATGAGGCTGCTCTGCGACAATCCAGCCTGTAATTTAAACCAAGCTGCTGCAGGATCCAGGCACCATGCTGCAGAGTGTGGGTTTATGTGTGAGGGAGAGGGTAGGGCTGGGTTTGGAAGTAGCCCCCTGAGGTCTTTCCAGGATTCACAAGAGAAAATCTGGGCCCTTCATCTTCGCTGTAGGGTTGTTGACTTGGGCCCAGGAGGGGTGTCATAAGTGTACAGGGCGGGAGAGGGTTAATGTCATCTAAGAACAAGTAACCTAGAGTTTCCCTGCCATGAGGGAGGGAGGGGTTTAAGTCAGTTTCGTTTTTGCTGGCCATGGGGCAGGGGGCAGGGTCTGAGCTCATCTCTAGCTATGGAGATGACTCAGCTTTTCTCTTATATTTCTGCTTAGCTGTACTGTGAGTATAACCATTTGATTCTTTTAAGCCTGTGCCTTTTGGGGTGTTTCTCTCCTTTTCAGAAGGGAGTTAGGGAACCCCAGATTGTGAAGTGTACTGTATCTGTTTTATTCTCTCTCTCTATTAAATCTTTCAGTTATAAAGGGTTTGGTTTTATTCCCTTAAGGTCTCTCTCTCTTTATAGGGAAGGGGGGGGGGGGGGTTAGGTAAAGGAATCAACTCAGGTTATCAGCTGAGGAATGGAGCCCGTCTCTGCCTTCAGCCGGGAAGGGGAAGGGGGAGGGGAAGCAGCCTTCAGGTGTCTGACTTTGGCTCCCAGGGAGGGGGACAAAGTTAGGGTAAAGGGGAAGTCCAGGGGCCCCTCCAAGGTTTTGGAAGTACACCTGGATGGTGGTAGCCATGGAACCCCAAGAACCCCACTGGTAAAAAGGGGGGAAGTCTAGGGGTGTAGGACTTAATGTGGCTGGGAAACAGCTCAGTTGAGTGGTGTGGCTAGTGAAGAGTCCTCTGCTCGGTGCTCAAGAGCACAGGGATCAGGGTCCCCCACTCTCACGTGATCGACTTGGGCCCGGGAGGGGGGAGACGGAAGGGCTGGTCCAGGAGCTCAGTCCAGGGGGCCCTGTGGGGTTAAAATGTCCCTATTTGGCAGGGTCACACCAGGGCCTTGCGCTGGGGGGCGGGGGGAGGGGAAGGACGGATGGGGCCTTCGGGGCTCAACCTTCCAGGCCGAGAGCTGCGTTCTCCGCCGCGCCCTGCAGGCGGCGCCGTCCGCGCGCCGCGGCCCTGCGGATTCCGCGCCAGGCGCTTCTCTTGGTGGGACGCTGCGGGCGAGGCTGCGGCTCGCTCCCGGCATGCACTGCGCTCCGCTCCGCCCGGCAGCGGGGCCGGCCCGTGGCGAGGCGGCGCCGGGACTCTGCCCAGCCCGGAGCGGGAGCGGAGCTCGGCCGGGCCCGCTGGAGAACCCCGCCCGGGGGGGCCATGGCCGAGCGGGCCGCGGCCCAGGTAAGGGACCGGAGCGGGGGAGCGCGGGGCTGGGCGGCCGGGGCGGGGCCCGGCGCTGCTCCCCGGATACCCCCGGGTTTGGGCTCCGCCCCGCGCGCTGTGTCCGACCCGCGGGCTCCCCGGCGCTGGAGGGAAGGAGCCCGGGGCCGGGCGGCTCCCCTGGGCGCACGTCTGGCCCAGCCCGGTCCGGCGGGAGCCTCCCTGACCCGGAGAAACCATCCGCCGTGTTCGGGCGGTGGGTCCCCGCCGGGCTGCGCAGAGCGCGAGGCTCGTGGGCGGTGACAAGACACCAGCCCCCCCGGTCGCTTGTCCGTGTCTGAACGGCCCGGTCACGGCCCCTTTTCCACCGACCGCTCTGGCTGAAAACCGGCCACCTGGCAGCCAACCCTCCCGCCTCCCTCCCGCCTCGCGGAGCCGCCGCCAGCGGCTTCAGCCCCCGCAACCTCCTGAAAACGGGGTCGGGGGATTGCGACCCCCAGTTGTCGGACCCCTATGCTAGTTGTTTGGCTTAGTACAGGGGTGACGGGGTAAAACTGAATGGCCCGTGGTGTGTGGATCAGGCTAGATAATGAATGGCCCCTTTTGGGCCTAAATCCTGTAAATATTCCACACTTCATATGCGTCAGACATTGTGAGGTTTCCATTTAAAATCTGCTTCAGTACAGGAAGAGAAACTGCTCTTGGACTAGCAGAGGTAACAAAAAGTCTTGTGGCACCTTAAAGACTAACTAAAGTATTGGAGCATAAGCTTTCGTGGGCTAATACCCACTTCGAAGTAGCCCACGAAAGCTTATGCTCCAATACTTTAGTTAGTCTTTAAGGTGCCACAGGACTCTTTGTTACCTCTGCTATTCCAGACTAACACGGCTACCTCTCTGGTTCTTGCTCTTGGACTGTTTTCCCCTGATGCTGATTTTGTTTCTCTTCATGCAAGCAGGCTCCTGCTGTTCCCGAACAAACTCCAGTGAGGGAAGCCCATCATCACACTACAGAGATCTCCCTGTGGACAGTCGTGGCTGCCATCCAAGCCGTGGAGAGGACGGTGAATTCCCACGCCACACGATTAGTGAATCTGGAGGGGAGAACGGGGACAACTGAGAAGAAGTTAACGGACTGTGAGAGGACAGCGATGGAATTTGGTAACCAGCTGGAGAGTAAATGGACTATTTTGGGAACTCTGATCCAGGAGAATAATTTCCTGCAGAGGAGGCTGGAGAACCTGGAGAACCTGCTGAAGAACAGGAACTTCTGGATCCTGAGACTTCCTCCAGGCACTAAGGGAGAAGTCCCCAAGGTAACTATATCCCAGCTAGTGTTGAGGGGTACAAACTTAGGTACTGAACGAGTTTTCATATCTTCTGATGTGCAGGCCCTTTAATTCACTTTATTACACCTTAGATGCAGGGAGTGATCTTACTGGCTTCAAGGTGTCCAATAACTCACTGGCCAGACCCAGTTGGTCCAGGCCAGGGGTCTCAAACTCAAATGACCACAAGGGCCACATGAGGACTAGTACATTAGCCCGAGGGCAGCATTACCGACACCCTGTGCCCCTGGCTCTGCCCTCACTCCTCGCTTTCCAGGAGGCCCCGCCCCTGCCCTGCCTCTTCACACCCCTTCCCTGCCCCAGTTCCAACCCCTTCCCAGTAGCGCTTGGAAGGGGGGGGGGGAGGCACAGGGCTTTGAGTGTTGCTATGTCTGCTCCTCCAGATCCCTCCCCCAAAGCTCCCATTGGCTGTGGTTCCCAATTCCCGGCCAATGGGAGCTGAGAGGGGCAGTGCCTGGAAGCAAGACCTGTACCTCCCCCACTTCCCCCAGGGGCTGCAGGGACCTGATTCTGGCTGCTTCCTGGAGTGGCCAGGGGCAGGGCAGGGTGGCAGGAAGCCTGCCCTGACCCTGGTGCGCACCAGGCTGGATCCGATCTAGGTAACTGCTGCAGGGCAGGGGGCGATGGAGGGAGTGTGGCGGGCCATGGTCTGCAGGCTGCGTGTTTGAGACTTCTGTTCCGGACATTTGTGGATAATGTATGGGACAGAGAGTCAGGACGTCTGGCCTCTGTTTCCAGTTCAGTCACTGATTTGCTGTTCATCTCCAGCAAGTGCTGATGTGGAAAAGTAATATTAGGAGTGTACTTATGTATCACTTGTAATGCAATTTGGAAACAGTGGTTGGAAACCTAGGACAGAGCCAGCCAACCAGATGCTGTCTAACAGGCCACCTGTAATAGCTCCATTTCGTCAGTGGGAGGTGAGGGCCCTATGTGCTTTTCAGGGGAGACTCATCTTCTTGCTGAATTTGGCCCTGACTTTTCAAAGTTTCTGCTAAAATTCATTCTCTGGTCTTGGTGCACCTCAGAGCACAGCACAAGATGAATTCCCTGCCATAAGAATCTCCCCCAAAGCCTATGGCAGTCATAGAATCATAGAATATTAGGGTTGGAAGGGACCACTGGAGGTCATCTAGTCCAACCCCCTGCTTAAAGTAGGACCAATCCCCAACTAAATCATCCCAGCCAGGGCTTTGTCTAGCCTGACCTTAAAAACTTCTAAGGAAGGTGATTCAACTACCTCCCTAGGTAACCCATTCCAGTGCTTCACCACCCTCCTAGTGAAAAAGTTTTTCCTAATATCCAATCTAAACCTTCCCAACTGCAACTTGAGACCATTACTCCTTGTTCAGTCATCTGCTACCACTGAGAACAATCTCTTTAGAACCCCCTTTCAGGTACTTGAAAGCAGCTATCAAATCTCCCCTCAGTCGTCTCTTCTATAGACTAAACAATTCCAGTTCCCCCAGCCTCTCCTCATAAGTCATGCGCTCCAGGCCCCTAATCATTTTTGTTGCCCTCCTCTGGACTCTTTCCAATTTTTCCACATCCTTCTTGTAGTGTGGGCCCCAAAACTGGACACAGTACCTCAGATGAGGCCTCACCAATGTCGAATAGAGGGGAACTATCACGTCCCTCGATCTGCTGGCAATGCCCATACTTATACAGCCCAAAATGCCATTAGCCTTCTTGGCAACAAAGGCACTCTGTTGACTCAGTGGCATTCATTTGAGTGAGCTTTGGGTCAGGTCCTTATAGTCTAAGAAAGAAGCTGCCAGAGTTCCCTCCCCACTCTGAATTCTGGGGATCCACATGAAAGACTCCCTAAACTTATTTTTATCAGCTTAGGTTAAAAACTTCCCCAAGTCACAAATTCCATCTTGTCCTTGAATGGTATGCTGTCATCACCAAGTGATTTAGACAAAGAATCAGGGAAAGGACCACTTGGAGTTCCTATTCCCCCAAAATATCCCCCCAAAGCCTACACCCTCTTTCCTGGGGAGGCTTGAGAATAATATCCTCACCAATTGGTACAGATGAACACAGACCCAAACCCTTGGGTCTTTAGGACACTGAAAATCAATCAGGTTTTTAAAAGAAGAATTTTATTAAAGAAGTAAAAGAATCACCGATGTAAAATCAAGATGGAAGGCAGTTTTACAGGGAAAAATAAAAAGATTTAAGACAGAGAATTCCCCTCTAGGCTTAGTTTCAAAGTTACAAAAAACAGGAATAAACCTCCCTCCAGCATAGGGAAAATTCACAAGCTAAAACAAAAGATAATCTGACTTCTTTTCTGGCTTTACTTGCTATTTTAGTAATTCTGGATGCTTCTCCAGGCAGGTTCTTAAGAGATGTTTTTTCTGCCCTGGTCTGTCTGTCTCCTTGAGAGAACACAAAAACACAGAGCACAAACAAAGCCCCCCTTCATCCTATCCCCCAGATTTGAAAGTATCTTCCTTCCCCATTGGTCCTTTTGGTCAGGTGCCAGCTAGGTTATTTGAGCTTTTTAACCCCTTTCAGATATACCCCTGGCCAGGAGGGATTTTATATTACTGTATTCATAAAAGCTGTTACCCTTTCCTTTATGTTTATGACAGAAGCTTATTGTAACCCTTGTGATTCCAGGTGCCGGTGACATTTGATGACGTCTCCGTCTATTTTAATGAGCAGGAGTGGGAGAACTTAGAGGAGTGGCAGAAGGAGCTTTACAAGAATGTGATGAAGGGGAACTATGAGACCCTGATCTCTCTGGGTAAGGATCAGTTTTCATACTGGGTCAGACCAATGGTCCATCTAAGCTCAGTATCCTGTCTACTGACAGTGACCAATACCAGGTGGCCCAGAGGGAATGAACAGAACAGGTCATCATCAAGTGATCCATCCCGTTGTCCATTCCCAGCTTCTGGCAAACAGAGACTAGGGACTCCATCCCTGCCCATCCTGGCTAATCACCATTTCACTCTCTGATTAGAAACAGTTCCTACTCTGGTTTCTGTTGCAGGTTATTCTCCAGTTCCTTTTAATTTCCAATGGATCGCTACTTCTCAGAGTATTTGCAATAGACAGCTCATACCACACTCCCTCTTATTTAAAACTAAACCGGAAACTGCAGATGTATATCTGGTCCAGTGCTTCCTAGCTGCAGATAACTTTGTAGTTACATGCTGCAGAGTACGTGAGGAGCCTGTTCATAGCTGCAATGCCTCTTGTTCTAATATCTATTTTCCCAAAGCCTTTGAAGCATGTGGAATGTCTTCCATTGACTTCCCAGGGCCTGGGATCAAGTTTGGCAAGTTTAAATGACTTGCCAGGTCACACAGAGCCAGGAATTGAACCCACGTGTGCTGAGTAGCCAGCCAGTGCCCGGAATACAAGACCACCCTTCGTTTCCTTAATGAGACAGATCACCCCATCCTGTGGTAAAATCAGACTTCTGCTGATTTCAAATCTCAGTTCTGCCATTGTATCCGCTAGATCTTCGCGTGTATGTCCATAGGGTGCTGCACCGTCGAGAATGCATACCTGCCATGCGCTCTTGACCGGAGACTACAAAGCAGTGTCTGCAGGCCCATGCCTGCCCCTTGTGGTGCCTCCAGCTGAGGACATATAGCCGAGCACAGGTGTGCTGCCACTCAGTTCCTTCTCAACTGTCTGTGGCTCAAGAAGGCAGGCAGTTGCATGTCCGCTGGTTCTCCGCTTCCTGCCTTTCTCAATATAGTGATTTATTCTTCGTTTTTGCTGTGTTTGTGTAGTTATTTCTGCGTTCAGTTTTAACAAAGCCCCCCCCCCCCTTTTCTTTCTATCGTCCGTTTTAGTCCATTAACGCTCTGCATTATGCCAAAGATCCCGGGATTTAAGTCCTGCCAAACCTGCCACAGGTCTTTTCCCTGTAGTGACGGGCATTCGAGCTGCCTTGGAGACACCCACATTCTGTCCAAGTGTTAAGATCAGTTCAGGGTTTAAAGGCAGGTCTTGGAAAGACAGAGAGGCTAGACTGAAGCTCCTTCTAATGGCCCCTGCGAGGCCCATGTCCTCCTCCTTACATCGACCTCAACATCCCAGTGGCTGTTGTAGCACCTTGAGAAGCGGGGACTTCTACCTCTTCCTCCAGACTTCATTCCTTATAGCCATCTCTTCAGCTAGAAGAATGGGAGAGCTCAGTGCTCTTATGGCAGACCCAGGAGAAAGCTGCCTATCAGTGTTTTACCCAAAGCCTCTGGAGAGGAGACCAGTCTACTTACACTAGATGTCTGAATGGCTCTAACTTTCTACCTTGACAGGACTAAGACCTTCTGGACTTCTCCAAGATTATTTGTATAATTTGCAGAGAGGATGAAGGAATACCCTATTTCCACTCAGACTGTCTAATGGACGGCAATTCAACTAGTTTTGAACACGTTGCGATGCGGCCACCTCACAGTGACAACACACTCCCTCCAGACGTCAGTCCACAGCTATAGCTCTGCTGAAAGACGTTCCCATACCAGACATATGTAGGACTGCAACTTGGTCTTCCATTTTCACCTTTGCCAAACATTCTGCCATCTTCCCTACTTCTAGGGATGATAATACCTTTGGTGACGCAGTCCTCCGAACCATCTTGGACTTGCCTCCCCATTGAGTCACTGCTTGGGAGTCTCCTCTGGTGGGGCCCCCATAGGGACATATACACTCAGAGGAGGAGAGGTTACTTATCTTATAGAACCTTGAGTTCTTTGAGATGTTCTGTTCCTATGTGAGCTCCACCTTCCTTTCCCTCGGCTGCAGAGGCTCCTCTTTGCGGTCAAGAAGGCATTGAGTGGCAATGAGTTCACGCCTCCATATATGCTCTTTTTTGGAGGCACACGGTGCTCTGCTCAGGCCTGCAGACATTGCTTTGCTGTCTCTCACTGAGAGCACATGGGTGTACATATATAACCTTGGGGGGGGCTAGAATTCATTTAATTGCCCTTCTCTAGTGCCTAACCCCCCCCCCCCCCCACTCCCATAGAAAAGCAGCTGGAGATCCAGAATTCAGTCTAAGGATTTTCAGCAAGGATTGTACAGGGTCACCCTTCCCACATTTAGGTCCCCAAAAGAACAAAAGGAATTAACTTAATTAAGTACCAACATTCTAAATCTTATGGTAGAGAAACATAATGAATAATAACTTCATTTCTACAACATAACATGGCAACTTTATAATTCACATACATGGTCTTCACAGTTATGCATAAACATAAATAAAGAAAATACATTAAATCTAAACAGCTCAGTCTCCACAGAAACACAGCGAGAGGAAACTCAGAGTTCCCAAAAGTTAAGGCTGAGTTCACCTGAGTCTTTGACCACCAAATCTGTACAGTCTGCTGCATCAAAAGGAACATCTTTCCTCCACTTGCTTGTAGGACTCTTCAGATGGGATCCAGGCAGACTCTTCCTCTGCTGAAATCACTGCTAGCCAGTCAGCTAACTGATTAACCAACTACTTGGTTAAGGAAATCAATTTAAAACAAATCCTGTTACAAGAAAATGCAAAACTGAGAAAATCCAAAATATAAATAACTCTTTCCCCATGATCAAATTGAAGGAAAAGCTAGTTGAGTTAATGTAATTAAAGCACTTTGGATAAAATCAGTACAACATTCGCAGAATACAATTACAGTAAAATAAATTACTTTTCCCTCCCAATTCCCCCTTTTTTTAATTAATACTGGCTGTGTTTCCCTGTTGTTGGGTTAACATCACTATCCTGCTGCAAAATGCTTCAGAGTTAGGGAAAACCACCGGTTTTCTGCTCCTGCGCTCAGCTTCTCTCAACCCCAACAGGGCACATGGCAGCTGTTTTGCAAAAGGCCCTGCCTGCCTGACCTCAGCAACAGGGAACCTATTGGACCATACCCAAAACTACCATACCCAATTCCAGAAACTTCTGGATGTGGAGTTCTAAATCTGCCTAGCAACAGTGACCCCGGAACAACTTACTCCTACCCCCTGCCCTCATAGATCTCTTAAATCAGTGGTTTTCAACCCATTTACCACTGTGGGCCACATATGTAGCTCTCTATAAGTTGAGCCGCATCCACGCAATATGTAGACTACCTCTATGGTCCCGGGGATGTCACATGGGCCACAGCCATGTGCCGATTGAGCAACAGGTTGAGATCCACTGTTTTAAAGAGCGATCTGCCTCTTAGGCAAGTTGGTTACATGCACATCTTCCGGTGAGCACACCCATAGGGACAAACCATCTTGAAGAACTCAAGTTACTGTAAGGTAAGTAACCTCTCCTTTTGTGTCACCTGGTAATATAGCATTGAGCATTCCTCCCTGAACTGGCTTTGGCATATCAACTTCCCTTTTGTGTGGTGACCCCTGACTCTTCTTCTGGGGAGCACACCGACCCTCCACAAGGTATCTTTTTATCCTTTTCTTTTAATCCTTATTAGGTATTGGCTTCCTTTCAGTTCTGTCGTTAGCTCCAGCGAGAGAAGGGGAGCTGGTTTAAAATCATTTAGTGTTATTTGCAATGAATATTAATAGGCCATGATGTTCCCTTAACATGTGCTACCATGAACAGACTACGCTGTTTCCAAGCCAGACGTTTTATCCCGCATTGAACGAGGGGAGGAGCCGTGTGTCCGGGATCAGTGGGAATCCCTGGAAGGATTGGAGGAAAGAATCCAGAAGAAGGAAGGGCCAGTGGAGAGAGAAATCCCTGTCAACCCCAGCGCAGGTGAGTTCTATTGCATATCACAAACCCACACGTCCACTGCAAGGACTTGAAAGTGCAGGGTTTGGGTGAGGGCTGAGAGAGTCGTTGGCAGGGGCCAGCGCTTTGGTACTTATCCAGACAGCTGAAGGAAGATGAGAGGAGCAGGGCTGCAGGGCAGTGGGCCAGGAAGCACCCTGGGGTCAGCATATGAGAGACTGAACTTCCTGTTGGAAGTGCAGCTCCAGAGCGCACTCAGGTGAACGGCTACTCCTGGCTGGCTGTAGGAGTCTGAGCCCTCAAACTACCTGCCAGGCACAAGATTTTCATGAACTGGATTTGCCCTTGAAACCTACATGCCAACCACACCCTGCCTGAGCCCCAGCCACGCCCCCTTTTCGCCCTAACCTCTGCCCAGGCAGAAGTGAACCCACTGTGAGATGAGGATGAAAAGTGGGCATGGCGGGCAGTTGTGTGACCCTAGTATTACTGGAGTGTGGGGATTTCTCGGGCTCCCCTGGGAAAGGCAATCCATTTCCTAGCAGAGATCTGCTTTCCTGAGGGTCACCAGTTTGGCCTCTGTTCAGATCAGGTTTAAAATCACATGGAAGTGCCAGGTGAATATGAATAAAACACTCATTTTCCCCCAACTCTGTCTTCATGAATAGGTCGTGCCATTTCCAACCCTGACCTCCTGCCCCGGGCTGAAGAAGGGGAGGAGCCGAGTATCGGGGACCAGGGGGGTTCGTCGGACAGACAAATTCCCCTGGGGCCCAGCACAGGTGAGCAGTGGGTTAGAACGCAGACTCAGGGAGGGGAGTGAACAACACCTGGCCCGTCAGCTTGTATAACCGCATCTGTCTGGATGTTTTCTCATCTATTTTTCCTTCTCTCACAAAATGTTACTTAACCTTCCACCCACCCCAGACAGCTCTAGCCCCAAATCCTTTGTCAGTCAGTGTTGGTAAAACACACACTAATTTGTTTGTTTCTCTTTAACATAATCAATCACCAGTTTCCACATCTGCCACTTTAACCTGGATCAAACAAGAGGAAGAGCTGGATGCAGGGGACCATCAGGAATTGGGGGAAGGAAGAATTCTCACAGGCTCCGGTATGGGTGAGCAAGGACTTGGTCCTGCAGGCTAATGTCAGGGTGACCCCCTCACCCATGCTCCTGCACCCCACCTACCCCATTTTCCATAAAGCAGGGGGAGGAGACACAATGGAGGGAGGTCTCTGCAAGCTCTCTGGTTTCTGCAAGCTGATCTAATTAGCAAGACAGTGTACTTAAGAGTCTGCATACTTAAAGGGGAATCTCTCTCTCACACACACAGATATTCTGTTTCTGTCTGTCCTTTCTGCTGCAGAGTGTGAGAGTTAACTCTTGAGAGCTGTCAATTGCTAGTTCATTTAACAGTAAGACATTCCCTGGGCAATATCTCACCCTCTGACTCCTCCACCTCAACCAAGCTTCACAGTAATCATCACCGTGTACCAGTATTAAATTGTTTGTTTAAAACTTATACAACACCCTGTTGTCTGGGGACTGCCCAGTTTTATGGCTGGCGGTGATTGGCCAGTGAAATACGATGATCTCTTCCATCATCCGAGACAGCCGCTGGTGCTCAACTCTACGCCAACAGAGTAAGAGCCTAGAACCGGGAACTGCTGCCTCCCGAGTTGGGTCGACACTTGAGGCAAAGCTGGAGTACCTCTCCAAGGTACAAGCCTGGGCAGGTGATATGGAGGCCCTGAATTGCCCATGCACCAGGACCCCCCCTCTCAGCATCACTGGTAAAATCCAGAGGAGAGGAAGAACCAATACGTCTGGTACCCGATCTGCTGCAGGAGTTGCCGGAAAGATACAAAAATATTAGCCTTTGGGACTCTACTTGCATAGGGTACATTCTCCTGAATTCCTCACAAGGCAGTGAGGCTTTGCTGTTAGGGTTTGCTCCCTTAGCCTTATGCCCTCCTGGGCTACCCACAAAGAAGTGGGTTTGATGAGCTGCAGTTACATCCATCTACTCTCATTACAGTTGCATGCCTAGCCTGGCCTGACTCTTACAGTCTAATAGCCCCATTGTAAATGTATAACCATTATTTGATGATGGATGTTAGTCACAGCTCTCCGCCTGTGTGGAGTAATGGGGGGCAGTTGATCCTGTCTTTCTGAGTGTTTGATGGGATGCAGAAGAATGGGGCCCCTCCTTTACCATGCCTTCTGTGGGGGAATGTTTACCCTCGACACCCAGCTTGGAGGGGTGGTTTCAGGTTCATAACATCAGCCGTGCCGTGATGCAGGAGGTGTGTAGGCTAGAAGTGTCATGACATCCAACCCAAATAGTACTGTCCAGCACTACAATACAAGATTTCAAGCCAAGATGAGCCCCACTTTAGGTCTGTTGAGTTCATACGCTGAAGCAATAAATTATTCATTGGCCCATTAAAAAGTGTCAGGTATTTTCTACACAGTAACTCTGAGGGGAGCTTTCTTTTCAGATCAAAGCACTAATGCCCGCCTCTCTCTCATCTAGAAAATGATTGGACTGCAAGCAAAGATGAAGAGAAGCCCCAGGAAGAATGTCTGCAAAAGTTACAACCACACAGGATTTTGTTGGTGAAATCAGCAGAGGAGGTTTTGCAGAGCCTACAGCAGGGAAGGGCTACACATCTGGCTAACCCTGCAGTCATCAGAGTGGAGAAATCCACCCAGTGCGACCGAGACTTCGGCCTGCTCAAGGGCTTCGTGGTGCAGCCAGGGGAGAAGCCCTTTGCCTGCGGTGAATGTGGGAAGAGCTTCCGGCTGAAGGGGAATTTGGTCAAGCACCTGCGGAGCCACGCCAAGGTGCGGCCCTACAAGTGCACCGAGTGCGAGAAGAGCTTCAACTGCCAGTCAGACCTGCTGCGACACCAGATGATCCACCGCGGGGAGAAGCCCTACAAATGCAGCGAGTGCGAGAAGAGCTACAGCCGCAAGGTTTATCTGCTCAACCACCAGCGTGTGCACACGGGGGAGCGGCCCTTCCAGTGCACGGTGTGCGAGAAAAGCTTCCGGCAGAAGGCCGTGCTCATCTCGCATCAGCGCCTGCACACCGGCGAGCGCCCCTACAAGTGCTCCCAGTGTGACAACAGCTTCAGCGAGAAGTCCAAGCTTAACAACCACTACCGCATCCACACGGGAGAGTGGCCCTACAAGTGCACCAAGTGTGAGAAGAGCTACAGTCGCAAGGTGTACCTGCTCAACCACCAGCGCCTGCACACGGGCGAGCGGCCCTTCCAGTGCCCTGAGTGCAGCAAGAGCTTCATGCTCAAGAGGAGCTTCATGAAGCACCAAAGAAATCATGTGGAAGAGGGACCCCACCAGGGCAGCCCAGCTGCTAAAAGCCACGGCGGGTCTGTCGGCCCTCAGGGTAATGACCCAGGAGAGAGGCTGAGCCGCCGCACTGAGTGCGGGAAAAGCTTCACAGGGAAGCGTGAGCTACAGGTCGAAGCTTGGGAATGGCCATATCAGGGTGGCACTGGTGGGAAAAGCTTCCGATGCGAGGAATCTCTGAAAGAACATCAGAGTCTCCACAGCACAGAGCCAGGGCATCTGGAGGTGTCTCTGAGCCCCGGACAGGGAGCAGAGGCTGGACTCCTGGTTGTAAAGATGGAAGATACATGATAGCCAGTGGAGTTAACGTACAGCAGGTGCATTAGTCAGATGAATGGCAAGAGGAGGAGTTGAAATGTCCATGGTTTAGAGCAGGGATCTCCAAACTACGGCCCATGGGCTGGATCCTGCCCGCGGCTTCTATTTGTCCGGCCTTCCAACCAACAGGGGAGAAGCGAACAGCTGCAGCTAGGTAGGCACTCCAAGCAGGCAGGGGGAGGGGCAACCACCAGCCGCTCTCACGTGGCGGCAGCTGAGCTGTGCAGAGGTGTGAGTGCCCCTGGGAGCCAGCGTCCCCCCGGAAGGGGAGCCAACTTCGGGGAGAGTCGTTGCTGCAGCCGAGCAGGCACGGACCCCTGCCGTAGAGTATAAATACAAAGCAGATGTGAAATGATTTTGAATGTATTGACAAATATTTTGTGCGGATATCACAGTACCTGTATCGATTAACTTTTATACCTGCTTTAGAATTTAATGCAACACTGACACAGTAGAGTGGTGTTGGTTTTTTTAATGATTTCACATGTTTTGCATATATTTGCATATTTATTTTTTGCCTCACTGGACAAGTCTGAATTGCTATTGCTTGGGTTATAAGCCAACCTCTCAAATTCAGCCCCATGGCCCACGTCCAGAAATAGCTTAGGAGGTCTGGTCTGCTCTTGTTACTAATGTGACCCTCACTTTAGCTTTCACTCACCTTGAAGACCTCCGAATTCTCTGACTCCAGCAGCGGAGGGACTCGGGAGTAAAATAAAAAAGGGGAGATCAGGAGAAATACCCTGAAAAAATCGGGAACACATGGGAAGTTAGTATTGCAGGTAACTCCAAAGCAATGTGGGGGTTGGGGTGGGGTTAGGTGAGCTATTTCGTATCATGTAACATGTACAAATCTGATCATGACTCTTAAGACCTCAAAGTTACAATGTCACCGCCTCCTACAGAGTGAGACGCTGGTTGTTCCCACCTCCCACCACCACCTCGGCCATTTCAGGGTTTCTCCTATAATCTTTTATTTTGATATACGTACTGTAATTAGCATTGTTAACTGTTAACCAAGGTTTAACAGGGCCTCTTGAATGAGCCCAGCAATAGGAACACGTACTGCTACATCACAGCAAGCTTGCAGTTACCTGCTCCAGTGCCCAGGATATTGTAAGGATCACTAATAAGCAAAATACTTTTAACATGGACCCTATTGCAATGTGTAGACAGGCAGTGGGGTGAAGGGGGCTGTTGCTTCCGGCTGTTCATGTGCTGCTTCAGTCCACATTGCATTGGTTTTCTCCTTACTGATTTTTAATGTGTTTACACTAATCAGGAAGCAGAACCTTCACTCCCTCCCACTGTTAACTCTTGCAATCTTGTCTCCAGCCTTGGGATATTGGGTGTTTTTCAAGGCCCATTACTGATTACAGGAGGCTCTAAGCTTTTGTTTTAAAAAACCCACATTTCTGTTCCTTGTTGCGGAGAAAAACTTGAAAATGTGACCAAGTGTAACCTACAAATCTCAGAAGGCAAAAAAGAACCTAACATTTATTAGTTTTTAAATCATGATTTTGAGGGGCCTGATTCATGATTTTTGAACCTGTGGCATTGGAAGTGCTGCAAGTATCTCTTACATGGCTGTGTCACATGGGTGGAGTCCCCCCTCTACAGAGATTGTTCAAGGCCTCTGTCCCGTAGTGTTTACCCCATTTCAGCTTCCTTTAGCCTGACTCTTATCTCATGTAGGACTGTTACTCCTTTGACTTCAGGGGGGGTTACTGTTGATTTACACCACTATGAGTGAGAGCAGACTGAGGGCCTGTGTTTTCTTAACAGATTTTCCTCAAAGCGGATATGACTCATTCCTCACAATGTCCTTTTGCTAACACTCTGTGCCTCTGGCTGCTAAATTTAATCCACCCTCTGTATCATCATTTCTTATATTCATCTGCTCTATTTTGGATACTGTGTTTTTAAAAACTGATTTTGTGACTGATGAGAACTAAAGGCAAAGGTTAAGAAGATGCAGGTGCCTTATTTACTTGAGCAATATCGTTACAATTGGGGAGGGGGAATTTACCTGTCAGTTCTGAGAAAGAAAATGCAGGTGACTCTCAGCATCCACAACTGGGTTGGTGCCGAGGAGGGGAGACAAAAGGCCACGAGTTATTGGAGATGCGTTTAAACCCCGGCCCTAAGTCACTGACACTAAGATCCCAAGCGAACTTTCTGTTGCATTAAAAAAACCTCTTCAGCCCCTTTTCTCGTCCTCCTCCCGGGGGTTTCCCGCAGCCCAGGCACCGCTCCGTGTTCGGTTCTGTCCCAGAGCTGGTTTTGTGGGGGACACTTCGCTACTGGCTGGACCCCCCCCTCCCCCGGCCTGGGGGGAGCTGGGGGTCCCCTGAGCTGCAGACCCTGGCACGGGCTGGCAGCGGGTGCTCAGTGTTTGGTCCCACACTCGTGTGCCGTGGAAAGGGGGCAAGTGCGCAGCCCCCCATTGCTGCCCCTGCTCTCTGGGGGGGGGGGGCGCCCGTGGTCTGAGGAGACGGGGCTGGGCGGGTCCCCCGGGGCGGAGCCTGTTCTCCCGCCCGGTGAGGCGGGGAGAGGGAGGCGATTCCCGCCGCCAGGGGCCGCTGCCGCCCCGCTCCCCGCCCCGGCAGCCAGGCCGCGGCTCCCTCCCGGCCGCGCTCGCTCTGCTCCGCCCGGCAGCGGGGCCGGCCCGTGGCGAGGCGGCGCCGGGACTCTGCCCAGCCCGGAGCGGGAGCGGAGCTCGGCCGGGCCCGCTGGAGAACCGCGCCCGGGGGGGCCATGGCCGAGCGGGCCGCGGCCCAGGTAAGGGACCGGAGCGGGGGAGCCCCGGGGAGCGCGGGGCTGGGCGGGCGGGGCCCGGCGCTGCTCCCCGGATACCCCCGGGTTTGGGCTCCGCCCCGCGCGCTGTGTCCGACTCGCGGGCTCCCCGGCGCTGGAGGGAAGGAGCCCGGGGCCGGGCGGCTCCCCTGGGCGCACGTCTGGCCCAGCCCGGTCCGGCGGGAGCCTCCCTGACCCGGAGAAACCATCCGCCGTGCTCGGGCGGTGGGTCCCCGCCGAGCTGCGCAGAGCGGGGCAAGACACCAGCTCCGGGCTGTAGGGACGCACTAGGGACCGGTCTGAGTATAGGACTCACACCTGGGTAAAAGTGAACGGCCCCTGGTGTGGGGGTCAGGCAAGATCAGGGGTCCTCAAGCTGGGGGTCCAGAGCTGTCAGCTTCTCCCCCCCCACACTCCCTCCAGCATGTATAATGGTGTTAAATATATAAAAACGCGATTTTCGTTTATAAAGGGGGGGTCGCAATCAGAGGCTTGCTGTGTGAAAGGCGTCACCAGTACAAGGGTCAGAGAACCAGTGGGCTAGATATTGAATGGTCCCTTAAACCTCTGAATCTTCCATACTTCAGATGAGTCCGACGTTATGGGATTTCTGTTTCAAATCTGCTTCAGTACAGGAAGGGAGATAGGATCCACACAGAGAAAAACTGACTGTACAAGAGGATCCAGCCCCTGGTAGTGCTGAAGGGCTCTTAGGCTGTTTTTCCCTGATGCTGACTTTGTTTCTCTTCATGCAAGCAGGCTCCTGCCGTTCCCGAACAAACTCCAGTGAGGGAAGCCCATCATCACACTACAGAGATCTCCCTGTGGACAGTCGTGGCTGCCATCCAAGCCGTGGAGAGGACGGTGAATTCCCACGTCACACGATTAGTGAATCTGGAGGGGAGAACGGGGACAACTGAGAAGAAGTTAACGGACTGTGAGAGGACAGTGATGGAATTTGGTAACCAGCTGGAGAGTAAATGGACTATTATGGGAACTCTGATCCAGGAGAATAATTTCCTGCAGAGGAGGCTGGAGAACCTGGAGAACCTGCTGAGAAACAGAAACTTCTGGATCCTGAGACTTCCTCCAGGCACTAAGGGAGAAGTCCCCAAGGTAACAATATCCCAGCTAGTGTTGAGGGGTACAAACTTAGGTACTGAACGAGTTTTCATGTCTTCTGATGTGCAGGCCCTTTAATTCACTTTATTACACCTTAGATGCAGGGAGTGATCTTACTGGCTTCATGGTGTCAAATAGTCACTTGCCAGACCATTTGGTCCAGTCATTTATGTAGAACGTACAGGACATCTGGGCTCTGTTTCCAGCTCTGTCACTGATTTGCTGTTCATTTCCAGCAAGTGCTGATGTGGAAAAATAATATTAGGAGTATACTTATGTGTCACTTCTGATGCACTATGGAAACAGCAGTTGGAAACCTAGATCTAGTGTACCAGTCCCAGGTGCCCAGCCCACCAGATGCTCTCTACAGCCCACCTGCTGCAAATACTCCATTTTGTCAGTGGGAGGTGAGGCTGCTCTGCACCTTTCAGGAGACTCGCATCTTTTGGCTGATTTTGGCCCTAACTCTTCAAAATTTCTGCTGAAATTGTTGGTCCAGTCTTGGTGCGTCTAAGCGCGCAGCATAAGGATCTTCTCCAAAGCCTATGGAAATCAATGGCATTCACTTTGGTGAGCTTCGAGTCAAGCTGTTATATTCTAAGAAAGAAGCTTATTATAACCCTTGTGATTCCAGGTGCCGGTGACATTTGATGACGTCTCCATCTATTTCAATGAGCAAGAGTGGGGGAGCTTAGAGGAGTGGCAGAAGGAGCTTTACAAGAATGTGATGAAAGGGAACTATGAGACCCTGATCTCCCTTGGTAAGGATTGGTTTTCACTCTCTGATTAGAAACAGTCCCTTCTTTGGTTTCTGTTGCAGGTTATTCTCCAGTTCCTTTAATTTCCAATGGATCACTACTTCTCAGAGTATTTGCAATAGACAGCTCATAGCCACATCCTCTTATTTAAAACTAAATTGGAAACTGCAGATGTATATCTGGTCCAGTGCTTCTTAGCTGCAGATAACTTGTAGTTACATGCTGCAGAGTACGTGAGGAGCCTGTTCATAGCTGCGATGCCTCTTGTTCTAATATCTATTTTCCCAAAGCCTTTGAAGCATGTGGAATGTCTCCCATTGACTTCCCAGGGCCTGGGATCAAGTTTGGCAAGTTTAAATGACTTGCCAGGTCACACAGAGCCAGGAATTGAACCCACGTGTGCTGAGTAGCCGGCCAGTGCCTGGAATACAAGACCACCCTTCGTTTCCTTAATGAGCCAGATCACCCCATCCTGTGGTAAAATCAGACTTGTGCTGATTTCAAATCTCAGTCCTACAATGGTATCAGCTAGTTCTTGAGTGTATGTCCATAGGTTGCTGCACCGTTGAGGGTGTGCGCACGCCATGCATGGAGCCTACAAAGCAGTGTCTGCAGGCCCATGCCAGCCCCAAGTGGTGCCTCCAACTGAGGACATATAGCGGAGCACGGACCTGCTCCCACTCAGTTCCTTCTCAACTTCCTGCAGCTCGAGATGGAGTGTCCACTGGTTCTCCGCTTCCTGCCTTTCTCCATATAGTGATGTTTTTACTGTGTTTGTGTAGTTATTTTATTTCTGCGCTCAGTTTTAACGCAGTTGTGTTGAGAGGAGGGTTCCCCCCCCATTTCTTTTGTCCATTTTGGTCCATTATGCCAAAGATCCTGGGATTTAAGTCCTGCCAAACCTGCCACAGGTCTTTTCCCTGTAGTGACAGGCATTCGAGCTGCCTTGGAGACACCCACATTCTGTCCAAGTGTAAGATCAGCTCAGGGTTTAGAGGCAGGTCTTGGAAAGACAGAGCAGCTAGACTGATGCTCCTTCTATTGGAACGCTCACTAGCCCTGGTGGGGCCCGCATCCTCCTCCTTACGTTGGCCTCCACGACCCACGCTGCTCCAGCAGCACCTTGAGGGGTGAGGACTTCTGAGAAGTAGCAGCCTCTTGTCCTTATCAGGAAAGCAAGAAAGAGGGGTGGGTCACCCCCAAAATCCCACTCTGAGGAGGCCTCGCGTCCCTCTGAGCCACTGGTTCTCAAACATTTTTACTAGTGACTCCTTTCACACAGCAAGCCTCTGAATTCGACTCCCCCTTATAAATTAAAATCTTGTGTTTATATATTTAACAGCATCATAAATGTTGGAGGCAAAGCGGGGTATGCGATGGAGGCTTATAGCTCATGACCCCTGTAAGCGAGGGGTAGCTGGGGCTCGCCCCTTCTACCAGGCTGGTGGGGAATCCTACCCCTCCCTACTCCGCCGCACGGCCCCTTAAGGGGGAATTAGCAGGGCCTCTGGATCCTGGCTCCCGCCCTCACGCTGGGCGGAGCCACAAGAAGTCAGAGTCAGAGTTCAGACCCTCAAGCAGGGGCTGAGCAAGAACGGTTCAGTCGCCCCGGCCCTGAGGCAGGGTGGGCAACAACACAATGAGTCTGGGCTCAGGCCCTCAAGCAGGGGCTGAGCAGTAGCAGTTCAGTCGTCCCGGCCCTGAGGCAGGGCGGGCAACACACACAATGAGTCTGGGCTCAGGCCCTCAAGCAGGGGCTGAGCAATAACGGTTCTGTAGCAGTTCAATGGCCCAGGTGTCTGGGAGAGGGGGAGGCTGCCACCCACAGAGAAGGGTGGCTGGGGGGGGGGCACAGGCCCTCCCACTCCCCTGTGCCCCAGCTTGGGGCCCTAGCAGCGGACAACCCTCTGCTGCTGTCAGTGCGGATCCTGACCACAACACACGGACATCGGTTCGGGGTCTCCCCCCGGGCTGCTTCCAGACTCCCCCTCAAAGGGTACCTGGGCTGGCCCTGGGTCCTCAGGGTGCTCCAGGATCATGGGTCTCGGGGTTGCTGTCGGGGGGCAGGTCCGGCAAGTCCTCCTCCGGATGATATGGGTAGGGCTCTGTCGGCGGCTCCTCCGGGTAGCGGGCGAGCGGCAGGCCCGGCGGGTCCCTGGCTGGAGCCAACACTGGAGCATCTGGCCTCTCCGGTGGCTGCCTCCTGAATGAGCTCTGAGGCAGGGCTTTTATACTTCCTGTCTGGCCTCTGACCTTCCAGGGGCGGGGCTTAGCATGTCCTGGCTCCACCCACTCTGGCATCTGCCAGGGGTTATCTCCCTCCAGGCCGGCAGGGGGCCACCCCACCCCTCTACACCCACCACGTAATATTGTGATCCCTTGAGGGGTTCCAAGCCCCTGTTTGAGAACCCCTGCTCTAAAGGCACAGCTGAGGCTCCATCTGATTCCAGGACCGAGCTGCCGGCCCCTCACAAGAAGCAGCGTGCAGAGAAGTCTTCTAATAGCACAAGGAGTCATCTACCGAGGGACCCCTCTCGGCACTAAGATGTGCACAGGCCTCCTACTGACACTCCAGTACCGCCGTCTTCCCTGCACCAGAGCTTGGGGGTCAGAGAAGTTTCTCTACAAGCCTCTCCGGTACCGCACTCACCGTCTCGGCACTGTACCCTTTCCAGGCTCTGGTACAGACTCAGGTTTCTCTCTCCAGAGGCCTTTTCATACCGGAGGAACCGGTGTCTCCTCTGTCACTGTGGGGACCTTCCCTTATCAACCCCATAGTTGGGCTTCCTGGAATCCTTGGGGTCACCTTGGTGAACAGTTTTATAGAGCACCAGCCAGAAAGAGACCCCAGTACTGCCAGTACCACATCACTCTAGGTGAGTTTTGAGCATGGAAGTAACCTGTTCGGATAAGGTCCAATCAGTTCTCCTGTCTAGCAGTAAAACTAGTCTGTGCAAACTTACCTTCAAAAGTGGAAAAGCTTCCATTCTTGCTGTTCTCTGCACTCATTCCACGCTCCAAAATCCTGGGCTGCCTGTTGGATTTGAGGACCTTGGGTCTAGTAGATGGATCCAGGGCAGGTCTACACTTAAAATGCTGCAGCTCTGCAGTTGCACCATTTGATTAAAGACACCGCTATGCCAACGGGAGTTGGTGTAGTTAATCCACTTTTGTGAGAGGCAGTAGTTATGTTGATGGGAGAAGCCCTCCTATTGACATAGCGCTGTTTACACTGGGATTAGGTCGGTGTACCTGTGTTGCTCAGGCATGTGAAAAAACCTGAGCAACTTCTACTGATGCCAGGTCCATGCTGTAAACTTCTCTTACTCAAAGTACGTTGGCTGCTGTCACAGTCTTCCACTCACCCCCTGAGGACTTCTTGGTTTTTGCCCACATCATTTATGCCAGATTCCTCAAGGGGCTACACAACTTATTTTCCCCTGTAGAGACTCCGGATCCCAAGTGGGAACTTAATTTGGTTCTCAGTGCCCCGAGGACACCCTGCTTTGTACCTATGGTCACCTGTTCTCTCCTGCACTTCTCCCTCAAGACTTAGTTCTTTATAGCCATTCTCTTAAAGAATGGGAGAGCTTGGTGCTGTTATGGAAAACCTGCCATTTATTACCTTCTACATAGAGACGAGGTTACACTACATCCCCATCCTCGCTTCCTTCCTAAGGTCTCTTCAGAATACCATATTAACGAAGAGAGCTGCCTATCAGTGTTTTGCCCATAGCCTCTAGAGGGGAGACAAGTCTACTTACACTAGGTGTCAGAAGGGATCTCACCTTCTACCTTGACAAGACGAAGACCTTCTGGACTTCTCCAAGATTATTTGTGTCATCTGCAGAGAGGAGGAATGGACAACCTATTTCCACTCTCCCACTGTCTGAAGAGCTTCAGGTTGCATTTCAACCTTTTAGCACAGCACATTCCTCCAGAGCTCAGTCTACAGCTATAGCTCTGCTGAAAGATAACAGAAATGTGTAGGACTGCAACTTGGTCTTCTGTTCACACCTTTGCCAAACATTCCGCCATCTTTCCTAAATCTAGGGATACTGCCTTTGCTGAAGCAGTCCTCCAAACAATCTTGAACTTGCATCCCCATCAAGTTACTGCTTGAGAGTCTCCATTGGTGGAGCACCCATAGGGACATACCTACTCAAAGGAGGATGAGAGGTTACTTACATTATAGGACCTTGAGTTCTTTGAAATGCTTTGTCCCTATGAATTCTCCACCTTCCTTCCCCTCCGCTGTAGAGGCTCTGCTAGATGGTAGAGAAGGAACTGAGTGGCAACGTGTCCACTCCTCCTTATAGGCTCTTGTTTGGAGGAATGAGGGGCTGATCGACACAGGCCTGCAGACACTGCTTTGCTCTCTCTGGTTCAGAGCTCACAGGCATACACGTGTCTTATGGTGAGCACACCCATAGGGAAAAAACAACCTGAAGAACTCAAGTTACTGTAAGGTAAGTAACCTCTCCTTTTGTGTCACCTGGTAATATAGCATTGAGCATTCCTCCCTGAACTGGCCCTGGCCTCGGAGGGGCTCTGTAGACTTTGTCCAGGTTTAGCTTCACAACAAATGGGTTAATATACCACTGTGCATATCAACTCCCCTTCTATGTAGTGACCCCCGCTCTTCTGCTGTGGAGCACACCCGACCCTCCACAAGGAATGGTATCTTTTTACAGGATCCTTATTAGGTTTTGGCTTCCTTTCAGTTCTGTCGTTAGCTCCAGCGAGAGAAGGGGAGCTGGTTTAAAATCATTTAGCGTTATTTGCAATGAATATTAATAGGCCATGATGTTCCCTTAACATGTGCTACCATGAACAGACTACGCTGTTTCTAAGCCAGACGTTTTATCCCGCATTGAACGAGGGGAGGAGCCGTGTGTCCGGGATCAGTGGGAATCCCTGGAAGGATTGGAGGAAAGAATCCAGAAGAAGGAAGGGCTGGTGGAGAGAGAAATCCCTGTCAACCCCAGCGCAGGTGAGTTCTATTGCATATCACAAACCCACACGTCCACTGCAAGGACTTGAAAGTGCAGGGTTTGGGCGAGGGCTGAGAGAGTCGTTGGCAGGGCCCAGCGCTTTGGTACTTATCCAGCCAGCTGAAGGAAGATGAGAGGAGCAGGGCTGCAGGGCAGTGGGCCAGGAAGCGCCCTGGGGTCAGCATATGAGGCACTGAACTTCCTGTTGGAAGTGCAGCTCCAGAGCGCACTCAAGTGAACGGCTACTCCTGGCTGGCTGTAGGAGTCTGAGCCCTCAAACTACCTGCCAGGCACAAGATTTTCATGAACTGGATTTGCCCTTGAAACCTACATGCCAACCACACCCTGTCTGAGCCCCAGCCACGCCTCCTTTTCGCCCTAACCTCTGCCCAGGCAGAAGTGAACCCACTGTGAGATGAGGATGAAAAGTGGGCATGGTAGGGGCAGTTGTGTGACCCTAGAGAGGCAACAGTATTACAGCCACTGCTTGCATCCGACCAAGTGGGTATTAGCCCACGAAAGCTTATGCTTCAATACTTCAGTTAGTCTTTAAGGTGCCACAGGACTCTTTGTCACAGTATTACTGGAGTGTGGGGATTTCTCAGGCTCCCCTGGGAAAGGCAATCCATTTCCTAGCAGAGATCTGCTTTCCTGAGGGTCACCAGTTTGGCCTCTGTTCAGATCAGGTTTAAAATCACATGGAAGTGCCGGGTGAATATGAATAAAACACTCATTTCCCCCCAACTCTGTCTTCATGAATAGGCCGTGCCATTTCCAACCCTGACCTCCTGCCCCGGGCTGAAGAAGGGGAGGAGCCGAGTATCGGGGACCAGGGGGGTTCGTCGGACAGAGAAATTCCCCTGGGGCCCAGCACAGGTGAGCAGTGGGTTAGAACGCAGACTCAGGGAGGGGAGTGAACAACACCTGGACCGTCAGCTTGTATAACCGCATCTGTCTGGATGTTTTCTCATCTGTTTTTCCTTCTCTCACAAAATGTTACTTAACCTTCCACCCACCCCAGACAGCTCTAGCCCCAAATCCTTTGTCAGTCAGTGTTGGTAAAACACACACTAATTTGTTTCTGTTTCTCTTTAACATAATCAATCACCAGTTTCCACATCTGCCACTTTAACCTGGATCAAACAAGAGGAAGAGCTGGATGCAGGGGACCATCAGGAATTGGGGGAAGGAAGAATTCTCACAGGCTCCAGCATGGGTGAGCAATGGCTGCTGCCCTTGTTCAAAACTCCCATTGGCCCTGAGGGAGAGTGGGGCCCTAAAGGATTGAAACACCTCAAAGGAGGTGAGTGGAGTAGCTAGCTGGGGCTCCTGGGATCTCCTCCACTTCTGGGTTTTCTTCCTATTCTAAGTGATCGTTTATTATTATTTGTATTGCAACCCCTCATCAGGGCCCTGTTTTGCTAGCAGGTGTATGAACACAGAACACAAGGACAATCTCTGCCCCAAAGAGATTACAGTCAAATAGCCCCATTGTAAACGTACAGCCATCACGTGATGGCGGTCCCAGCTCCCCACCTGTCCGGAGTAATAGGGGGCAGCTGATTCTGTCTTTCTGAGTGTTTGATGGGATGCAGAGGAATGGGGCCCCTCCTTTATCCCACCCCCATGCCTTCTATGGGGGAATGTTTGCCCTCGACACTCAGCTTGGAGGGGTAGTTTCAGGTTCATAACATTGGCTGTGCCCTGATTCAGGAGGTGTGTAGTGTCATTCAGGAGGTCTAGAAGTGTCATGACATCCAACCCAAATAGTGCTGTCTAGCACACAAGATTTCAAGCCAAGACGAGCCCCACTTTAGGTCTGTTGAGTTCATATGCTGAAGCGATAAATTATTCATTGGGACATTAAAAAGTGTCTCTTTTTTTCTGCACAGAATCTTAGCCAGGGGAGTTTACTTCCAAATCAAAACACTAATGTCTGTCTGTCTCTCTCACTAATCTAGCAGATGATGGGAAAGCAAGCAAAGAGGAGGAGAAGCCCCGGAAGGGATGTCTGGAGAAGGTGGAGCCCCAAGGGATGTCATCAGCGAAATCAGCAGAGGAGGTTTTGCAGAGCCTACAGCAGGGAAGGGCTGCACAGCTGGCTAACCCTGCAGTCATCAGAGTGGAGAAATCCACCCAGTGCGACCGAGACTTCGGCCTGCTCAAGGGCTTCGTGGTGCAGCCAGGGGAGAAGCCCTTTGCCTGCGGTGAATGTGGGAAGAGCTTCCGGCTGAAGGGGAATTTTGTCAAGCACCTGCGGAGCCACGCCAAGGTGCGGCCCTACAAGTGCACCGAGTGCGAGAAGAGCTTCAACTGCCAGTCAGAACTGCTGCGACACCAGATGATCCACCGCGGGGAGAAGCCCTACAAATGCAGCGAGTGCGAGAAGAGCTACAGCCGCAAGGTTTATCTGCTCAACCACCAGCGTGTGCACACGGGGGAGCGGCCCTTCCAGTGCACGGTGTGCGAGAAAAGCTTCCGGCAGAAGGCCGTGCTCATCTCGCATCAGCGCCTGCACACCGGCGAGCGCCCCTACAAGTGCTCCCAGTGCGGTAAGAGCTTCACTCAGCAGTCCAAGCTGACCAACCACTACCGCATCCACACCGGCGAGCGCCCCTACAAGTGCTCCCAGTGTGACAACAGCTTCAGCGAGAAGTCCAAGCTTAACAACCACTACCGCATCCACACGGGAGAGCGGCCCTATAAGTGCACTGAGTGTGAGAAGAGCTACTGCCGCAAGGAGTATCTGCTGAACCACCAGCGTCTGCACACGGGCGAGCGGCCCTTCCAGTGCCCTGAGTGCAGCAAGAGCTTCATGCTCAAGAGGAGCTTCATGAAGCACCAAAGAAATCATGTGGAAGAGAGACCCCACCAGGGCAGCCCAGCTGCTAAAAGCCATGGCGGGTCTGTCGGCCCTCAGGGTAATGACCCAGGAGAGAGGCTGAGCCGCCGCACTGAGTGCGGGAAAAGCTTCACAGGGAAGCCTGAGCTAGAGACACACCAGCAGGTCCATGTCAGGGAGCAGCCATATCAGGGTGGCACTGGTGGGAAAAGCTTCCGATACGAGGAATCTCTGAAAGAACATCAGAGTCTCCACAGCACAGAGCCAGGGCATCTGGAGGTGTCTCTGAGCCCCGGACAGGGAGCAGAGGCTGGACTCTTGGTTGTAAAGATGGAAGATACATGGTAGCCAGTGGAGTTAACGTACAGCAGGTGCGTTAGATGAAAGGCAAGAGGAGGAGTTGAAATGTCCATGGTTTAGAGAGAGCTTCAGCCGATCAGATCCGACTGTGTGTCTGAGCCCCAGGAGGAGAGGTGGAAATCCAGCCAGTGGACTTCCTTCCTTCCCCACCTGAAAGGGGAACCAGGGACACTAGCTGGGGAGGATTCTTCTCTCTCAACTGAAAATGAAGCAACGGTGCCCTGGGGACACACAGGGGAACCAGCCTCTGCTTGGGAAACATCCACACACGGGCAGGGAGATGGCCCTGGGAGAAGTAGTGGTAAGAGGGACATGAATGACAGGGAGTAGACGGGGGATGGGCACTCTGTATAAAAGGCCTGTCGCTGGGCCTCACCGGACAATACTGAATTGCTATTGCTTGGGTTATAAGCTGACATCTCAAATTCAGCCCCATGGCCCACGTCCAAAAATAGCTTAGGAGGTCTGGTCTGGTCTGGTCTTGTTACTAATGAGACCCTTGCTTTAGCTTTCTCTCACTTTGAAGACATCTGAATTCTGTGACTCCAGCAGAGGAGGAACTCAGGAGTAAAATAAAAAAGGGAGATAACGAGAAATACCCTGAAAAAATGGGAAATGCGTGGGAGATGAGTAGGGAGGGGTGCTGGAATGATTTGTATTGTGGGGTATAATGAGAGCCATTGAACCAAACTGAACCCTTTATGTGATGGAAACCCTTTTAAGCCAGGGGGTGTGGCAGCATCCCTACTTCCTGCACCTATGTTAGTAGGTAAATCCAAAGAGCTGTTCTCCCAGACTCCTGACCCAGGAACTATCCGGGCAGGTCACCACTGTGGAGCTTTTCACTTGGGCAGGTGCGTTGCAGCTGTGTGTGGTGGAGTTGTTATTTTTTTAATCATGTAACGTGTATAGATCTGATCATGACTTTTAAAACCTAAAGGTAGCACTGTCACCTCATCCTTCAGAGTGAAGACGGTTGTTCCCACCTTCCCCTCCAATGTTTCCTCAGCCATTTCAGAGTTTCTCTCTGACGCTTTTATTTTGATTTACATACTGTAATTTGCGTGGTCTACTGTTCTTCTTTTGTATGGCTGGTGTAGAGCAGCAACTACATTTTCACCTGAAGTTGATGGAGCCAAATGGCTACATCAGGAGTAGCAGAATTTATTGCAGTGATGTCTCCTTCATATTTATAAATTGGGCAGTAGGTAGTGATGTGTTCGATGGTCTGTCATGGGGAACCACACTCGCCCACCAGAGAGTCCTTGATTTTCCATTTGTGCATTAGATATCCGCATCTACCATGGTTTGTTCAAATTTGGTTCAGAATTGACCAAGATGACGGTGGAAGATCAAACCCAGGAACCTTCTGCATGGGATCTGGCACAAGGTGCTTATTTTTAAAATCTTATTTAGCCCAGTCTGCTTTCCAAGCCTCCTTCTGATCATAACCTGATTGCCTGAGGCTAAACGAATGTTCCCAGAGAGACTTGCAGGGCTGTCAAGGTCTTTGTGAATAGGAAGGCATCTGTTTTCTTAGATTTGCTGCAGCTGTTTGGCTTATCAGTGGGAGAGTGATGTTAGGACAGCTAGCCATAGTGTTGGAGTCGACGTAAGGGTTCCTGTTTTGCACTGCATCATTGTATTTAGGTTGGTATCCATAAGTTGTGTGTGGCTGCATGCTCCATACTGGTGCACAGTATTCAGCTACTGAATATACAAGTGCTATTGCAGATGTTCGCAATGCTGATGCACCCCAGGTGTACCTACTAGTTTCTGGATTATGTTGGCTCTTGTTTTTATCTTTGCAGCTACCTTCTCTAGATGGTGATGGAAGGAGAGTGTGTGGTTGAGTTTCACTCCCAGATGTGCTGGAGTGTAATCATCTTGCACATTTTTACTACAGAAAGCTACTTTCAGTATGTTTTTGGCACTCTTTTATTACCAAGATGAAATGCACTTACTATTATTTTTCCAGAGTTTGGTTTGAGCCTCCATTTCCAGAAATATTGTTCCATATTTTAGAGGTCCTCAGTTAATGCTTTCTTAATGTCATGGAGATTTAATGCTTGGATTGTCATGGCAAGAACATCTGCATATCCAAATTCTCATGATTTAGTTGGAGGCATGTCACTTATGTAAAAATTAAAAAGGGTTGGCACACGTACAGAATCTTGTGATAACCCATTGTTTATGATACAGGGTGAGCTGGTCTAATTACCCAGGTACACCCGTAGGCGCCTGTTACTCAGCATGGACCACAGCAGGCGAAGTGTTTGGCAGCAAGGAATAATTTTAACAAGTTTCAGCAACAGGCCCTTAATCCATATAGTATCATACGCAGATGACAGGTCAGCAAAAACTGTGCCAGTCTTCAGGGGTTTTTTTGATAGCCAGACTCAATGTGAGTTGTGAGTGCTAGAATTTGGTCACAACAACTAGGTTTTGGCTGAAAGTCTGCCTGTTCGACAGGTATAATTGTCTCAGTAAAAGGGCATATTCTTCTGAGGTTGATATGTTCAAGAAGTTTACAGGTTATACATAGTAGAGAAATTGGCCTATAGTTTCCTGTCCCATCAGGGGGCTTTCCAGGCTTTGGAATGGCAATTACCATTCCCTCATGCTATATTTCAGGGACTGTACTGTTCTTAAGGTAGAGGACTACAATGTTCCTAGCTACTGGAGTCCTTTGGCACTGAGGTGGTGGAGGAATTCTGGTGGAATACCGTCAAGGCCTACAGTCTTCCCTTTTTTCATTGCGGCAAGTCCTCTTACTTCCTCAATGCTGACAGTGGAAGGTCCTTGGGGAATTGATGCAAGTATTGGGTAGGGTTGTTGATACACTTCTCCTCTTGTGTGTTGTTTTATCAAGTGGTCCTTGTGTTCTCCACTAGTTTGGAAGCTATTGCGTTTGGCCAGTTTTTTGGAGGCCTGTTCTCTGTGGGATTAGTGGCCCCAAGATGATGTAGTAGTGTCCAGGCAGGGAGTGAGCTTTTTCTGGCGGCCTCGGGGAATGTTCTCCTTTCCTGCTACTTTCAAGAGACCTGTGACCTGTTGATAGCATTCTGGTCTCACTGGAATCCTTGCAACAGTTTTCTCAGTGGTCTGTTTGTAGACATCCTAATCCACTTTAGCAAAACTCCATCGTGGTACCTGTTTCAGAAAGAACACTGGAATTTTGATACCTACCTAGATCATTATAGGCCTGTGTTGGCTGTTTGGAAATGCTGATAGTACTTTACATGTGGTAAGAGTATTACCACATTGGTCTCTAGACATGAATGTTAGGTCTGGATTGTACCCATATTGCCAGGGGCTTGAATGGAATGATGATTCGTAGATTAGTTGTAAGTCTTGTGCAGATATCCTGTCCGTGAGATCTTTGCCATCGGTTTAATTTGCTTTATAGCCCCACATAGTGTGGTGACAAAATCATCTGCGTGGAATAGGAGTGCTGGGTAGTGCAGGTTTTGGCCATCTTGTGCTAGGGGCGTTATAGACATTGGTAATGTGAAGCTCCCCTACTTTGATAGTTGTGGTAAATGTGATCTCCTTTTTGGTTGGTGGAATAATATTAAAATCTGTGATAGTGTCCTTGATGTATATTGCCAAGCCATATTTAGGATGATGATGGCTAATCGTTAGGTTATATCCATAGATACAGTAGCGCGTAGCCTGTTGGTTGTTGCCAATGTGGGTCTCTTGCAACATGAGGACATCTATATTATGAGTCTTCAGCAAGTTTCCAGGGTATTGGCATTTTGCCCATGAGACTCCTTCAACGCTAAGTTGCAGGATTCTTATTTCAGGGCCTGTTTGGCATGTTGTATGGCCCTGAAGAAGGTTAGGATTTGTTGAGTTGCTGCTCTGATGACCAGGAGATCGCTGAGTGATGTTCGGTCACCGAGTTGATGGTACTCTGTGAATTCTCACTTAGCAGAGTGGGCCCCTGTGAAGGCTGACATCTTCCACTCCATTGTCCACTGTTAACCAAAGTTTAACAGAGCCTTTTGAGTGAGCCCAGCAATAGGAACATGTACTCCTACATTACAGTGAGCTTACAGTTACCTGCTACAGTGTTCAGGATATTGTAAATATCAATAAGCAAATCACACTTTTAACATGGACCCTATTGCAAGGTGTAGAGACAGGCAGTGGGGTGAAAGCTGCTCTTGCTTTCAGCTAGAGCCCTCCGGCTGATTATTTTTTTTAATCCAGCTACCATTCCACCCTGCAATACCCAGTGCTACTTCCACCTGCTCCTGTATTGTTTCTTGCATTTTGATCCTGCTTCTACCCCGAAAAACCTTGGATCCTGCAAGAGAGAGAGATTCCCCAATGGTACTTAAAAAAAACCTGTCAGGTAACATATGCATATATATAATAAATGGAATTCAGACAATTTTTACCTCTAAAACAATAAAACAAATATTGCTTAAACTATGTAAAAAAACAAAACCAACCTTTAAGTCCTGTTAATAGGCATGAAATCGTTCTATTCCTCGCTTAAGTTTAAGTATTAAAGCCTTTATTTAAAAAAGAAGAAAATCTTGGTTTACATTGCTGAAAATCTATTTATGACAAACTGCTGTTGTTTATAATACACAGAATGTCAAAAATTGCAACCCCATTTTGCCTTAAGGTGCAGGGTTTTTAACGGTTATAAAAAGTAAGTTATTAAAGTGGAATTTTTTAAACTGTGTAAACACTCATTTTAGAACTTTGAAACATACCATCCAAGTTGTTTATATGTCAGGACTATTATTGCTTTTTGAAAAATATTTAAGGGAATAGCTGTTCACAGCCCTGACAGCAGCAAGCTGATACCCTAATGACTGAGTGCGCATATGTGATGACTTGGTGCATATATGACCTGACTTGAGCTGGTGTACTGCACCAGATTCAGAGAGAAGGAGATAAACACATATAGGAAAGATAAACAGATAATAATTAGCAATCTCTCTGAGGCTACTCTTGGGAAATTGATAAGAGACTGAGTGGTTGCATGCAAATTACAGCAGTCTGGGTTTGTTTTTGGTTTTTTTGCCTAACGGTCCTGCTTCAGGGCCCTACTTCCAAGCTGTTCATGTGCTTCTGCACTCCCCATTGATGTGGTTTTGTCCTTACTGATTTTTAATATGTTTACACTAATCCGGAAGCAGAACCTTCACTCCCACCCACGACACTGTTAACCCTTGAACTCTTGTCTTGAGTCTTGGGACATTTATTATTTTTAAAATCATCTTTTTGGGGGGGACTGACATGATTTTTTTAACCGGTAGCAGCGGCAGTGCTGCACATATTTATTTCATGTGGCTATATCATGTGGGTAGAGTACATACTGTATAGAGACTGCTCAAGGCCTCTGTCCCATTGGTGTTACTCCATTTCAGCTTCCTTTGGCCTGACTCTTACCACACAGAGGCCGGTGTTACGTCTTTGACTTCAGTGGAGTTACTTTTGATTTACACCACTGAGTGAGAGCAGCCTCAAGGCCTGTATTTTCCTAACAGATTTTCCTCAAAGCATTTCTGTTTTTCCTCTCCGAACCACGCGCTGGCCTAACCATTCCCGTGATGCTGGGTACCTCCCTGGCTGCTGCTACGTTTACTCTATTGTCTGTGTTATAGTATCTTGTACATCTGCTATTTTGGATCATGTTTTTTGAAGGCTTAAAAATTGAGAGGCAAAGGTTAAGCATATGAGGTGCCTCATTTACTCAAGCAATACAACAAATAAACAGCAAAAAATATATATCTGCTCTGCTAAGACCATAACATAAGAACAGCCATACCGGGTCCGACCAATGGTCCAAGGAGGGGAGAGGGAGGGGGAATTTACCTGTCAGTTCTGAGAAAGAAAATGCAGGTGACTCTCAGCATCCACAACTGGGTTGGTGCCGAGGAGGGGAGACAAAAGGCCAAGAGTTATTGGAGATGCGTTTAAACCCCGGCCCTAAGTCACTGACACTAAGATCCCAAGAATCAGAGAGGTAGTGGTGTTAGTCTGGAATAGCAGAGGTAACAAAGTCTTAACACAAACAATCTAGGACTGAACAAAGACCTACAATGGCTTGCTAGTTACAAAAATAGCTTCTCCTCTCTCCATGTTCACACCCCTCATTCAACTGCTAGAAGAATAACCCACCCTCCCTGATTGGAGATAACAAGCTGGTTCAGCCTCATTGGACTAACCTTTTTACCTCCCACCTGGTTCTTGCCTACTTTTCTATACCTGCCTCTGGACACTTCCACTGCTTGCATCCGACGAAGTGGGTATTAGCCCACGAAAGCTCATGCTTCAAAACTTTATAGTTAGTCTTTAAGGTGCCACAGGACTTTGTTACCTCTGCTAAGATCCCAAGGGAACTTTCTAATGTATTAAAAAACCTCTTCAGCCCCTTTTCTCGTCCTCCTCCCGGGGGGTTTCCCGCCGGCCCAGTAGCCCAGGCACCGCTCCGTGTTCGGTTCTGTCCCAGAGCTGGTTTTGTGGGGGACACTTCGCTACTGGCTGGACCCCCCCTCCCCCGGCCTGGGGGGAGCTGGGGGTCCCCTGAGCTGCGGACCCTGGCACGGGCTGGCAGCGGGTGCTCAGTGTTTGGTCCCACACTCGTGTGCCGTGGAAAGGGGGCAAGTGCGCAGCCCCCCATTGCTGCCCCTGCTCTCTGGGGGGGGAGGGCGCCCGTGGGCTGAGGAGACGGGGCTGGGCGGGTCCCCCGGGGCGGAGCCTGTTCTCCCGCCCGGTGAGGCGGGGAGAGGGAGGCGATTCCCGCCGCCAGGGGTCGCTGCCGCCCCGCTCCCCGCCCCGGCAGCCAGGCCGCGGCTCCCTCCCGGCCGCGCTCGCTCTGCTCCGCCCGGCAGCGGGGCCGGCCCGTGGCGAGGCGGCGCCGGGACTCTGCCCAGCCCGGAGCGGAGCTCGGCCGGGCCCGCTGGAGAACCCCGCCCGGGGGGGCCATGGCCGAGCGGGCCGCGGCCCAGCTAAGGGACCGGAGCGGGGGCGGCCGGGGGCCCCGGGGAGCACGGACCGGGGCGGCGCTGTCTCGGGTGGGCAGCTGCCCGCGGGGTTGTGCGGGGTCCCGGGCTCGCTCCGGGGTGACAGCGGGACCCGTGCCGGGGCCGGTGGGGTAGGGGCCCTGCGGGAGCTGGCATCGCCCCCGGGGGGTTGTTTTCCTCCCGTCCCGCCGCCTCAGGATCCTCCGGCCCCCGCTTCCCTCCCTCGCTTCGAGTCTCGCAGGTGGGCGCTCCAGGCGGGGCCGCCTTTTCAAGCCCCTTCCCGCGGGGACAGCGCTGGGGAAGCGGCGCCCCCCAGTTCTCCCTGCCTCTTAGCTGGGAACGTGCCCCCCCAGCTTGGGGTCTTGTCCTGAGCAGGGCCCGGCCACCCCCTACCCCGGGCCTGTGCAGCCCCCCCCCCCCCCCCCCCAGCTTCGGAAGGGACCCCGCCGGGAGAGAGCCAGCTGCGCAGTGCAGGGATTCCCCTCGCCTGCCATCCAAGCCGTGGAGAGGAAGGGGGAGGCTCACGCTACACGGTTGCTGAGTCTGGAGGGAAGAACGGGGACATATGAGAAGAAACTAATAGACTGTGAGAGGACAGTGGTGGAGTTTGGGAACCAGCTGGAGAGTAAATGGGCCCTGCTGGAGTCTCTGATCCAGCAGAATAATCTACTGCAGAGGAGACTGGAGAACATGGAGACCCTGCTGAAGAACAGGAACTTCTGGATCCTGAGACTTCCCCCCCCCCCCAGGAGCTAAGGGAGAAGCCCACAAGGTAACTGTCTAGGGACCTCCGTTGTCTCATCCCTGTAGTACCTGAGACCCAGATCCCCCTGAGTGCAAATATCCCAGCTCACAATGAGCAGCCGAAGTAAAGCCTGGTGCTGGAGCACCTGTTGACAGGCTCTTTAACGTTCCCTGAGCTCTGCACTGCCCTGGAACAGTCTGGTTTAGGAGCATGATGGGGTGAGGTGAACACCTGCCTCGTGTTTGATTGCCAGACCTGGTTTATTGTTCTCTGCCCTTAGCCTCATGATCTCCAAAATGCTTTTCCAATCTGGCTGCATACTTACTGCCAGTCAGCTGGCTTCCCACTTCGCAATTTACTGGGCTTCAGACAGAGTAAGCCACAAAGCATCCAACAGAGAACGTAAGAATGGCCACACGGAGTGAGACCAATGGCCCTTCAGGCCCAGTATCCTGTCCTCCAACAAGCGGCTGGCGCCAGATGCTTCAGAGGAGTGAACAGTACAGGGCATTTTATTGAGTGATCCATCCCGTGTATTCCAGTCCCAGCTTCTAGCAGTCAGAAGCTAGCGACTCCCAGAGCATGGTGTTGCGTCCCTGACCATCTTGGCTAGTAGCCATTGAATGACCCATGAATGTATCCAAGAGATGCAGAAATACAGGGCCTGTTGTGTGGGAGCAGTATCATAGCTCCTCCACTGAATGGTGCGAGAGAACTGGATAATTGTGGGCAGATATATAAATGCTGACGTTTGTTTTAGACCAACGCATCTTTATCTAGCTTTCCGGCTTTCCTGATCTCCAGTTGGGCACAGTTTAAATCAGGTGTAACCTGTCATGAGCAGCAGAAAGAGGTAGCCTAGACGGCGAAGTCTCCTTTACATGTGTATCTCACCTTTCGGCTGGGTTGTAAGCACATTAAAGTTATGGGGAAGCAGCCATATCCCCATTGAACGTATGGGGAAACAGAGGCACAGGATGGTCACAGGAGACGGGACGGATCACTTGATGATTACCCGGTCTGTTCATTCCCTCTGAAACACTTGGTATTGGCCACTGTCAGAAGACAGGACCCCCCAATATAGTAATTAAGTAGCAATAAACCCAAATGATCTTTTAATTTCTGCTGGCTCAGAAACGTGATTATATAAGGAATTACAGTCCTGCTCCCACTAACGCTTTAATGTAGTTTCTTGTACGGTCTTAGTCGTGGGTGGGCAAACTTTTTGGCCCGAGGGCCACATCAGGGTTACGCAACTGTATGGAGGGCCGGGTAGGGAAGACTGTGCCTCCCCAAACAGCATGGCCCCCACCCCCTATCTGCCCCCTCCCACTTCCCGCCCCCTAGCTGCCCCCCTCAGAACTCCCATCCCATCCAACCCCCCCTGCTCCTTGACCCCTGACCGCCCCCTCCCGGGACCTGCCACCCCTAACTGCCCCCCCCCCCAGACTTCAGCCCCTTTCAAACTCCTCTGCTCCCTGTCCCCTGACTGCCCTGACCCCTACCAACATCCCCACCCACTGACAGGCCCTCTGGGACTCCCACGTCTATCGAACCCCTCCTGTTCTCTGTCCTCTGACCACCTCACCCCCAGAACCTCTGCCCCATTCAACCCTCCCTGTCCCCTGACTGCCCTGACCGGCTGCTGGGACTCCCACACCTATCCACCCCCGTTCCCCATCCCGGACTGCCCCATCCAACCATCCCCTGTCCCCGGGATCCTCTGCCCCCTTATCCAACCCCTCCCCCACTCCCTGCCCCCTTAGTATGCCACTCAGAGCAGCAGGAGCTCGCAGCCTTGCTGGAGCCAGCCATGCCACCGCGCTGCCCGGCAGGAGCAGTGGGGCAGAGCACTGGCAGTTCGGCAAACTGAGGCTGCAAGGGAGGGGGAAACAGGGGAGGGGCTCAAGGGCCAGGAAGGACAGTTGGCCCGCGGGCTGTAGTTTGCCCACCTCGGTCTTAGATAACATTAGAATCTGTTCAGATTGCTCTCTCCCTTGTGAGAAACAGAGACTGGGGGGCTTGGTTTAGTTATTTTAAAGTATCTGTCAGGTGCCTAGCGAATATTACTTTTGTCTTTGAATGTCTCTTTCCATGAACAGACTGCACCATCTCCAAACATGACGGTCCTCTCACTGGCTGATCAGGAGGAAGAACCAGGTGTCAGGGTGCAGGAAGATCTGGAGGAGAGAGGAACCCCTGTGGATCCCAGCACTGGTGAGTAATAGATCTGAAACAGTGGAGTGAAGCTGCTATGTGCTTTGTCAATTGACTAATTATGTCTTCAGATTAAAAGATCACTGGCCCACAGTTTGCTTTCTTTAACCTTTGTAAACTTACCAGACGAAGGGCTAAACTCTCTCTAGGATCTTGAACTGGGGCTGATCACTGGTGTCTGTGTGCTTACCTGGTATCTGACCTTCCACTTAAACTTTCTTTTTGTTTAAACATATATATGATGTGGTTTCAATGCTCCTGGAAGAGGCTATATTGACAGCTCAGGACTCCACTTTTGTCCTGTTTATTCACTTTATTTATTTAGCTAAAAATGGAATAAACTCTTCGGTAGCTCCTATTGTTCCCGACACAATCCCCTTGCCCGTGGATGTCTGTCCTTGCCTGTGAGAGCTGTCATTCTTGGAATCTCCACCAATCTCATTCCCAGCTGACTCTGAATCCAACCCTCTGCGTTCTCAGCATTCGACACATCTGGACCCTACAGTTTCCCTTTATCCCATCGGAGCCTTCTTAATGTCCATGCCCATGTCCATCCAGCGCATGGGTCACCCCAGCAAAGGTCTGCGATCCAGTTTTAATTTCTCATAGACAATTTGAAAAACAGAGCAACGTTTTTCTTATGTGTGACCAACCGTTTCTCACGTTTATAAAGGGCCTTTCATCCAATGGCCATCACAAACTACATGTGCATAACACCACTGAAATGCAGCCACCTCTGGGGTGGAATGCCATAACAACCATGTTTCATGCTGCACAGAAATAGTAGAGAGAGGATACTTGGGCTCAGGATGAATACTCCTGAGGAATGTGTCTGAACTCCTATTATCTCCAGAAAGCACCTCTATTTTTAAGGTCTTCTCTGAAATACCTTCCCTCCCCCCCCCCCCCCCAAGGACACTCAATTTCTCTACTTGAGAAGGATTAAGAGCTCAGTTGACTCTCCTGGGATTTGAACCTGTGGTTCCAGAGTATTTGGGTAATTCAACTGTGGTGCTAAGCCATCGCCTCTCATATGAGCTCACAGGAGTGAGTGTGATAGAAGGAGCTAGTTAACATGGCCCCAAAAGACATGAATAAAAACGTTTCCAAAGCTGAAGGAATATACCCAATATCAGAACATCCCAGGGTTTGCAGTCGGTTTTGAAATCAGTTATGAAGTGTTCAGTGGTTTCTGTGGCTTAGTGGATCAGGTTCAGGACTGGGACTAGGGAGGCTGGAATTCTCTTCCTGGTGCACCACTGCCTTGCTCTGCGGCCTGAGGCAAGCCAGGTGAACCTCTGGGTGCTTTCAAAGTGGACATGAATGAAAGGGGATAATAATGTGTATCCATCTTGGAACAGCATTTTGAGCTTTCTGCATGAAAAATAATCTGCAAGTATTACTTTTAGTCTGGAGAAGAGAAGACTGAGAGGGCATATAACAGCATTCAAGTACATAAAAGCTTGTTACAAGGCGGAGGGAGAAAAATTGTTCTATGTAACCTCTGAGGGTAGGACAAGAAGCAATGGGCTTAAATTGGTGCAAGGGTGGTTTAGGTTGGACATTAGAAAAAACTTCCTGTCAGGGTGGTTAAGCCCTGGGATAAATTGCCCAGGGAGGTTGTGGAATCTCTGTCATTGGAGATTTTTAAGAGCAGGTTAGACAAACCCCTATCGGAGACGGTCTAGATAATACTTAGTCGTATTCTGAGTGCAGGGGGCTGGATTAGATGACTTCTTGAGGTCCCTTCCAGTCCTGTGATCCTGTGACGCGTTATAATTGCATTAGAAAAGTATATACAAACCTGCGTTTGCACAGAACCTAGCAGGATGGGGGTTTGGGCTATGACCGGGCTGCTAGGTGTTACAGCAATAAAATAATAAGTAGCAGTACAATAACTGTTTACATGAACAGACTCTCCAGTTTTGACGTTTTATCCCAGGTTAAACTAGAGGAGGAGTCGTGCAGCAGAGATCAGCAAGAATTGGAAGAGAGAGAAATCCCTGCGGATCCCATGTGTGAGTTTTAGAGTAAAACTGGGAGAGAAGTTAAATGAGAGAGTCCAGCAAATCTTTTCCGGGTATCACACTGAGCAGATGGGGAAGGAAATATTTGGCACTTCCACAGCTCTTTTTTTAATCCATAGGGACTTGGGAAAGGTGGGACAATGCCATTATTCCCATTTCACAGACTGGGAGGCAGAAGCACGAAAGCGACTTGCCTGAGGTCACGCAGAATCAGCGATCAGGTCTCTTCCAGCTCTGAAATGTCAGCCCAGTGCCTTAGCCCCCGATCCATGTCTTGTTATTGATCAGTGCTGGGGTCTGGACTGGAGAAGGGGAAGACTGAAAATGGCACTGTAGTGTATCAGCTGCCCTGGGAATGTGGCTGGTTGGGTAATTCCGCACGTGTTCGGGTTAGGGCCAGCAGGTCAGGGTGGCGTTGGTACTGCTGCCAGCCCAAGCCCCTGGAGTAACTTGGTTAGCTGTCAGGAAGTAGGCAGCTCTTGTCTTTGCTATGCCCAGTGCAGGGGACGTGATCACATGGATTAAGTGAATATATTCCCAGGGGTTTCTTATGGCCTAAGGAGATGAAACGGGGGGTGAGGGGGAAAATAGTGCTATATTCTGTTCTGTTTTGTTGCAGCAGGTGATGGGTTTGTGATCAAAGCGGAGGAGGGGACTGCCAGGGCAGGCCACGACAGCCCAAAGCCACATGGAGTGCAACTGGAGACATCCAGAGAGTGGGGAGCACCGTTTGAGAGTCTGCCTGGCCCGGTGGTGCACCTGGGGCAGCCCAACGAATGCAGGGGGGGACGGAATGAAATCGCTGAGCCCCTGGGCGGCAGCGGCCCCCGGCTCAGCCTGCCCGCGGAGAGGCCCTTTCATTGCCTGCAGTGTGGCAAGAGCTTCACCCGGAAAGACACCCTGCTGTCCCAGCAGCGCACCCACACCGGGGAGCGGCCCTGCGCCTGCGCCCAGTGTGGCAAGACCTTTGCCCCGCAGTCCAAACTCAGCAGCCACCGCCGCACCCACACGGGTGAGCGCCCCTTCGCCTGCACCCAGTGCGCCAAGACCTTTGGCCGCAAGGAGCACTACACCCAGCACCAGCGGACCCACACGGAGGAGCGGCCCTTCATCTGCAGCCAGTGTGGGAAGAGCTTCCGCCGGTACTTCAACCTGACGGTGCACCAGCGCACCCACACCGGGGAGCGCCCCTACCCCTGCGCCCAGTGCGGCCGCTGCTTCAGCCACAAGGAGCACTTCCTGCTGCACCAGCGCATCCACACCGGGGAGCGCCCCTACCAGTGCAGCCAGTGTAACAAGAGCTTCATTCACCAGTCGCGGCTCAACTACCACGTCCGCATTCACTCGGGCGAGCGGCCCTACGCCTGCGCCCAGTGTGCCAAGCGCTTTGCCGAACCCTCCAAGCTGGCTGTGCATTACTGAGTTCACACCGGTGAGCAGCCCTACTCCTGCCTCCAGTGCGGCAAGAGCTTCGGCCTGAAGAAAAGCCTCGTTGTCCACCAGCGGAGCCACGGCCAGGAGCGGCCCTACCAGTGCTCCGAGTGCGGTATCCACTTCATCTGCCAGTCCTACCTCGTCCGGCACCGGCTGGTCCACACTGGGGAGCGGCCCTACAAATGCACCGAGTGCGGCAAAAGCTACAGCCGCAAGGAGCACCTCCAGAACCACCGGCGTATCCACCCCGGCGAGCGGCCCTTCCAGTGCACCGCCTGCGGGAAGAGCTTCATCCAGAAACATCACCTCCTGAAGCACCAGCGTATGCACAGCGGGGAGCGGCCCTACCAGTGCGGGGAGTGCGGGAGGAGCTTCCGCTGCAAGGAGTCCCTGAAGGATCACGCCAGAGTTCACGGCACCGAGCTGGGTCGCCCACAGGCTGCACCCAACCCCAGGCAGGGATTGAAGATAAGGGCACCGTCGGGTGAGGATAAACGCTGGTGCTGATGGCAGCCCAGTGAATAGGCACTGAGGCCAGCAACATGGCAACGTAACAGGAAATAGACAAGCCCTAAGCACCTGTCTGTTCCTACGCACAGCCCACGAGAACCTGTGTGTGCTCCCGCCTGTCTCAGCCGTGTGGCCTGACAACGCACTAGCTGTGTGGGTGTGAGGTAGCGCGGCCGCATCTCTAAACCAAAAAACAAGAACAATCTTACCCGCGGGCTGTTTGTGCAGAGCAAGTATTGGCCAAGGGAATGTGGGCTGCCAGTCTGCTTTTTCGATACAGGAAAACAACTCCAATTGCTTTACATTTATAGTTGCACCCCGAGTACCTGAGGTTAGAATTGGGGGCCATACTGTGAAAGCCACATCCCTAAAGATAACCATGCAGTGGGGTGAGGGAAATGACTGTGGGGCATGAGGAAGACACGCAGATGGGAAGAGAAACTGAGGCGCTGACAGAATGAGTGGGGCCAAATGAATCAGTAAATGGCAGTGTAAGTTGTATGTTCCAGGCTTGGTGATCCCATGGGTTGCTTGTGAGAGATAAAAGGTGTCAGTGGTTAGCAAAGGGGTGTAACTGGCAAAATGGTGTAATTTGCAAGTAATTTGGGGGTTTCCCCTGCAATACAGCCTGAGTGCAGATCTTGGCAGGTAAAAACCCCTTTCACTTCACCTTTTAAAAATGTGTCTCTGGAATTTCAAGCCTGGCCATGTGTTCTCTGAATGGGCTGGGATCTCAACCCCTGTTGTTTAGATTTAATAATAATAATACTTTAATACATTTACATTGGGAAACAGCCCCAATCACAGCCAAAAAATGGCTGCCTGAGCTCACAGCCTGTATATGGAGAAAGCTGTATATAGCGTGACCAGATGTCCCAATTTTATAGGGACAGTCCCAATTTTGGGGGCTTTTTCTTATATAGGCACCTATTACTCCCCAACCCCCTATCCCGATCTTTTACATTTGCTATCTGGTCTCCCCAGCTGTATATAAAATGAGAATAAGTTTGAAATTTGTATGTACCTTGACACTAGCTTGGATGGGGGGAGAGGGTGAAGCCCCATCCCTACAAACTCTGGGATTCTGCTGTTCCTACGAACGTTATGACTGACTGGAGAACATGCTACCTGCTCCGGAGCCAGCAGTTCTGGTCATCTATTTGCAGAAACGGTATCTTCATTTATCTCTGATTTAAAAAGTGGTGTGTTGTTACCATATGGCTTAACAAGTATGGTGTGTGTGTGTGATCTAGAATGATTCCCTGTATGTGTGTGTTTAAAATAGTTTTCTAATAATGTTCTTTCACCTTCATAATAAAACTTATTTTTAGCAAAGCTGTTCTGTTCCAGCGTTTGGGTCTGCAGCCTCTAGACGGTGCTCAGGTTCTGGGATGAATATTTTTGCTTTGCTCTATCCAAGCTGTGAGGGGGTTCAACTCCACTTTGATAGGTGAGGTCAGAGCACAGGACTGAGAGCAGGGAATTCCTGTCCTAGTGCTGATTCGCTTCCTCTCTAACTTTGGGCAAATCACTTTTCTCTCTCTCTGTTTCCCAGTGGTTAAAATGAGGATTAGTTCCTGGCCTGCCATGAGGGTTAGTTTGTTAGGGGATGTGCTCTGTCCTGGAGACCTGGGGGTTTGCACAGGTCTTCTGGGGGGGGGGGGGGGGACCTCAGCTCATCTAGAGATCTGCCTGGTTTTACAGCAGGTTCATGTAAAACGCACTAGGTGAAGTCAGTACAAACTAAAACTTCATACAGACCGTGACGTGTTTATACTGCTCTATAGACTGTACACTGAAATGTAAGTACAATAGTTCTCTTCCAATTGATTTATTTTATAATTAAATGGTAAAAATGAAATCGCTGGCAATTTTTCAGTAATGTGCTGTGACATTTTGGTTTTTTATGTCTGAATTTGTAAGCAAGTGGTTTTTACGTGAGGTGAATCTTGGGGTACACAAGACAAATCAGACTCCTGCAACGGGATACAGTAATCTGAAAGGCTGAGAGCCACTGCTCTAGTCTAGAGCAACTGAGTGGTCAAATGATCCATCCCTGGAAGGCTGAGCACACTGACGGTTCTAGTGAGGATTTGATTCTGAGCTTTTGGCTCTTAGGCCAGGGTAGTTTCAAGGATTTTGGTGGAATTACCCGATTGACTCTGGTATAAGAGAAGAGGATCAGGCCAACAGCTTTCATGTAGCTTGTCCCATATTTAAAGCACTGTATGGACGCTAAGCTAGTTCATCCTGGGTCACTCCTGGAAGGTAGGTGGCTTCTACCATTATCCTCTGAGTCAGTGGAAAAGCCCGGATTCCCCCTCCCAACATTTCCATGGAACGGACCCTTTCTTCTGCTGCAAATGCTGGCCCTGTGTCTCTCTGTCACACCAGTGTAACCCCTTTGAGTGATTTACACCAGCAGAGCCTGCGAGGGAGTGTGGAATTAGGTCCACTAGCTACACACCAGTATTCTGCACAGAGTGGGAAACTGAGGCACGAGGCCCTCCTCAGGGTAGGGATTTATACCATCCTCAACCTCGGGGCATCCTAGCACCTGTGGTGGGTGATTTGACTGCTCCTGCTTTCCTCAGAAAGCTCTGCTGTGAGAATGGGCCCCATCCTCTTCCCTGCCTCCCAGAATATGGCGGCTTAGGGCTGCAAGAGTAAAATAGAACATGTGACCGGGCAATCAATGGGATATTCCCCAAGTGCCAGGCATGTCTGACTCAATCCAATCCTGGACAGCCCCCTCATGGTCAGACAAGTGTGTTTGAATAAATGGCTGATGCCAAGTCTCCAAAGAGTCTCCTACGCTGCAAGGCCTGGCGTGTGTCAGCTGACTGGGGCTTGCGAGGGTTTAAAATTGCTGTGTAGTCAGCTGGGCTCTGGACTCTGTGAGGTGTGGGGGTCCCACAGCCGAAGTCCGCCGACCTGGGCCAACTGTGGGCATTTGCTTGCAGTGGGGATGAACCCGTAGGCTGTGAGCCTGCAAATTGCTGAATCCCCTCAGCGTGGTAGGAGTTGACATGAGCATTGATTTGAGTGGGATCAGGGCTTGACCCCAAATGTCAGTTATTTGTGGATAGGTTCATTTGCCTTCTCCTTGCCGGGTCTTTCTTCGGGGCCCAGCTTTTCTCTGCAGCCCCAGGGGCTAGGAACCCGGTTGTTTCCTTGGTCAGTGAAATCAGGGAGCCTGAGGACGGCAGAGGCTGGGGCTTTAAGAGCTGCACCCCACGCCTGAGCTAAACCCGGGAGCGCGGTCAGCCGGTCCGTGGCCAGACGGGGGTAATCCTGCATGGCCTGAGCACAGGGACAGGACGTGTGTGCGGCGGTGCTGTAACTCCGCTGGTCCCGGGAGGGCGGTGAGACGAGGTGCCAGGGCTTTGGTTGGACAAACTTCTGTGGGCGAGGCAGATGAGGCCGGAGTTCCCCTGGGGCGCTGGCAAGGTGGCCCGGCAAGTCCCCGGCTTGTCCCTCGCCTCAGTGGATAAGACAAGCCCCTGTGTGCCTGGGATCACATGTATGGGCCCCTTGTGCCTCCGGGCAGGGCCCCTTGTGCCCCTGTATGGCCCCTTGTGCCTCCGGGCAGGGCCCCTTGTGCCCCTGTATGGGCCCTTGTGCCCCGTATGGGCCCCTGTATGGCCCCTTGTGCCCCCACACGGCCCCTCGTGCCCGGGGCGCTCACACGCTCCGCTCGCCCTTCCCCGCGTGCCCGGCCGAGCTGGGCTGGGAGCTCGCTGCGCCCGTGCCCGGTAGGCGGCACTGCTCGGTCCCGCCGCCCCTGGCGCGCCGGCCGCCCGCGCTCTTCGCGGGACCAACGAGGCGGCGGCGGCGGCGCGGCTCCCTCCCAGGCTGCACCCGGGCCGCTCCCTCCCCAGCATGGCCGCGGGCCCCAGCCCACGCCCCTAGCCAGCCCCGGGCCGGGCCGCTTCCCCCGAGAGCCACCCAGCGCGGGGCCATGGCCGAGTGGGCCCCCGCCCAGGTAAGGGCCGCGCGGCGGGCGGCCCCGGCCCGCGGGCGGAGCCGGGACCGGCCCGGGGCTCCTGGCGGGACAGGCCCGGCCCGGGGCGGCTGCGGGCGTCCCCCGGGTATTGTCTGAGGGAATCATCCCCCCCGCCGCGATGCAGCCACCCCTGGGGGGCAGGACGTCAGGGGCGAGCAGGGGCAGCGGGGCGAGGCCTTTGAAGTGCCCTGGCCGCCTCCCCGTCCACACGGGTGTGAGGAGACCGACGTGACCCTGCTGGGATTCGAACCCGGGGAGTCAGGGTAGCTGGGCACAGCCGCAGGTCGGGACACTGGGGCAGGAAAGTTGTTTTCAGGGGATCCTCAGAGCACCAGACAGTTGCCCAGTTGTCTCATTCCCTGGCGCCCGAGTCCTTATACATTTCCAAACTTCTTGGGAGCTTTTCTGATTCCTGGGACTGTCCAGTCCTTTGTTCGTCCTTATCGAGCTCTTGGCTTCCCACACACCTTGTGGCAGGGAGTTCCACCTGCTCGCACCATTTTCTTGCTTAAAGTAATTTACTTTTCGCTTTAATTGACTGTCCCCTTCTTCTTATGCTTTGAGAGAAGGCGAATAGGGGCTCTTGACTGACTCTCTAGGCTATTCACTGTCCGTAGACCTGTGTTGTCTCCCACTCTGTCTATGCTGAGCATCCCCGAGCTTTCCAGTCTCGAAGGAAGTCTTTCTCAGGTCTCTAATGGTTTGTGGTCCATCTTTAATCCCCTTCTACTCTGCTTATTTTCGCTGAGAAAGAGTGACCAGACCTGACCCCAGGAGGCCAGTTGAGGGCGTCCCATTGACTTGTATGATGGTGTAAAAACTAGAGCTGGCAGAAAACACCAATTCAATTTTGCAAAAATTTTTTGAGGTTTCAGAATTTGTTTTCATTCTGCATCAGAAGGAAACCAGGACATTTTGAAACTTCTGTGAAAAAACATGAATGAGAGATTCCCTCTAGAATAGCCAATAGCCCAGTAGTGAGATGTCAGCGACCGCAGTTCAAATCCCTGTTCTAACCATTGGGGTGAGAAATTCCATTCTAGACCCGGGAAAACTGGACAAAAGTTTCCTCAAAACTGATCCATTTCTGTAAAAAAAAATTCATGTTCGACAAATCAGCATTTTCCAGTGGGGGAAAAAGCTTGTTGAAAAATTCCCAACCCGCTAAAATAATAAGCTGCTTGGTATTATTTTCTGTCCTGCTCCTCATGCATCTGACATTTTGTTTGCTTTTTCTGACCACAGCTACATGTTGATTTGCTAGACTGAAGTTTGGATTTCACACAGCATGTCCAGGAAGCTCTAAATACATTCTCCAGCGTGGGTTATGTTGTGTTTGTCAACAAGGAATTGCATCTGCCCTTGTGCTGCCCATCCATCCACCTAGCCTGGAAAGGCCCCTCTTGATTCTTCTTTCGTTCTGAAGAACATGAATTACTTCTGCCATCATCAGACCTTTGCTCTCTTCTTCCCAGTTAGTAAATATCTTGTGGGTCACCTCCGTGGGGCCATGATGGAAAATTGGCCATTCATTCCCGCCGGCCGCAAAAGGTCAGCTCAGAGCCAGTTAGAATCTGCAGAATGTGGCTTCTACTTTTCTGCTAAACTCTCTCTCTGTTGCCCTCATCCTCCCATTTGATTAATCCATTTGTGGTGTCCTTTCCCTGACCTGTAGATTGTGAGTTCTCTGGAGCAAAGTCCGTGAAATTTTTCTGTTCAGCATCTACCCCTACAGATCCTCCGTTAGGCTTCCAAACTCCTGCTGTGATAACAGTGAATTGAAAGACTTCCAGTGTTTTCAGTGGGTTTTGGATTAGGTGTTAATGGGAGCTACCCTATTGATGCGCATAGTATAAATACCTAGATAGGCTCCACTGAAATAACTGAGCACAGGACAGTGCCTGGGTGACAATATAAGTTCTTGGGCGTGTTTTTGTTTGGATACCTCTCAAGGGCTGTGTGCTTTGTTGGGACTGAAGCTAATTTCTGTTGTCTTCCTTCCTCCCTTGGTCATGCTTCTGATCTCTCGCATTCTCTTCTCCCCATGCTGGCCTGGCCTGGCAGGACATTCCTCTGCAGGTTAGAACGTTGTTGTGGGAAGAGGAATTAGCTACAGTAAGAACTGACCTAGTTTGCCTCTTTTCCTTTTGGTCGGTGGATTTTTATCAGTCTTTGCACTTTCTTTCCAGTTTGGGTTGGAAGCCCAAGTAGTGAAGTGGGAAAGGATGGCCTTGCAGTTCTTGATTGGCTGGAAGCAGGATGCACTTGAATTCATAGACGAGAGTTTGAGTTCCTGAGAGAGCCAGGCCAATTCCCAGCCAGTGCGGGTCAGATAAACACTAGGGTGTTTGGATCCTGATCTACTTCCTCCCTGATCCTTTAGCGTTTTGCCACTGAATAAACACGACTTCAGCCATTGTCGGTCTCTCTCTCTCTGCAAACAGATTCAGGAATGGAACGTTGAGGCGCAACATCTGCTGCCTTTGCAGCCGCCCCTTGTTCCTGAGCGCGCTCACATGAGAGAAGCACAGCTGCACACCGCAGAGGCCTCTCTGTGGACTGTGGTGGCTACGGTGCAGGCCATGGAGCGGAAGATCGATCTGCTGGCCACTCGCCTGCTGAGTCTGGAGGGGAGATCTGGGACAGCTGAGAAGAAATTAATAGACTGTGAAAAAACAGCAATGGAGTTCAATAACCAGCTGGAGAGTAAGTGGGCCGTGCTGGGAACTCTGATCCAGGAGTACGGGCTGCTGCAGAGGAGGCTGGAGAACGTGGAGAACCTGCTGAAGAACAGGAACTTCTGGGTTCTGAGACTCCCCCCAGGCACTAAAGGGGAGGTGCCCAAGGTACCGATATCTCAGCTAGTGTTGAAATGTTCTGTAGTATCTCCATGATGTGTAGGTCCTTGTGTTTACTGCCATGGAATGGCTTGGGATGAGGAGGAGCGGTAAAGCTGGATAATAGGGTGGGTCAGTGTAACTCCACCTTCTTTCCTGGGAATCTTTGCCGTGACATTGACGATGGGAGAAGGTGTTGGCTCGGTGTCACTGGAGACTGAAATCTTCCTGTGTCTGAGAGCAGCGAGCAGCACTCCGAGCTCCCATCCGCTGCCTGACCGCAACCCTCTCCTAGAGGAACCATTGAAGTAGAGTAGTTCACTCTCCATGGCCCATTTGATCTTTGGCCAGTTTGTTGAGACTGCCAACAAAGGGGTCAATTTGGCATGAAAAGGGATGCTGGCTTCGGCTGTGTGGACTCTGTTCCCTGGTCGTGGGACTGAGACTGTCAGCCTACACGGGTAGATTTTTAGGGCCCTTGCGATTGTCTGGTCTGAGCTCCTGCCTAAAGCAGGCCGGCACTACTGACCTCCCACACGCTTGTGATTGCAGATGCCGGTGACGTTCGTCGACGTGGCTGTCTATTTCTCCGCGGAGGAGTGGAAGAATTTGGAAGACTGGCAGAAGGAGCTGTACAATAACCTGGTGAAGGAGAACTATGAATCCTTGAGCTCGCTGGGTAAACATGCGTTTTCACTTGCTTACCAGATGGTGTGTGTGATCTGTGACGTGCTGGGGGCAGCCCCAGCTCCAGGCAGAACCCCAGACCTTGTCAGCTCAGCTGGAGCGGGGCTACACCCCCCTGAAGGTTAGCAATTAGACCTCAAATCCACACTCCCTCCCATTAAATGGGATGGACTCACCTCCCCTGTTTTGAGTCCAATCCGTCTATCTCCAGGGTTTGTTATATCTGGAGTCACGTTTGCTGACCGGGCTATATTGGCCCAGTGCTGATCTTTACTTGTGCACGTTCAGACTGGCACTAGTGAAAAATTTGCTTGGTTAATGCGGAGCCAGGTGAGTAAACATACAGGTGGGTGTTGCTTGCCCTGCCTTGGACTGGTTTGAGCTTCTGTAGTGTTCTGAACAGGTGAGTGGTTTACCATTTGTACTTTGTGCCTATGGTGGTCTCTGAATTTAGAGCACAGCTCAGCTTCCACTGAATGCTTTACGCTCCCACAGCGTCTCTGTCAATAACTTTTGCTGCAAAGTTTCCCCCGTCCCCTCCAGTGCCGAAAGGGGGTTGGCTTTAAATAAACGAAAGGTCTCGAACAATCTCACCCTGTAAAACGAAACATTGGGATCCCCGGTATCTTTTCTGTGAACAGACCATACCCGTTCCAGAGCGGACCCCGAGCCCCGGATTGAACGAGGGGAAGAGCAATGTGTCCAAGATCAGCAAGTCTTAAAGGAGAGAGAAATCCCTCCGGAGCCCTGCACAGGTGAGGAATGAGATGAGAGTAACTCAGAGGCAGGGAGTGGATTGTGAATTGCAGCTGATGTGGCTGTATCCCATTTAAGGCCTGTTGGTATCGCTCATGGTTTTCCTCCAGTCCTGACTTCTTCGTCTTTGGCTCTTTTTGGTCTTTTAACCGTTCAGGACATCTGCCCGTTGGTGTTCCCTTTTACTTGGCTACACTCCCCTGTCTCTCGCTGCTGGCTCCTTTTCTCTGGTGGTGGCTGTAGCTTGAGTGCTAGACCACTTCTCTTAAGCCTTAACTCCTCCGCTTCGCCGGGGCATGTTGTGAAGGCAAAAGTGTTAAAAAAAGAACCGGATACATTGACGGAGGACAGGTCTGTCAATGGCCATTAGCCGGGAGGGTCAGGAATGTGACCTATGATCTGGGTGTCCCTAAACTTCGGGCTGTCAGAAGTTGAGAGTGGAAGACAGGTGGATCATTCCTTGATTGCCTGGTTCTGTTCACTGCCTCTGGAGCTCTGGTACTGGCCACTCTTGGAGGCAGGATGCTCCATTGGTCAGACCCAGTACATCAGCTCTGATTTCTAGCTGGTGAGCGTTGAGGCGAGGAGTGAGGACTCCTGGCTTCTGTTCCTCATTTTCTCACTGACTTGCCGTGGGATATTGGGCAAGTCACTTGGGCTCATCTTTTCAAAAGTGGCCTCTGATTTTGGGGGCCCCCATTTTTAGTGCCCAACTTGAGACCCCTCGTGCCTGATTTTTCAGAGATGCTGATCACTTGGAGCTCCCATTGACTGCAGATTAAGTTCTGGATTAAGCACCTGGATAATTAGTTTAAAGTTGGAAAGTATAAGCATAGCTGCTCTGTGCCTCAGTTTCCCCACCTGTGGAAGTGACCAATGCTTAATACTTAACTACCTCACAGGGAGATTTCAGGGCTTAATGAATTCATATTTCTAAAGCACCTCAGCAGGTCCAGTGTTCCAAATAACTAATGTGAAACAGAAGCCAGGAGCAGAATGGAGTCCAGGAAGGTTTCACTGTTGTTATATATATTTACATAAGAACAGCCATACTGGGTTAGACCAATGGTCCGTGTAGCCCAGTTTCCTGTCTCCGCCAGTGGCCAGTGCCAGATGCTTCAGAGGGAATGAATAAAGCAGGCAATCATCAAGTGATCCATCCTTTATTGTCCAGTCCCAGATTCTAGCAGTCAAAGGCTTGGGGACACCCAGAGTGTGGAGTTGTGTCCCCATATCATATTGACTAATAGCCATTGACGGACCTATCCTCAATCAACTTATCTAATTCTTTTTTTAAGTCAGCTATACTTTTTGCCTTCCCAACATCCTCTGGCAAGGAGTTCCACAGGTTGATTGTGCGTTGTGTGAAGAAGTACTTTCTTTTGTTTGTTTTAAACCTGCTGCCTATTAATTTAATTGGGTGACCCCTGGTTGTTGTGTTACGTGGAGGGGTAAATAACATTTCCCTAGTCGCTTTCTCCACACCAGTCATCGATATTCTAGATTTCTATCATATCCTCCCTTTGTCGTCTCTTTTCTAAGCTGAACAGTCCCAGTCTTTTTAGTCTCTCCTCCTATGGAAGCTGTTCCATACCCCTAATCATGTTTGTTGCTCTTTTCTGTCCGTTGTCCAGTTCTAATATATCTTTTTTGAGATGGGGTGAGCAGAACTGAGCACTGTATTCCCTTCGTATTTGGTCACTGTTTTTAAGGCATCCTGGAGAAAGGACTTTTAGGGTATGTCTACACTGCAATAAAACACCATCAGCTGGCTTGGGCTGCAGGCCTATAAAACTGTAGTGTAGACATTTGTGCTCTGGGACCCTGGGAGGGAGAGGGTCCTGGAGCCTGACCCCTAGCCCAAGTCAGCTGACATGGCCCAGCTGTGTTACTGCAGAGTAGACATACTCTTAGGAAGGGATTCACCCAACTGATGTTCCTGCTGATGTCACTTCCACGCATAGCAAGCTGATCTGCTGTGTACCCTATTCACCCCTCAGCCAAGAGCCTTCGAGTCTATTCAGAACATGCCCCCTCTGGAGTGTGGAAACGACATTGCTTTGAGACAGATGTCAAGAGTTCAGTGGCTGATACATGAACATCTTCTAATTCTCAATCCCTCCAACAGAATCCCTGATGTCAACGCCCGACATTCTGTCCCGGATCAAACAAGAGGAGGGGCCTTTTGTCGGGGAGCAGCAATTCTCGGAGGAGAGAGGAATCCCCGCCGACCCCTGCGCAGGTGACTAATTGACTGAAAGAGCAGGAAATTGAGCATAGCTTCTTCTCAGAACTCTGCTAGTTTTGTAGCTTTGTTTGTCCATTTCATGGATCTTGTCCTGCCACTGACTCGTACGACCTTGGGCAAGTCACTTGAGGCCCAAATTTACTGGCCTGTGATTGGGGGGAAGAGGGGGAGAGGAGGCCTCCATTTCCTCCTAGGTGCCAGCTTCTTCTGATTCTAATCCTTCCTTTTTGTGAGCAGTCTGACCTCCAGGGCACACTACAGACCTGAATTTTCTCATGCCCCTGTTTGCATCCCTTCTGTCTCCCCCCCCAACACAGAGACCGTCCATCAGCTTGAGAGCCGAGTGTTCCGTGGGTATCGGGAAGTGACGTCTTTTCATTTTCTCCCTCAGGCGCAGACGCTCTGATTTCCGCCCATGACTTTTTATCCTGGATTAAACAAGAGGAAGAGCCCTGTGTCCGGGATTCGTGGGAGTTGGCTGAAAGAGAAATCCTCACTGGCTCTGGCCCAGGTGAGCAATGATGTAAAAAAAGAAGCCGGAACCAGCGAGTAAAGCACAAATATCAGCAGTCCAGCTGCCCTTTGGGAGCTCTGCGGATGGGAAAGTTTGTCCCGTCTCCGTGGCAGACACCAGTTCGTAGATTTTAAGGCCGGAAGGGACTAGTGTGATCGTGTTGTTTGATCTCATGTATAACGCTGGCCAAAGAATCTCCCTCCAAGTGATTCCTGCAGAAGTTTCCTGATAGGTTTAGATCTGGGCAGCTTCTCTCTTCCTTGGTTCGCATGGCCTTTTGCAGAGTCTTCAGCTGGCTGTGGCTGAAGCAGCGTCTACACCTGGATGCTCTGCGGGCATAGCTGTGTTGGTGAGAAGTGTGAAAAATCCCCCTCCAAACACACACAACTAACAGCGCTGCGCCATCCAAAGCCCCAGTCTAGACAGTTATCCCAGCAAAAAGTCTCGCTGCTGGAATAGCTCCTTTCCTTTGGGGAACGGGTATCCGCACGACTGGCAGAAACACTCTTGCTGGTGTAAGCTACATCTCCACCGAGAGGGTTTGCTGGTTGAGCGGAGAGGAATCCTTTCCTAGTACCGTGAGAGACTCAAGGAGCTCAGAGGGAGACTTGCTGGGTGACTTGATGACAGTCTGTAAGTCTCTCCCTGGGGAGCCAATATTCAGACCAGCAGCGACAGCAGGTCTAAAGCAATCCAATGGCTGGAAGCTGAAACTAGACCCGCTCAGACTGGCACCAAGGTGCAGTTTAACCATGGGACCGTTGTACCAGGGGTCATGGTGGATTCTCCAGCACTGACCATTTTGAAATCAAGACGGGATGTTTTTCAATCCAGTTCTGCTCTAGGGTTATTTGAGGGCGGGTCTCTGGCCTGTGCTAGATGGGAGGTCAGACGGGAAGATCACAGCGGGTCCCTTCTGGCTCATGCAGACCAGGCCTTTGTCTTCTCCACACAAGGGGAGGCTGCCCAGGGGCCCTCTGGTTTTTTATGTCCACGTGCAGAATGAATTTATGTTCACCAGCATGGAGGGGGCGTGACACAGGACGTCCGGATCAGTGCACGTCACAAATTCATATGGTGGGGCCGAGGGGTTCAGAGGGTGGGAGAAGGCTCAGGGTTGGGGGGCAGGGGTTTGAGGACTCCAGCTGGGGCTGCGGGATGAGGGGCTCAGGGCTGGGATGTGGGGGGCGAGGGCTCTGGGGTGGGGACTCAGGGCTGGGGCAGAGGGTTGGTGTGCTGGGGGGTGAGGACTCTGGCTAGGGGTGAAGGCTCTGGGGTGGGGCCTGGAATGAGGGGTTTGGGGTGTGGGAGGGGATTTAGGGCTGGGGCAGAGGGTTGGGGCCAGGGCTGAGGAGTTTGGGGCTGTGCCGGGGCTGCAGTGGGGAGAGAACACTCCCCCCATCCCCAGTGGCAGCTCCGGTGGGGTTGAGCTGGGAGGGGCAGCTCTCTCCTCCAGAGCCCTGAGCCCCTGTGCCGGGCTTAGTAGGCAGCTGCGCAGCTTAGAGAGAACTTCCATGCTGCCTTCCCTTCCTCCGCCCTGTCCTGGCTGGCCCTGCGCCGAGTGCCCGCCAGAGGGGATCGTCCCCCGTTGTGTAATCCCAGGGCAGGGTGCTCAGAGCCACAGTGATTGGAATTGCTGAGAAACGATTAAACGCCTGCCGCCCGGAATAACCCCTGTTCCAAGGACCTCTCCCCCTTTCGCCAGAGACCTGGAGTCTCATGGTAGATTCCCCCTCAGCACCCATTCAACTCCATGTGTGCCCAAACCGGGGGAGACAGCTGCTCCTAGCTAGGACTAGTCCCCCGGCTGGGAAGTTTGGGCTTTAGGCTGTGGCTGGTTCACATGTGTGGGTTGGTTTGTTTCGTAGTTGAGGGTCTGGTCTGGTGTTTCTAGTGACGAGTGCTCCGTAGACCAGACTAAGAAAATCTCCATTGTACAGATCACAGAATCGGAAGGGACCTCAGGAGATCACCTCGTCCAACCCCCTGCTCAAAGCAGAGCCAATCGCATTTTTGCCCCATATGCTTATATGGCCCCCTCAAGGATTGAACTCATGACGCTGCGTTTAGCAGGCCAATGCTCAAACTACTGAGCTATTCCTCTCTCTCCCCCAAGAGACAGATAACTTAGTGAATAGTTCATTACCTGATCAGGGACTTGAACCCTGGCCCCTCAGATTAAAAGTCTGATGTTCTACCGACTGAGCTAGCCAGGCTCATAAAAGAAACAACCGCCTGCCTAGCAGAGAATGCTTTTGAGCCATTGACCTCTGGGTTATGGGTCCAGCAAGCCGCCGCTGTGCCACTCTGCTGGCTTTTTAAACAGGACCAGTCCCCAACTAAATCATCCAACAGATATTTTGCCCCAGATCCCTAAATGGCCCCCTCAAGGACTGAACTCACAACTCTGGGTTTAGCAGGCCAATGCTCAAGGAACTGAGCCTTGGAGAGACGAAGCGCCTTGGCCGAGGTGGAGGTGACAGAGCTGGGAACGAAACCCAGATCTCCTGAGTGCCAGCCCCAGTGCCTGTCCGACGGATCTGTTTGTGCCTATTTTCCGCTAAATCTCTTCCCAAGCCAGATACCTTTCTTAGCGCTCCACTGTCTGATCGCCACGGGAGGGAGGGTCGTCACGCCACTCAAAGCGTGCCCGGAAGGCACTCGGATACTGTGGCGACGAGGATGATACAAGGACCTGCCAAGACTAGAATAGAACTGGGACAAAAGCTGCTCTGGAGGGAGAGAGTTCTCTTCTTACCCCAGCTGCTCCGTTGGGCGGGAGGATACTTTAGGTGTAAGGGACCCGGCTCTCCTGGGTTGTTCAGTGTTGGTGAGGCTAGCAGGGACTGTTAACCACTTCGCCTCTGGCTAGATGAGCTAATGTTTGCTGAGTTTTTGGAGCTCCTCGGTTGGGAGGGGAAAGTACTGTTGTGACACACTTAAACAAACGGGGATTTTTGCCCCGCTGCTCTGGCCCTGCGAGGACCTGTTGGGAATGATTTGCAAAGCCCTGTTTCCTACATGGCTGGGGCCAGAGAGTGCTTTAGGAGGTGGCGACCCAATTCTCTCTGGGTGAAATCCATCCCTGGGCCTGGGAGTGGATTGGGTCAGTGGGATTTAAATGGTGCTCAGGGCTGGTCCTGACCCACTTCCCTCTCTCCCGGGGCTGGCCTTCTGCATGCAGCTGGATGTAACCGAGAGAGCTCAAACCCTTCTCACCACCGGTCTCCATCCCAGACCATGAGACTCTCGGCTCCGTGGGACCGTGCTGTGGATCGGGGCCTTTTCCCCCAAAGAGCCAGGGATGAGATTCTTTCTTTCTTTCTTCTGGCAGGCGACGGGATGGTGGTGAAGTCAGAGGAGCAGCGTCACCACCAGGTGGGCTCGGAAGAGCTGGGGCTGCTGGGGGGCTCCGGGGAGCCGCTCTACCAGGCCCCGGCCTACGGGAGCCAGCGTGGCTCGGTGACGCAGCAAGCCGACCCTGGCGAGAACAGACTGGGTAAATCCTTCCGCTCGGACAGCAGCTTCGGTGAATTACCAGGCCCCGGGATCCTGCGGGGAGCCAGCATGCTCGGGGAGGAGCGGCCGCACGGCTGCGCCGAGTGCGGGAAGAGCTTCAGCGTGAAGAAAAGCCTGAAGATCCACCAGCGGAGCCACGCCAAAGAGCGGCCCTACGCCTGCGGGGAGTGCGGCAAGAGCTTCAACTGTCACTCGGGGCTGGTGCGGCACCAGATGATCCACCGCGGCGAGCGGCCCTACAAGTGCGAGGAGTGCGGGAAGTGCTACAGCCGCAAGGAGCACCTCCAGAACCACCAGCGGCTGCACACCGGCGAGCGGCCCTTCCAGTGCGCTGCCTGCGGGAAGAGCTTCATCCGCAAACAGAACCTGCTGAAGCACCAGCGCATCCACACCGGGGAGCGGCCCTACCAGTGCGGGGAGTGTGGGAGGAGCTTCCGCTACAAGGAGTCCCTCAAAGACCATCAGCGGGTTCACGGCGCGGAGCTGGGCCCCCCCCCTGGGCTCCCGCAGGCCCTGGGCAGTGGGGATTAGATCCTGGGACTCTGGGGACTAGACCACATGGCAGCTCGGGACTGGGTTGTAACCGACGATGAGTTAAATCCAAGGCAGCGAAGTGAAAACCAGTGCCAGAAATGAAGCTTTTACCAAATACGTCCGCGGGGCGCGAGGCAGCCGGGGTGTCTGGCACGTCCTCGGAGGGAGCCCCAGCACGTTTTTCATACCCATCTCCTATCCCCTGGACTAGCCCCTTCCACGCAACCTGCAGAGAGAGCCGGAAAGGCCGGTGCATGCGCCGAATGCTGCTCCCCACCTCCTCCCGCGCCCAAAGAGCAGCCACATCCCTTCCTGGTCCTCCCGTGTCCTCACTAACGTCCCACTCCGGTTCTAAACCCCCCACATGGCCTCCCTCCTTGGTCTCTTCTCTAGAACCCGCTTCCTTTCTCCTGCCCCGCACCCACAGCAGCAAGGTTGTGTGAGAGCCGCCTTTTCTCTGCAGCTCCCGCACCCAGACCCGCCTCTCCCCACTGGATGTAGATTGATTCTTTCTCCCCCGTCGTTCTGTGTCCCCGCCCCTCCCTTTCCTGTTGTTTTTACATTTTAATTTCATAAGCGTGCAGTTAAACTCTGTCCAGTGTTTGGCGGTGTAGTTTTCTATGGCAGATGCAATGCAAAATAAAGTTGTGTTGGGCTGTTCCTGGTGTTGGATCATTCCTACAGCTAACCCTCCGCAGCCGGCCAGCCCCAGGAAATCCTATGGGAGACTGTTGCCACGAACGCAGCAATATGGGATGATTTAGTTGGGGGATTGGTCCTGCTTTGAGCAGGGGGTTAGACTAGAACCTCCAGAGGTCCCTTCCGACCCTGAGATTCTCTGATTCTCTGCTACTTTCTGGGTTTGTACACTGATAGTGGCCTACCAGGGCCAATGCATCCGGACCGGATTCTCGTTTACCCTAAAGCAGTGGTCCCCAACCCCCGGGCCGCGGACCGGTACCGGTCCGTGGAGCAATTGTTACCGGGCCGCGGCGGCATTCCCTTAAGCATCGGCCGCCTTCCCTTCCGGGCCGTCCTTCCGCAACAGCTGACATGCCCTTCCGGCATTCCCTTCCGCAGTAGGTGACATGCGTTCCCGGCTTCAGTCCCGCGGCTAGTTTTCCTGTAATCGGCGGCTTTTCGGCGGACATACACGAGTCCACCGCGCCGGTGACAAAAAAAAAGAAAGGGTTGCGGCTGCTATTTGCGGACATGCAATGTATTCGGCGGCTTTTCGGCGGACATGCAATGGTCCGCCGCGCCGAGGGAAAACCGAAAAGGGGGTCATGGCTCTCAATGGTATAAACCCACTCCCTCCCCCCCGCCCCGGGCCGCAAGCATCCACCGCTCCGAGGTGACCGGTCCGCGGTGCTAAAAAGGTTGGGGTCCACTGCCCTAAAGCTCTGCTAGCATACAGATAGCTCCGGGATAGCTCCACCCACTTTCCAAGCGCCTTTATGCTGCTGGAGCAGGGGCAGGGCTTCTAATTTTAAATGAGCATTGGGCCCCTTCTCTCAGCAGAACCTCATGGGAACTCCCTCCTCGCGGGTTTGGTTCTGCCCAGGTTGGGTGCAGGGAGTGTGCCACTGGCGTCCGCAGGGGTGGGCTTGTCTGGCGCACGCCGTGTTAGGACAGCCCCCCTCCCCCCTCCCCCCCGCTTGGTCCCCACGAGCTGCCCGCTGGGGTCACCGGAGCTAGGGCCGCTACAAGCCAAACCAGCCTGCTGCCAGGCAGAGGCACCTCAGAACCTGGAAGCAGGCGGTTCTGGCCCGGTCGGGTGGTGCTGATCCGCAGTGGTGGTGGTAGAGTCCTTGGACGTGTGCAGGGAGACCCTACCAATCAGGACCTGGGTATTGACACAGCGACACGCCCTTAAACCGCTGCCCCTTTCCCCACGAGCCCGGTGAGCCGCGCTGACTGGCAGCCCCTGAACTCCTGTAGAGCAAACGCCCTGTAATCTCCAGTTAGGAGCCTCTTCGCCTGCCCGGCCCATTGAGTCCACAGGACTTCAGTGGTCCCTCGTGCTGGCCTCGGCACCCGCAGGGTGGTAGCGATGAGAAGAAGCCCCTGCTACTGCTAGCTCCCCAAGATGCATATGGCAGGGGTTCCCACCAATCTCCTCCCCCACCCCCCCGGTGGCCCAGAGTCTTTGTGGACCTGACCGACCGGCTGACGTGTGCACAACCTTGCCCTGGTCTGTGCGGTGTTGGGCCCACCACCGTGTTCTCCTCTTGGGTCCTTCCGATGTATCTTGTCCCTACCCTAATCCCCATTGGTCTCCGTAGTTGTGTCTCCTCAGTAGAGGCCTTTGGCCTCTGGCAATGACAGGTGCTTGGTTCCGAGTCCTCAGAAGTGGCACGGACCCGGTGACCGATGGCGAAATGTAACCGCCTCTGATGTCCTTTTCCAGATGGTGCCATTTCCAAACCGTACCTCCCGTCCTGGACGGAAGAGCCGCGTGTCAGGGACCAGGGGGGCTTAGCAGAGAGAGAGATCCCCACGGGACCCGGGACAGGTCAGTAATCGCCCACAGCACCTGGAGTTGGAAAGAAAAACAGCCCTCACTAACGCTCGTACGGAACGAGGGAGGCCGGTGCCGTGGTCAAGGCGCTGGCCTAGAACCGTGGAGATCGGTTCCTCCCCTGCCTGTGTGAATCGTGCTGCTCCCAGGGCTGCCTCTGTATGAGGATAAACACAGGAAAGGTTGAGAGGTGCTTGGGGCCACAGGTGGAGTCAGTGTCCCCCCCCAAGCCAGAGGCTCGTTGGGCTGAGGCAGTGAAGACACGTCGTCGTGTCAGCAGCTGCCTGCCACTGCCCTAAGCCAACCTGGGTGAGGTGGCCTGAGCAAGTCGCAAACCCGCGACCCTCAGGCTGGCCGTGGAGCCCTTAGCCGCTCTGCCACCGCGCCTCGAGCCGGGGCGGAGCCACAGGTAGAAATAACGTTGGCTACAGAATTGCTCCGGGGTCTCTGCTTCCCTTAGCAGCTTCCTGATGCCTGCAAGACAGCGGCATCCGCAATGTGCTTCGCACACACGCCCTCCCCATTGTGCGGCATCACTCCTGGCTTCCCACCAATCCCAGCTGCTAAACCTGCCATTTTTGACCTTCCGCCAGGTCTCAAGGCCTTTGGCTCCGGATCCTGGGTGGGTCTGCAGACTGCCCCCGAGGGAGAACGCCCCTGGGCTGAGCCCCCTTTCGGGAGCTGTTTGCCGATCTCTGCAGATCACTTTGTAACGTTCTCTCTCTCACCGACAGGATCTCTCCTTTCCCCATCTGGAGCTGGGGCCCGGACGGAACAAGGGGACGAGGCCTGTGTTGGGAGCCGGCAGGACCCCGCGGAAAGAGAAACGTCGGTGGCTCTGAGCACTGGTGAGTGATGGTTTGAATGTCACCTTTTGGCCCATAGCTCCTATTGGGCTTCACAAACCCTAGTTCATGAGAAAAGGAAGCACCGGGCCGGCATGTGGGATAACAATCTGACCTTTCTCCCCATCCCGCACGGGTCAGTTTCGAGTCAGTCTGTCTAGGTGGATTCTCAGATGGCCCTTAGCAGTGTAGTACCGGAGCTCTTTGGAGCAGGGATGTGTTTGGACCATGCCAGGTACGCTGGGGACTGGATTACAGCAGGAACCGAGCGGGGGCTTGTTCTCCTGGCACAAAAGTGGCTGGATTTTCTCTGTGTTCCAGGTGGGATTGTGACCAAAACGGAGGCTCAGTGTCTTGAGGAGCATCACCCCCACCGCGAGCCGCGCCAGATGGCGTCGGAAAGCCGGGTTTTCTGGAGTCCCGCGCAGAGAGCCCATGGGGTGGAGGATCCGCGCGGAGCGACGCTCAGTAAATCCCCTGAGCAGCCAGTCCTGCTCCCAGGGTTGGAACCTCCGGTGCCCTCCGCGGGGGTGGGATCGGGCCGAGGGTGGGCCAGAGCTCCCTGCCAGAGCCAAGGCGTGGCTGCCCCTTATGCCGGGCAGGCGGGGGAGAGGCCCATCAAATCCCAGACCCGCTCCCCAGCAGATGAGCTTGTCCACTGCGAAAGGAGCTTCTCCCAGCCCACAAACCAGGTCGCCCACCAGCCCAGGCCCAGCGGGCAACAGCCCCCTGCCGGCAGCGAGAGCGGCCAGAACCTGATTATCCACGGCAGGGCCAAGCCCCACCAGTGCAGCCAGTGCGGGCAGAGCTTCCTCCACCGTTCCCGGCTCACCTCCCACGCCCGCATCCACACCGGCGAGCGGCCCTACGCCTGCGCCCAGTGCGGCAAGAGCTACAGCCGCAAGGAGCACCTCCAGAACCACCGGCGGCTGCACACCGGCGAGCGGCCCTTCCAGTGCCATGAGTGTGGGAAGTGCTACAGCCGCAAGGAACATCTGCAGTACCACCGGCGGCTGCACACCGGCGAGCGGCCCTTCCAGTGCGCCGCCTGCGGGAAGAGCTTCACCCGCAAGCAGAACCTGCTGAAGCACCAGCGCGTGCACAGTGGGGAGCAGCCCTACCAGTGCGGGGAGTGCGGGAGGAGCTTCCGCTACAAGGAGTCCCTCAAAGACCATCAGAGAACTCACAGCGCTGAGCCAGGCCTGCTCCCCGGATCTGGGCTCAGGAAGCCAAGGCCTCTGTGTGAGAGGGGAACCCAGGGGGGGTCTGGGAGCTGATGATGACACTCAGCCCCCCCTGCAGTGTTTCCCCTGTGCCTGACCCAGAGGAGCCTGGCTCTCCCCAAGCGTGGGGCAGGAAAAGCGAAAGGACTGGGTCACCCGGTATCAAACTTGGCTCTCTTGAATCCCAGCTCTATGCTCTCACCACACTTCTCTGCCCTCTTCTGACTCCTCTGCTCACCTAGAACTGGTCTCTGTCACCCTGAGTAGTGTCACAGCTACGGGCATAACAGCCGTCTCCTCTGCAGCCCCCGCTGCCCTGAGCCTCCCCCACGGCTCTCAGATCTCTTGGGGGTGTGGGCAGCCGTCCCTGCCCTCATCCCCCTCTCTCTTCCTCTTGCCCAATGGAAAATAAAGTTTGGCTGGATTCTGCTGGACTGGGCCTTTTTCTCTCCCCAAAGGCCATTCAGGCAGTTCTCTCCTGTTCTCCCAGCAGGGCTGTCAGCACTGGGGAACCAGCATCTGCTCGAAAAAATAACCGGGCCGTGGGGTCAGGGGGAAATGGAGGGGCACGGATGGCACAGCCGGCTGAATTTGCAGCTCACGTGTCTCTCTGGCTGAGAGCACCCTGCATGTCGGTGCAAAGGTTGCAGCCCCGTCCTGCGGGGACCCTGCCCTGGTGTAGTGTTGGTGAAATTCTGCTTTGCATGGCTACAGCCCTTCTGCCTGAGGGGTTTGTACCAGGGTGGCCAAACGGGCGCACGGTGCCCAAATGCAGCCAGGCCTAACTCTGTGACCGGGGACCAGCATCCGGCAGCCACAGTGGGCACTGCCAAGGCTGCAAGGCCACAGAACCTCGGTAGGCTGGGAGCAGTGTTCTCCCCAGCCACGGGCTGCCTGGCTGCCGTTGGTGCCAGGGACGTTTCCCTGGAGAGGGTGCCCCACGGTTGGCCTGCAGTGTTAATTGTGCAATAGTCTGTGGGCAGGGGAGGAGGAGAAAAGGGACCTCGCTAGCAGTCCTCTCAGGTGCCCTTCATGCACAGACCCAGAACAGGGAGAATCAGCGCTTGCCTGCGCTATAAAACCCGGCAGAGCCCCCTAGCTACAGGGGGTGCCACAGATGGATTTTTTCCCATGTCCCTGAACACCATTCGCTATGCCAGGACGAGGCCCGGGAGGTCGTATCTTTCACTGGACCAACTTCCGAGCTTGTCACGGTTGAAAGCTCATCTCTGTCCCCAACAGAAGTTGAAGGAAAAGATCTGACCTCCCCCAGCTTCTCTCTAATATCATGGGAGCGACACAGCTACATCAGCGCTGCAGGGAGCTCTGCTACCGGAAGCACTTGACTTGATAATTGCACTTGATAATTGCATCTACACTGGCGGGGTTTGTCAGCATAGCTAAGGGATTCGGGGGTCCCCTCCCCCCCATATTCCTAGCTAACATAACTATGCTGCCAACACTTTGTAGTGTAGACAGCCCATGTGTGACAGGCACCTGGGAAAACGCGACTGATGCATCTGGGGAAAAACGATCCAATGGGAAGGCAAGATCTAGGAAGCAGCAATGATTGAATGGGATGTAGGGTAGGGAGCAGGCAGCAAATTAGACTCGAGTTTGCAATGGGATATGGCTGCAAAAAAGGCCGATCCGAGTCACCACATCACACTGCTTGACATGGCCAGTATCCACCCTGATCTCTTTCCCTTTCCCTGGCCTGCTTTGCTCTCTGCGGGCAGGGCCTGTGCCCTACGTGGGTGCTCCAGGAGCCAGAAGTTAAGAGCAGCCTTGCAGTATTGAGGTGCCCCTCCTGGAGCAGGGGAGGGGGTCTGGCCCTGCCCTGGCTGCTCATGGAGTCCTGTGACCAGCTTTAGGCATGTAGATAAGTTCCAGGAGGATCGGTGCATCAATGGCTGTTAGCCCAGTTGGTCAGAGATACAACCCCATGTTCTAGCTGCTCCTAAGCCTCGGACCGCCAGAACCTGCGAGTGGATAACAGGGGATGGATCACTTAATAAAAGGACGGTTCTGTTCACTCACTGTCAGACAGGATACTGGGCTAGATGGACTTTGGTCTGATCCTCTATGGTCGTTCTTGTGGTCTTTCGTGGTGAAGGGCTGACCTGCTGCTAGAGAGCAGAACAGAGAAGGAGCTGGGTCTGCATCTTTAAGCATCACATTATAAGAGGCAGGGGAATCCTCTAGTCTGAATGTGGGAAACGTTTAAATCCTGGCGCACCAGAGACTTCACTACACAAAGGAACCCAGGATGTGTCCGGTGTGTGGTAACCGCTCCAGTTCCTGGCATTATCTTTCTATGCACCACGTGTACAGAGTAAGGTTGGAGCGTCCTCTCCCAAGAGTTATCGGCGCAAGCACCCGCAGTGTCACCGGGCAGAGAGACTGTTTGCTTGCACGGTGCGTGGGAAGAGTCTGAATGCGAAGAATTATCTCCGGGCCCATCAAATCACAAAAGCGGGCGAGGAGCTGCATGGATGCGACGGGAAGCGTACAAATGTCACCTTACTAAAGACCTGAACACCCACCATGGGGAGGAATCCCTCCAGTGCGCCGAGTGTGGGAAAAGCCTCGTGTGTCAGGATTATCTGCGCATCCATCAGATAACACACAGGGTCAAATAGCCGTATCCATGTGCCCAGTGCCGGCAGAGCTTGGTGTATAAGTCCATACTTGGCGGGCATCAGGAAACCCACATACCGGTAGGAGCGAGATCTGCAAGGGAAAGACTTTCCTTCCATAGCTTCCCTGGCTACGGAGCAGGAGTTCCATGAGGGTCCCAGTGTCCTGACTGCGTCAGGGGACATGCTTTCAGGAGCTCCTCATCCAGCCCCTGAGTGTCATGGAGGACAGGATCCAGCCCAATGCTCCGGGTATGGAAAGAGTCTCCATTCCAGGCACTGCCTCTGTGTGCGCTTGGGAGGAGCCAAGGAGGAAAGGCGACATGGATGCAGCGAAGGAGGGAACGGGGTTAGGGTTCAGAGAATTTACCTGGCCAGGTATCATGACCTCCCTGTGGGAGACAGATACCAAGGTACGGAGTGCAGGAAGAGCTGTCGCTCCTGTGTCTGCACTGGCACATCCGCTCCGCAGACTGGCCACACGGTGCACCGGGCGTGGGAAGAGCTCCCTTCAGAAGCTGCAGCTGATAAATCACAAGCGGAGCCGCTCTGGAGAGGAGCTGGATCCATGAACGTGGGAAAGGCTTTGCCTCTCGGAGCGCCCTGGCAGGGAGAGCATGGCGTGTACAGCCCCTGCCAAGACAGCCTGGGGGTAATAAAACAGGGCTGGACGATGTAAACAGGAGCAGGAGAGCGGACTGGAAGTGGTAGTGGGCAGTTTGCTTTCTCTGGGGTCTGGTCGTACTGGGCCTAGAGTCTTTAGAAGCTCTGAACCAGGGTCTCTGAGCTACGGGCCTCATGAATTGTTACAATTGATCCTTTGCTGAGGCCTCACCAAAGGGACTTAGTTCGTTTTAGCTTCTCCTTGTCTGGATCCTAGACGGTGAATTTATTGACCACCCAGCTGGGGAAATGAAGGCAGCGTACACCTGCAGTGCCACACTTGGCCAGGAGGGGGCGTGCAGGGGATGGCACACGCCTTTCACAGGCCATTGGGAAGGGTCACTCCCAGCTGCTATCTCAGCAGGTAGGGATCAGGGCAGAGACTGTACTACCGTGCCCGGTGCAGGGGAGACCAGGCCAGCAAGCAGGGCCTCCTTACCCTTGCTAGCATGGCCAATCAGGGCTCACAGCAGAACCAGTCTCCCGGCAACCGACCACGTAGCACTGCCTGATTGGTTGGAAGACTCAGCAGACCGGCTCTCAAGCCCAGCAGCAGGAGCAGTTCAGGGGCTGCTCTGAGTGTTTGCCCAGGGCTTGTCAGAGGCGCTACCTTGCTGGTGCCCAGCCCAGCCGCAGCCCGGCTTCTGCCTTGCCTCACACCCAGTAAGCCGGTCCTGTCCCTCGGCTCTGACTCCGTGTCTGACTCCTGGCTCTGATTCTCGGCTACCCACGCCTGCCCTAGCCCCTGGGTCTGTCACCTCTCACCACTAGGCACAACAGCCCATGTCACTGACAGCCAGAGGGCTCCTGGAGGAGAGGAGCCGTAGACATGCACCCACTCTTGGGAGGGCTACACTAGCAAGGGTAACCCCAGCATGTATGGGCCTGCTCACCGCGGGGGCAGAGGCGGGTTAGTGTTTTGTGGGGCCCTGGGCCTGAGCAAGTGGGGGGCTTCACAAGCAAGCAATGCAGTGACCCATTGCGCAGACACAACTTAACAAACAGGCCCTGCCCTGTGGAGTTCGATTGCATTTGAAATTTAAAAACTGCATTCTGTAATGCAATTTCATCAGCTGATCGCTCGCAGTCCCCCAGGAGGGAGAAGGGGACCACGAAAGGCGATATGGGGGGTCCTAAGGCATTTGAAATGGTCTTTGCTTTAGATTGTAATAGTGTCTCGGCCCTATCCCAACTTCCTGCATGTCCTTACTCACATGTTGTGTGTCAGCTGGAAACAGACGCCTCTAGACAGTCCATAGGCTTACCTTTGACACAGTTTGTGTTCTTTCTTTTTATAGTACAGCAATACTATTCTTTGATAGGGTAACAAGCCTTGTGGAGAGGGGGAAAGCGGTAGATGTGGTATATCTTGACTTTCATAAAGTATTTAATACTGTCTCTGATGACCGCATAAACAAACTAGGGGAGTGCAGCCTAGATGGAGATACTATAAGGTGGGTGCAAAACCGATTGGAAAATCGTTCCCAGAGAGTAGTTATCAGTGGTTCAGTCAAGCTGGAAGGATATAACGAGTGGGGTCCTGTAGGGATACATTCTGGAGCCAGTTCTGTTCAATATCTTTATCAATGAGTTAGATAATGGCATAGAGAGAACACTTATAAAGTTTGTGGATGATACCAAGCTGGGAGGGGTTGCAAGTGCTTTGGAGGATAGGGTTAAAATTCAAAATGATCTGGACAAACTGGAGAAATGATTTGAAGTAAATAGGATGAAATTCAATAAGGACAAATGCAAAGTACTCCACTTATGAAGGAACAATCGGTTGCACACATACACAATGGGAAAATGACTGTCTAGGAAGTGACAGAGTCCTGTGGCACCTTAAAGACTAACTAAAGTATTGAAGCATAAGCTTTCGTGGGCTAATACCCACTTCGTGGGATGCATGCAGTGGAAGTATTAGTATGTCACAGTATGGCTAGGAAGGAGTACTATGGAAAGGGATATAGAGGTCATGGTGGATCATAAACTAGATGTGAGTCAACAGTGTAACGCTGTTGCAAAAAAAAAAAAAAAAAGCGAACATCATTTTGGGTATTAGCAGGAGTGTTGGAAGCAAGACCTGAGAAGTAATTCTGCTCTAATCCGCGCTGATTCGGCCTCAACTGGAGTATCGTGCCCAGTTCTGGGTGCCACATTTCAGTAAGGATGTGAACAAATTGGAGAAAGTCCAGAGAAGAGCAACAAAAAATGACTGAAGGTCTAGAAAACATGACCTAGGAGGGAAGATTGAAAAAATTGGGTTTGTTTAGTCTGGAGAAGAGAAGAGGGAGACGGGACGTGATAACTGTTTTCAAGTACATAAAAGGTTGTTACAAGGAGGAGGGAGAAAAATTGCTCCTCTTATAACCTCTGTGGATAGAACCAGAAGCAATGGGCTTAAAGTGCATCTAGGGTGGTTAAGGTTAGATCCTTCAGGGAGGTGTGGTGTTCCTACACTCGCAGATAAACTCCTCCTGTCAGTGTATGCTGTGTCTACACTAGCCAGCATAGGCTCCGTAGTGTAGACATAGCCTTAGATGTGATTTCCCTTAGGCCCCGTCTACACTAAGGTCGTTGGCACTGTTGTAGCTACGTCAGTGTAGCTCAGTCATGGAAATTATTACACGTCACTAGACCCTGCTGTTGCAAACTAAAAGGCAGCTAGTACATGTGGTGATAATCTTGTTTGAAATGGGACTGAATTGGTACTTTTAAGTTTGCTCCAGCAGAATCTGTGTGGGGCAGTTAGAAAGCAGTGGGGCTGGAAGTCAGGACTCCTAGGTTAAGAGTCTAGTCCTGCAACCTTTATCCATAGGAGAAACCCCAGATTGGCCCCTTGCCATGCTGGCTGCTTTGATGCAGCTAGAGATGCTGCTGCTGAGTTTGTACCGCATGTGATTTCCGGTCAGTATGTTGTCTGATGCTGTTTGCTGAAGTTTCTCCCAGGACAAGCAGGGGGTTCTGGCAGAAGAAGGTGTATCAGCACCTTAGGAATGTAGGGGATGGAGCTCTGATTTCTCTGGGAAAAATGAGAAATTGTGCTTTCATTAGGAACTGTGGGAGCTTTGGGCCTAGCTGGATTGGCTTAACTTTGGATAGAGTTGGTCAAATCATTTGTTCCGAACAAATTCTTTGACAAATGTCTTTTCCATTTGTGATTCAGTCAGGAGAAATCTTGACTTCTGCCAATAGCTGTTATTCCCAGGTCCTACCTGAATAATTTATCTGAACAAATCATAGCCTAAGGGATCTGCTAGAAATGTACTAGGAATACATGTCTGGTGGACTTCAAAGTCAGTTGTGGTGCTCAAAACCCCTGACAATTTGGCCCAGTCTTTGAACTTCCCCCAACTTCCATATATTTCATATGGAGCATGGAAAATATAGAGAATCTTGTCACTCTCCCTGTTCCAGCAGGGGACGGGGTCACTAACAGAAAACAGACAAGGAAGCCTCCTGAGACAGGGGAATTAGTTCTGACCAACCACTCAGCTTTCAAGCTACAGAAAGAGGTTTAGTATAACCGTTTGCCACAGAGTATTTTTCCCAGACAGTCAACACAGGAATTGCCATAACTGCTCAGCTCAATGGTCCGTCCACTTGTGCGGGACTCTATAACGGCCAGTGCCAGACACTTTGGAGAAGAGGGAGAGAAACCCTATAGGGGACAAGTATGTAAAAATGCACCCATACCATGGAGGAAAATTTGTCCTAAACCCATAATAGTTGGGCACAATATTTTATCACTCTCACAAAAAAGTCTGCCTTTTTAGATAGTTGTGGATGTTTGCTAATGTACAGCCCTGGGTTGAGTCTTAGCCTCTGTGATATCTTGGACTAATGAGTTCCACAGCTGAGTTACACATTGTGCTTTTAAAACAAACACACAAAGTTTCCTTTATTCATTCATATTTCTGTAAATAACTCCATGTGTAAATAAAATGCAAGCACACTGCACTTTTTATAGCCATAATACCAGCTAACACAAAAGAACAAGAGGGTCCTACTGCTAAACTTGATTTCATTTAAAGTAGTTTGACATAAATAGAATGTGTGTTGGGCTTTGTCTGGTTTTTATTTAAAGCATTTGCCTTTATCCCAGGCACAAAAGAAATCGTAATGAGCCCTTGCCTGACATTCACACATGATTACTTATGGTTCTTGCATTACTCATACTCCACCAGAACATTAAAAAGAAACCCAGGCAGAGGCACCGGACTGAAAAAGTCACTTTTAAAGCAGCTGCTGATCCGTTTCAGGATATATTTACAGTGAAATTCATTGACATCAGTGACCAACACACACAACCATGTGATTATTCACTGAAATTTAAATATTTGAAATGAGGTGACATTAGCTATACCCAGTTATATTTAAAATACAATTCAATACATTTCTCAAAACATAATCGTTCAAAAACTGAAGAACCCCCAAAATGCACCAATATCCGATCCTCCTTATTCCTGACGTGAGTTTGTAAGATATTTATTTACACCCAGTTTTAAACGCAGAGAGCAAAAGCTATGACCTTTCCCCACTCCACTCAGCCTTCTCTTGGCTTTGTAAGCAGCAAGAAGATCCTCTCTCAACAAACAGTGCTTGGGCTGAGAATGGCCAAAGATTTGGAAAAAGCCCCCCAAATCCCAAATTAAAGGAGCAGGCCTCAGCAGCAGCCATTTTGAATGTTCCCATGCTTGCTGTAATGTCCTATGTTCACTGCTGGTGTGACAATGCAAAATGGCTGCCACTCAATTCAGTTGTAGTGGAGGGGGTTAGGAGGAGAAGAAGATTAAACAGCTAATGGAAAGGCAGGGGGTCTGGGCAAAAGCAATTGTCCATTATGCAAACTGGCTAGGGATTTGAATTCTGGGCTCCAGCAGGTGCATTTGCAGGTCTGTTCACGTCTCTGTTTTGAGGGAGGATCAAGGGGGCCTGTCTTAAGATAAACTAGTACAGCTGCCAAAGAGCTTTCGGTTTACTAGGCAATGACCACCAGATGTTCAGGGCCATTATCACACTCAAAAATAGAGCCCAAGAGCGCACGCACACACACACACTCTCTCATATCCCAAGAAGGAAATGCCGCCCAATAGCTACATGTTTAAAAAGGACCAAGGGGCATTTCTGACCTCAGGTTCTGACTGACGACGGAGGAGGAGTCACTGCAGATTTATATTGGCATAAGTGCGATTAGGTGCTGGCCCCAAGCGTCCGCCTTAAACTTAGGAAAGAACGTAACTAGTGGGCCAGTCCTAAAAGCTCCATCACCTCACTTCAGCCCCCTGCCATTAGTGTCAGACCTAGAAATGAGTCTGTGCTCACAGAAATGTTGGCAAACAGTCCAGTACCAGAAACAAAGTGTGTGGAGCTAAGTAAAGCACTATTCCTACCTTGTAGCCCTCAAACAGCCAGGTAACAAGCATCAATTTGTCTGTTTGTTGTTATTAGTATTAATGATTCATAATAATAATTAATCATCTGAATTTTCTGCCTCTGAATGCAGTGTGGACTCCCCGGTATTCAAGACGGTCATGTTTTGAAACACTGTCCTCATGGTTAATTTCACTGAAGATTCCCTCCGTCTCCTGAAACCTCAGCGATTCAGGGCCAAACAATCTATGGACAGAGACTGTGGGTTTCAATGGCATTGGCTCGCCCTGTTCCTCCATAGCACTGAGCCAAGCATGGCACCACTGTACAAAGAATAATGCAGCTCCATGACATCTCTCCCCCGGGGTTAATAGCCTCACCCCATTTGACAGAGGAGGACATGGAGGTACAGAGGGGTTAAGTGACTTGTCCCAGATAACACTGTCAGCCAGGGTTCGAACTCAGCAGTTTCTAGTGGCCTAATCCCTGGGCTGTCTCTCTCCCCACGTTACAGGAAGTGTGCTGAGGGAACCCACCCTGTGCTGGTCTTTGACTGCAGAGGCTGCATGGTCAGGTCTGCATAGAAACCCGGGGCTCAGTGCTGCCTCCGCTCGCTTTTCAACACCCTAGGGACACGAGTTTCTTACCACTGACTTTGGTTCCCCTGGGGCCTAGTTTAAGAGCCTAAGAACGGCCACACTGGGGCAGGCAAACGGGCCATCCAGCCCAGTGTCCTGTCTTGTGACAGTGGCCAGGGCCAAGTGCTTCAGAGGGAGTGACGTGAACAGGGCAATTTTGAGTGATCCAGCCCCTGCTTGTGGCAGGCAGAGGTTTAGGGACCCAGAGCACGGGGTTGCCGCAGAGAAGCAGTGGACGCCCTGTCTCTGAAATCACTGAAGACTGTCCTGGCAAAGGCATGGAGACCATGGACCAGGGAACAGCTTTGTGTTGTCCCCCGGGGATAAACGTGATGTGATTCACCTAGGTCCTTCTGTCGCCGAATTCTGAGTTCTAAATCAAGGCGGATCCCACTAAAAAGGGGGACGTCGCTTGCATTTGGATATTGCAGGTTCCTATAGCTGGGAGCCATGAGCCATCTTGTCATTATGAGTGTCCTGAGGGTGAGTGAAAACATCCTAACCCTATGCTAGCCTCCTAGGGCAGGGGTGGGCCGGATCCCTACCACTCTGCAAGCCGGCCAGGGGCTCTCCCCCAGGAGTCTTGTAACAACAGGAGGCGGGTGATCAGCATGCTTGATCAGCAACTAGCCAGACCAAGCAGGGCCTGCAGGTGGCCATATACAAGGGACTGTGTATTGTGCCGGGTCTGGCTGCTGTCCCCCATGGGTAAGGCCTGATGCTGTGTTTGGGAGCAGCCATTTGACAAAGAGGCCACAGAGCGGGGCCTGTGCAAGGAGAGCTGCTGGGAAGGGAAGGGGGCTGAGGTAGCTTTAGCTTGGTGGTTGAGGTCGCTTGTTGTGAGGGGAGAAAAAAACGAAAGCAGCGCAGGATGCTGTGCTGTGGGGCCCACCTGGAGAGCCCAGCTGGGGGACCTAGTGCATCTGCAGGGGGCTCCCAGACAGCAGCAGGACTCAACCACACGTGCCCAGGAGAAAGAGCAGCTGATGTCTGCTAGCTCAGGCCGAGTGCAATGCAGAGCCTCGGGCGGGGAGCTCAATGCCGCTCAGCTATGCCTGAGCCCGTCCTTGGGTGGGGTTTGCAGTGCGGGGGGCTTTCGAAGTGCAAGGAGGAGAGAGGGAGGGAGGTGTTAGGGAGGCGGCGCCTGTGTGCATGGCTTGTTGCAACAGAGGAGGCAAAGGGCACAGACAGATGGAAGGTCCGGGGGGAGAGGAAAACGCTACAGTAGGGGTGGGCAAACTTTTTGGCCCGAGGGCCACACGGGGGTTCAAAAATTATGTGGAGGGCTGGGTAGCGAAGGCCCCGCCCCCGATCTGATTCCCCCCCCCCCCCCCGAACCATCCGACCCATCCAACCCCCCTCCTGTCCTCTGATTGCCCCTCCGGAGATCCCCGCACTCTTAACTACCCCCCCAGGACCCTCCCCATCTAGTCCCCCTGCTCTCTTTTCCCTAACTGCCCCCTTCTGAGACCCACCCCAAGCCCCCCCTCCAGGACCCCACCACCTAAGACCCCTGCCCCCAACTTGCTTATCTACTGCCCCGTGCCTTGCTGCGCTCAGCCCGGCCCCCAGCTCGGGAATGTGGGGCCGCACTTCGCACACCCCTGCGCTACAGGTGCCAAGCTCCCTGCTGACCAGTATTGTCTCCTTGTTTCCCCCACCGGTCTGTCTGTAACCGTTTGTTCTCACTCCTCGGAAGTAAGCCCCTTGGGGGCAGGGATGGCCTTTCAGTTCTGCACTGTACAGCGCCTAGCACCTGGCGTAGGACTAGATGATTCTGCAATGCAAAGAACTAATCAGAGCGGCGGGACAGGACCCCTGGCGCGCTAACACCAGGTCACAGAGAGGCTCAGCTGGGTGCGCATGGCGCTGTGACGGAGAACCCCGCCCCCGAATGCACGCTGCCGCCTCCCCAAGGCCTGCTAAGCGGCGGAGCTGAGAACGGCCTGGCAGGAGTAACTAGGGATTTCCTTGTGAGTCGGGGCTAGAGACAGACCCCCCCTTGCAAGGCAACACTGGCCGCGGGGGAAGCTCCCAGCTGTCATTAAAGCATCCAACGTGTGGCTGTCCCTGGAGCTGGCTACCCAAGGGGCCCGTGGCAGCAGGGATCCCTGGTGTCACATGGTCCCGAGCCAGGCTCTGGGTGCTGGGTAAGGTCCGGTGCTTGGCTGGGGGTTGGGATTTCCAGAGGGAGGAGCAGGGGGCGCTGGTGCACTGTCAAAGGGGGGCAGGGGCTGAAGCGCGTCTCGCAGGCCGGGCCTGGGCGCTCTCCCGTGTGGGCGCGGCGGTGCACGGCGAAGACCGAGTGCTCGCCGAAGGGCTTGTTGCTGTCCGGGCACTCGAAGGGCCGGTGGCCCGAGTGCGTCCGCAGGGGCTCGGTGAGCCCGGGCCGCGTGGCGAAGGTCTTCACACAGGGCGGGCCCTGCAACGGCCTCGCCTCCCGCTCGGCCACGCTGCCCTGGCCTCTGGGGCGCCAGCCCGGCTGCTCCTCCGCCTGGCTCTGCTGGCGGCTCGGCTGCAGCCCCGAAGTGGCTTCGTGCCCATGGTGCGTTGCCCCAGAGCCTACTCCCCAGCGGCCCAGGAACGCCGGAGCCTTCCCCAGCTGGTAGCCAGGCTGTGCCCGCCGTGATCCAAACTCACTGCAGCTGCTACCGCCCCACCGGAAACGTGTGTCACAGCCGGGGAGAGAGGGGGCTTCTCTAGGCTGCCGCGGCAGCTCCGCAACCCGATCGCTGGCGCCCGCGTCTTGGGCAGGGCCTAGGAAGCCGTCTCCTGAAAAGTTCAAACACAGCATTAGGCCACTGACTGGCTGAAACAGCCCAGCCCCGCCCCCCCCCCCCTCGCGGCGCAGCCTTGCTGGGGGCGCCGTCCTGACCACTCACCTCCTGGGGCTGGAGGGGGCTTGGTTCTGGGGACGGCTCCGTCGGACTTACATGTTCGTGGGTCACCCCCGCGGCGGGGTCGGGGTGGCTGTGGGCCTGGCCAGGCCTTCGGTACGTGTGTGTGTGTTACGGGATTGGCTCTGGGCGCGCTGCATCGCTCACCACGTCCCACTACGACCCCCCGGGCTTCCCAGGGGTCACAGCGGGAACCTGGGCCTGCTCCCCCGAGCTTCTGTCTGGGATGCAGGGTACAGAGTTTATAGTAGCCCAGGGGTGGCCAAACTTACTGACGCCTACGACAATCTTCAGCCGTTTGAGAGACGAGGGGGGGGGGGGGGCACGTGCTGAAGCCTCGAGCCCCAGCGGATACGCCGCCCCAGGGCTGAGTCCCTGAGACACACACACACCCCCGCCCCCCTGTGGGGCAGATGCATGGGGGGGGCATGTGGAGGCACATGCTCCTTTCCCCCCCCCCCCGATTTTTGCCAGGGGGCAAAGAGGGAGAGGGCAGTGGGACGCTGGGCCTGGCTCCGTGAGTCAGACTGTAATCAGAGCCGGGTTTTTAACCTCTGCCTTTGTCTGCTGCCAGGTTGGGAAAATCTCCGGTGTTGCCAGTGTCTGGGGTTTTTTCAGTTCCCCTCTAGTTCAGTCTGGTGGCTGCTGGGGCAGCGAATCAGCCAGGGGCCTTTCCAACTTGCTATACAGATACAGTAAACCCTCGATTTAACGGACCTCGATTTAACGGACTTTGGATGCAACGGACAAAATTTCTGAGCAAGTCTGATGCATCCGAAATCCATTTCTCGCGGGCTGGCTGCCGGCTCCCGGCTGCCGCCCGGGTCCAGACAGCAGGCGGGCTGGCTGCCGGGAACAGGCCAACGCCTAAGGGGCTTCCTCAGCAGTTACTCCGGTTCCTTGAGTCCGTGAGCCTCTGAGCTGACTCAGGACTGAATGAGGAGTCAGGAGCATGGGGCTCTGCCCAGTCTACTCGGAACTATCCCAAAGAAGAGGGGCTCTCCGAGACACCCTGGCAAATCTCAGGACAAACCCCTTCTTCCTTTCACCCGGTTTATCCCCCCGGCTCTGTGCTGTTCGGGGCAGGTGGGGCGGACTCCGTGTCTGTGCGAGGGGCAAGTGAGCCGGTGCACCAGGCCAGCCGAGAAGAGATGCCGAGAGGCACACGGGACCCCCCACACACACACCCCACACCCTGGCTCGCCGTCACACGGGTGCATGAGATAAAGGGTCGCTGTCAGTGCAGCTGCTACTCTAGCTGCCACAGCAATGGCTCAACGTCAGGTTCCGACAGCCCACCCGGGGGGTCGGGGACACAGGCCGGGGCTGCTTTCAGGCCCTCCCCCCTCCCGCCCCAGGGTAGGTGGAGGGTCCGGGGCTCCATGGCTCTTATCACTACCCAGTTCTGGCTTCTCTCCTGGCCAGAGGGCAGGGCCTCGTAGGGCAACCAACCAGCAAGAGTGAAAAATTGGGACAGGAAGTGGTGGCTAATAGGCACCCATATAAGAAAAAGCCCCAAATATTGGGACTGTCCCTATAAAATCGGGACATCTGGTCACCTAGGGCCGGGGGGGGGGGGGCTAGAGAGGAAAAGCAGGGGTGGGGCCACGGAGGGAGGCGGGGCTCCTGCCCGTGTCCGGCCACCCGACCTGACCAGCGTGGGCAGTGCCAGAGGCAGGGTTTGCTGCTGTGGACACCAAGTCAGCCCCTTTGCCTCTCACGCTGCAAGTGGAGAGAGCTGGGCAGCAGGTGCAGGGCAGAGCCTCTGTCTAGACACAATCCCAGCCCTGCATTGGACTTTTGACCCCTCCCCATCGCTAGCTCCCTGGCAGTGGCCCGCGGGGTCCCCCCCCCCCTTTTGTGGAAGGGGAGCGTGGGAAGTTTATCGTCTACGATGGAGATGGGCAAAACACCGGGTCCTATTCATCCTGGGGCTAGCGCCAATGAAATGAATGGGATTAGACCAGGAATCCTTCTGGCCTTGCCCAGTCACTCCATGCCGAACAGTAAGTTCCGGTTGGCCATTAACTAGATCGCATTCAACAAGCTTCCTTCCGTCTTGGCTCCTTACCAATCTCTGACCCTGGTTTTTCTACATACCCATGTTGCTGCAGGGAAAGTGTTGGATTTGGGGCGGGAGGTCATCGAGCGTGCAGGATGATAATAACCCTTGAGAACCCTTGTCCTATTAGGAACCTCGCTTTAGAAAGGATGGGGAGGGAGAGGGCAACAGATTTACAATGGATGCAAAGACATGCTTTTTTAAAAAATGCAACATCTAATTAATCTGTGGAACTCATTGGCACAGGATATTCCTGAGGCCAAGAACTGAATAAGATTCAGAACTGGTGAGACTGTACAGGTGAAATTCATGGCAAGTGAGTAAGCCAGAGAGAAGGGCAGGGATGAACATTCAAAGCCAGTGGACAGGTAGGTCAGAAGAGACTGCCCCTGGCTGCCCACCTAAGGTAAAGCCTAAGGCCAGAACAGCTCTGCAGAAGCCAGCCAAGTCCCTGAGAAGTGCACCTGGATGGTGCTGAGCACTGCCCACTCCCTATGCAGCTAGTGGGAGCTGAGAGGGGCTCTGGGCCCAGCAGAATCAACCCCCCCACCATAGGAGCAAAGCCAGGGAAAGGCGCAACTGATGGGCTCTCTAGAGAGAGCTGCCTGAGTTCCCTGGGCTCCTGGTGCTGGACCAAAGAAACACAGGCAAAGGGAACACAAGAGTCCTGTCTCAGGCTGGGGGGGAGGGGGGGGGAAGAGGGGGGGGGGAGAGAGAGAGAGAGAGAGAGAGAGAGAGAGAGAGAGAGAGAGAGAGAGAGAGAGAGAGTGTGTGTGTGTGTGTGTGTGTGTGTGTGTGTGTGTGTGTGTGTGTGTGTGTGTGTGTGTGAGAGAGAGAGAGAGAGAGAGAGAGAGAGAGAGAGAGAGAGAGTGTGTGTGTGTGTGTGGGGTTGGTTTTTAACCCTTGCGATGCTGGGGGATTCAGAGGACTGGCTCCTGCTCATGCGGCCAGATCTCGATCCCACTGCCCAGCATGGAACATCAGCCAGGACTCCCAGAGCCCTGGCTTCGGTCACTTGCACATCAGGGACTGACTGACACGTCGCTTCATGTCCCCCCGTCAGGGCGGAGCAGCCCTGGCCTGTGATGTGCTGGGGCCACGACCAAATGGCACCTGCCAGCATCTGCCAGCTGCCAAAAGAGGCCGATGGGGCTTTTCACTCCCCTGGACTAGGAGAGCCAGGAGGGGGGATGGGACAGTGATAAACACATCGGTGACTTGAGGACTGTTCTCCTCAAACGGGGGCAAGGCCTGGGTGAGCGGGGGGTGGGGGGTGGTGGTGGCTGGGACCAGCCACAGGGAATCCTGGGCACTGATCCTGTCCAACAGGGCCCAGTAACCACCAGTTGCTGGGGTCTGACCACACCCCCGCCCCTTACCTCACGGGAGAGCCCTTCGGACATGCCGGCAGGTGGCGCGAGGTGTCCGGGGCTAGGAGCCGGTCAGCAGCCTTCACCCAAATCTCTCCACCTCCCAGGGAGCCATCGCTCACGTTTTCATGAGCCTGCAAAAGCGGGTTCCCGCTCAGCCGGAGTAGGCCACCCCCTGCCCCGCTCCACCGGCTGACGGATACAGGCCTGGGGAAGATTGGCTGTCACCGCTCATAACAAGGGCAGGGGACATGGGGAGGGGGTGGCCCTCAGAGCCAGTGAGGGGGACAAGCAGGGCTCCAGAGGATCGCTGCTTTGGCTGATCAAATGGTCCTCAAATCCGAGGGGCATCTCCCTCCAGCAGAGCCGGCTCCCTTTGTAAGAGCCTGGGAGGAAGGGGCCACGGGCTCTTGCTAGAGGGGGACGCTGGGAGATGTAGTTCTTCTGCTCGGGCCTGTGGGATGCCTGCTCCTGCCAGCCACAGTTCCCAGCACAGAGCCTCCCCGGCTTCCAACGGGGCGAGGGGATCAGTGAGGTCTGGGGATGGTTTGATGAACGGGGGAATGTCTCCTAACGTAAGGGAGGGTTGTATTTTCCCCGGTGTCTAGGGAGTCCGCTGCCCAGCCGGTTTGACAAGTCCACCAGCCTTCTGGGGCAGGAGGTGGCTGTTTAGGCTTTATTGCTTTCACCGTCTGAGTATCAAGTCCCACTGGGGTCAGGTTATCGTCATTTGTTCCTCCCGTTACAGTGAGAGTTTCTCTGATACACGTTTGGAACGTCCGGGATTAATCCCAAGTGTTTGATAGTTTCTTCCCCAGTTCCCTGCAATAGCACACTTCTCCTGAATGGGCTGTACGCCAAACTGGAGAGGGGGGGTTTGAACATCATATGTTGCTTAGTTCCTGGATTTGTAGGGAGCCCACAATTGGATATACATTAAATGCATCTTTTACTATAGGAATTCCAGCCCCCATGTCCAGTAGAAAATCTACAAGCCAATCCCCGACACAGATGCTTAGGTGCGGGGAGCCCCCAGACGTTTATTCTCATGGGCTGCTGGAAGATGCCTTCCTAATTGCAGGGAGGGCTGGCCTATGCGACTGAATTACTAGCAGTCGGATCATTCAATCTAGACGCCAAGACAGTAGCTTTAACCACCTTCATCACTGCCTCTTCTTCCTCCTTCTGAACTCCTTGCCAATCATACATGCTTGAAGCTGCAGCTTCTCAATCTCTCCTTTAAGATCTAGAGTCTCCTGTTTCAACAGTTCAGGCAACACCCAGGCCCTCTCTCTATTTATTCCTCTACCCTTGTTCATTGCGACCTCTCCAATCCTGGCCAGGGGGAGAGAATCCAGGACCCTGTTTTCCACTGGCCTGTGTTCTCAGCTCATTGACAGGAATTCCTTCCTGCTGTTTAATTGCAGTTCCCACTTTGGCTCTGCCTCCATGCTCACCCCAAGCATTCATCCAGCCCATCACCCTGGAGGCAGCACCTCCAAAACAAGTTGCTTCAAATACTCCAGATCAGTAGCCTCGGCTGTTAACCTAACAGAAGTTTGTCTTCTGTCAGCCAGCTTGGCCAGAGCCTCGCCTGACATTTCTGTCATTCCTTTAAGTGCAGCTAATGCACTAGAACGTAAAATGCTTTTGAGCCACACATTTAACTGTTTGTGTCCCATCTGAGGTCTGACAGGCCAGTGGGCCCAACAGTGTTTGTACTAGAATGGATTCCTGTAACACGTCAATTCCCACTGCCTTGAACACCTGCGAGCCGTCATGGAGCCAGGCCAAAAACTCGTTACAATTCTCGGAAGGCGGAGGAGGGGGGCGAGCTGCAGCTAATGCAGTGAGTTCATTCATTTTTAAAGTGTCAAGCCTGGCTGTGAAGCTGCTCACTGGAGGCGGGTGAGGTGTATCTGTACTGCCCTGGGGTGCCTCCATTTCCCTTTCGGCATAACTGCCACAGGGCCCTGGCTGCTTTAAAGTTAATTGTCGAGCATAGCTCATTATAATCGGAGAGGCAGTAACGAGGGTGACCAGACAGCAAGTGTGAAAAATCAAACCAGGGTGTGGGTGTGTATTGGGGGGGGGGGGGGGATTCATAGGAGCTTAGATAAGAAAAAGACCCCAAAATTGGGACTGTCCCTATCAAATCGGGACATCTGGCCACCCTAGAGCAACAGACATTCAGAGTTCAGCATTGACACTGCCAAGTGAGATCAGCCCCTGGGCCCAGCCTGGCTTTCGCTCAGCTGGCTCCGCCACCCAGCCAAGCACTCTGCAGCTGGGTCTTGGTGTCAGTGCCCGTGGGGTACAGTCCGGCTGCTTTCTTTGCCTTTGGTGCCACCGCCTGGCCCCGCCATTTAACTGCAGCCTAGTGATAAAGCTTTAGCAAAAACAATGAGGAGTCCTTGTGGCACTTTAGAGGCTCACACATTAATCCGGGCATAAGCTTTCGTGGGCTAGAACCCACTTCATCAGATGCATGGAGTGGAAAATACAGGGGCCAGAATACATGAAAAGATGGGAGTTGCATTACCAAGTGTGAGCTCAGACTAACAAGATGATTCAATTAACAGTAGGATCCCAAGCGAGGAAAAATAACTTTTGCAGTGGTAATGAGAGTGGTCCATTTCAGACAGTTGACAAGAAGAGGTGAGTAACAGTAGGGGAAATTAGTATGGGGGAAATTCGGTTTAGGTTTTGTAATGACTCAACCACTCCCAGTCTTTATTCAGGACTAATTTGGTGGTGTCCAGTTTGCAAATTAATTCCAGCTCCCACAGTATTCTTGCCAGCAAGTTAGAGAAGGATGGGCTGGATGAATGGACTATAAGGTGGATAGAAGGCTGTCTGGATCCTCAGGCTCAACATCCAGTTTTGGGGGCCCCACTACAGAAGGGATGTAGACAAATTGGAGAGAGTCCAGTGCAGGGCAACAAAAATAATCAGGGGACGGGGGGCACATGAGGAGAGGCTGAGGGAACTGGGCTTGTTGAGTCTGCAGAAGAGAAGAGTGAGGGGGGGATTTGAGAGAAGACTTCAACTACCTGAAGAGGGTTCCAAAGAGGATGGAGGATGGAGCTTGGCTGTTCTCAGTGGTACCAGATGACAGAACAAGGAGTAATGGTCTCAAGTTGCAGTGGGGGAGGTCTAGGTTGGATAGCAGGAAACACTATTTCACTAGGAGGGTGGTGAAGCACTGGAATGGGTTCCCTAGGGAGGTGATGAGATCTCCAACCTTAGCGGTTTTTTAAGGCCCAGCTTGACAAAGCCCTGGCTGGGATGATTTAGTTGGGGGTTGGTCCTGCTTTGAGCAGAGGGTTGGTCTAGATACCTCCTGCGGTCCCTTCCAACCCTGACATGCCATGATTCTAAGCCACCTGGCCCCGTATGCTGCTATCCTGTGTACTCTGCATCGGTGCCTGCCGAAGTGATCGCTGACCGGCGTGGTGGGAAAGTGTCCTACTGGGGAGGAAGAAACCAGGCACCCATCCCTAGACCCCTCTGGGACAGGATCACAGAGCACTTCCACGGACACTGCATCAAGGTCTCCCAGGGTGATCCAAGAGACATCCCTCTGCACATAACCAAACCGGTCCACCTGCCTCCCCTGCCCCGCCCCCTGCCTAAATCTACAGGGGAACAAAGTGCCGATAACAAGGCTGCCTCTCCAGGAGGAGTAAAGGAATCAACAGTCGACAGCTGGGTCCTGTTAAGCTAGAGGGGCCATTGGCCCATCACTGTGATGGGAAATACATTTGCACACTTACCCGTGGATCCTTCCCCTGCGTCGGGTCCACCCGTGCTCAGCTGCCGGGACGGACCGGGCTGTGGTGGTGTCTCAAACAGGTCCTGGATCTTCCAGTCACCTATCCCCCATCCTCCTCCTCTTTAATGCTCACAGCAGGGGCCCGTGGCGCGGGCTGCTCGGAGGTACCCATGGGGGTGTGCAAGGTGGGGGTCTCTGCCACTGATGAAATGGCACGTCTGTGTCTTGATTGTGGGCCCCTCTGGCCCTCCAACACGCCTGCCCCAGGTCCTTGGCTTTCACGGCGCACGGCCGCTGGTCCCCATCAGATCCTTCTCCTGCATCCCCCCAGCAGTCTGCTCATAGACGCCCACCTCTCTGGGGCTGGTCCAGAGCTGTGCTCGCACAGCAGCTTCTCCACACCGGCCCACGAAGACCCCATGTCTCCTGGGCCGCGTAGGCAGCACGGTGAGCTGGGCACTTGCACACAACCGTGGAGCGTTGCTAGGTGTATTCATGAAGCCGGGCCAGCGGGAAAAGGCCTTTTAAAAATGTGCAGGATTTTAAGGTGGAGGGTGGTGGGGGCTTCTGGTCTCCATGACCGCGGAGCAGTAGAGTTCACAATTGTGACCAGAGCGGTCGATGGCAGGCGTTGCGAGACAGCTGCTGGAGGACTGTTGGGGTCAACAGTGGGAAGGCCAGGCAGTGGTGTTACTGTGTCTCCACTGTGGGGAGCTTACATCAGTGGGAGACAAACTGAAGTATAGACACATACACAACCGGGTGGATGCAAGATGACTTACGTTGGCCTAACTTTGTAGCACAGACTAAGCCTTATCCATCTCACAGCACCAAGTGTAGACACACAGTAGAGTTTAAGAGCAGGTAGACTGGTACCAGCCAACCTTTTGAGTCCCAGCTGACACATTTTAAACCCCCCTTTTTGTCTACTCTTGGTGCTAAATAGGGTTTAAGAAGGTGTTAATTACACGTAGGCTAATGGGTTTGCCAAACATGCCTCCTTTTCCCAGTCTAGCCGGGGTCATTGAATTACAGCCCTTGGAAGAGCTGGTTGCTGGGATGCACTCACAGGGCCCTTCCATTAATTAACATTAGAAATCCATCAGGATTTAAAGGCTGCACCGTTTGTTCTTACATGGCCCTAAACAGCTTTTACCTGCAGGCTGGTGGAAGCCAACCGAACAGGGTGAGCAGCCTTTCTCCTGTCCATGGTTCTTAGATTAGTGCTGTAGTTGCTGGCTAGTCTGCGTGTGCAGCTGACCTCTACTGAACAAGATCAACTAGTGTCATAAGCCCTCTTCTGCTGACACCATATGGAGAGTCTCCTTTAGCCTTGTGCTGTCAGTGGAAGATCATTGTTCTGTCCCACTTCCAGTGTGATGGTCGGGGTGGCTGCAGCGTGCGATCCATAAAGTCCCAGGTGGCCCGGGGTTTGTTGCAGGACCCGTCCCCCAGCCCCGGGGGGATTCTGAGCTCACTCCTGGTTCTCTGGGAGGCCCGAGAGGGACTCAGAGCCCAGGGACCCTAGATCTTCAGTAGCACATGAAAAGCTGGCAGCTGATAAAGAGGAGAAAGTCACCTGCTTCCTCCCCTCCTTAAGCAGATTTGCTCAGTAGGTGCAGCCCCAGAATAGAGCAGGCAGGCTCATGCGTCAGCAGGATAACACGAGCCCAGGAAGAGGAAGGGAGGCTTGGGAAGGATTAAAGTGGAGAGGGACCTTGGGGAGGCAGCAAAGGAGCAAGTAGCTTCCTATGCAATGTGGCTGCCAGGAAGCCAGTGAGATTCTGAGCATTTCAGGGCAGGGAAGGACGAGTTACCTCCGCAAGGGGATGCGAACTCACTTGCCTATCGTCACTGGGTTCATATAGCAACAGAGCCACTGCCTCTCTGACTGCACGCAGCACTAGGCTGCTCAGCCCCCGAGAGCCAGTGCGCACGGAGGGACTGGAAAGAGGAACAAAGGTTAGCAAGGGGCTGATTTTGTACCCAGCCCCTCTACTGCTCCCTTCATCCAGAGCTCCCAAAGGCCTTCATCAGGGCAGTGTTAACCCTGCTTTACTGATTGGGAAACTGAGGCAGCCAGCGGCAAGGGGCCTCTCTCAAGGTCCCATAAAGAGCCAGTGGCAGAGTCAAAGGATAGAACCAAGGCATCACACCTCCCACCCCACCCAGGGCCCTGCCCACTGGACCGTACCACCTCTCCTTGGTTTGTTAACACTTCTCGGGGGCGATAAAACAGTCTACGACTATGGGGAGTGGGGCAAAAACTGTCTGGCTTCCAGGAGTGCTGCTGGGAGCAGCTCTGCAGCCTGGCTCTCCGCTCCACCCCAGCACAGGGCGCGAGGAACAGCAAATGTCTCTTCGGGTGGGAATCGCTCATGAGAGCGCAGTCGCACTGGGGGAACGGGATGCGCAAATGCAGGGAGGAATATGCGGCCAACGGTTTCTACCAAACCTGCGTGCTGCAAAGACAGGCTGAGCTAGGCACAAGAAGTGCTCTTCGCCGTGGAGCCAGGGAGTAGAAAGGGTCTCACTGATAAAAGCGGAGACTCCTGTTTCCATGGGCTTGGGTAATTAAAGCAGAAGGGAGCACGAGAAGTCAGCAATTCCATCCCCCCCCGTGCTGTTCAGGGGCTGGTGAGAACGTCAGGTGTGAGCACCCTACCCTCAGGCAGTGGTTCTTAACCAGGGTACACGTACCGCTGGGGGTATGCAGAGATCTTCCAGGGGGGACCTCAACTCATCCAGAGATTTGCCTAGTTTTACAACATAAAAAGCACCAGTGACGTCAATTCAAACTAAAATTTCATACGACTTATTTATCCTGCGCGATACACTGAAATGGACGAACAATCGTTCTATTCCCGCTGATTTATTTTATAATTATATGGTGAAAATGAGAAAGCCGGCAATTTTTCAGGAAGTGGGCTCGGACACTCCTGTATCTTTAGGTCTCATTTTGTAAGCGAGTCATTTTTAAGTGAGGTGAAATTTGGGGGTACGCAAGACAAATCCAACTCCTTCAAGGGGGCCAGTCGTCTGGAAAGGTTGAGAGCCACTGCCCTTGGGTATCTTCCATTAAACCTATATCCACCTCCTCTCAAGCCCAGGCCCCGGTACATGAATTCTCTCTGCAGGACACTGAGTAATACACCCAGTGCAGTCCCACCCCTGCATCAGACCCTGCTGCCTTCCTCTTACCTGGCAAAAGATTCCTCGGTTGGCCCGTGGGGACACTGTAACCATGAGAACTGGGCCCACCCCGGGCTCCTGGAAGCAATGTGAAATGAACGAGGTTTTGCTCAAAAGCACACGGCCAGCTCCTGCATTGACCTCTCTGGCGCTAACCCGATTTCCATGGGGGGTGAACCGGGTGGTGAGGGAGCACCGCCCAGCAGGGCCGGCTTGAAAACTGGAAATATTAGAAATAAATGGAACCTGCCCAGGGCAGGAAACGGGGCCAGGGGCTAGTCACTCAGCAGCACCTAACCCTGGGTGAGATGGCTCCGTGGCGCCCTCACTTGGCCTGGGAGAAGCTGCATTCCCCTCCCCAGGTCTGCAGGCTGCCCAAGGCTGGCCCGGAGAATGCTACTCAGGGTGGGGAAGAGGGCCCAGTTCGGCTGTGACTCCGCCAGGAGGAGCTGCCCATTGGGTCTCATCTCCCAGCGGGAAAATCCAGCCCAGAGCAGGGCATGCTGGGTACCACCATTCTGGGCAGAGCCATGCAGTGAGTGCTGCCCGGCCCGCTTCCTGGTGAGCAGGGACCAGGCGATGGCAGTGAGCGCAGAAAACCCAAGTGGAGCCAACACAGCGGAGCCGGGCAAAGCAGGGAGGGGCAGAAGAGCAACGAGCCCCCTGGCGGCCAATACAGCTAAGAGGGCGGGAAGTCTGGCCAGACCCCAGAGGGCTCACAGGGGCCATCCCGTCACCTGGCACGGCCCCAGCTGGTCCCTGCAGGGGGGTCCCGCAGCCGGCAAGCGGAGCACACACCCGGCACCAGAGAGGAAAGGCAAGGACGCCATCAGGCAACATATACCACCCATGTGCCCGCTGACACCTGGCAGGCACCCCCTCCCCCGCTCCATGATGGGGCCGCTCGGGACCCGCTCTGGCAGCCACCCCTTCCCATGCTGCCCGTTACAGCAGGGCCACCAGTGGGGCAGGGACTGAGTCACACCAAACCAGGAAGGGGCAAGTTTTCAAACCACGCTTCTCAAGGGCAACAGAGTCAGGTCATCCAAGGCTCGATTTGCCCCTTCATAGCCAACGATTGGCACCCCACAGCCAGTCTGGCGCCAGGAGTCCGTGCGAGGAGACGTCGCTTGCCAGCTGGCTGGGGAGACCCCAGTGCTAAGGGCGTGACGTGGGTGTGACGAGGGAGAGCGGATGGAGTTCAGCGATGTGGGAACCCCGGACGTTGGACAAGGGAACAGGCGTGGGCAGAGCAGGATCCGGCACGCCAGCGACTCGCCCTCGGCTGGATTGACACCACCTTGCCCATCTTGGGGCCCTGCACTTACCCACTGTCCTCCCGGCACCAGGAGAGCCTGGGAGAAGGAGACGCGGGCAGAAGCTGCCAATGCGAAGTGGCATTTCGGAGCTAGAGGAGGGGCATCTCAAGTGGCACTAGATATTAACCAAGAACGGTTGCAGTGCCCATCCCCACAGCTTTAACCAGCACGGAGTCCACACGCAGGCTTGGGTTTGGGTTTGGGGTTTTTTTTTTTTTTAAACAGAAGTTTATGGTTATATGCAAATTAGGTCATTAAATGATTTGCATAAAATGTTCTCGCAGGACAGCGACTATTCCTAAATCCCCTCCCCGCCCAGAAAGTAGCGACGCTACTCAGCCTAGCGCACTTGCACCTCTGCCCCCACCGGCAGGCACATCCCCCACGTCACACGTCCACACACCTCCCAGACACAGGAGTGCAGCGCTGCCAATCAGCCCCCCCCCAGGCTTTGCCTTAAAATAGCCCCTCCCCCAGCTCACATGCACACCCCCTCCGCATTCCCCCCCCAACGCAAGCATCTCTCCTAAATGCACAACAGACTCACCTCCCCGTGCGCTCACACTCCTTACACACGAGCACTCAGCCCCCACCCCCAGCCCCTCCTGCTCGTACAAGTGCGCCGCTGCATGATTGTCCCTGTGCCCCCAGCACGCCCGGCCAGGCAGTCAGTCACTCACACGGACACACACAGCATGCCCTGCACTCACACCGTGCCATCCTGAGCACAGCTGGCAATCCCAGCTGTGTGCACCAACACCACCTTCACAAGCACACACGCTCACACTTGTGCCATGGACACCACCTCTCTTACGTCCCCGCCAACCAGTCACAGGCCCCCAGGGCTGCGCACACTCATACACCCCCTGCCACACGGCTGCCTCATTCTCTCTCACACACACACACGGTTCACATGTGCAGATGCACAATGCAGTACATGCTCCCCCGCTTGCACCCAGACCCGCACAACTGCAGCCTTACACACTCCCCACTCGCCCTGCAGAGCCCTCCCGTGCACGTGCCACATGCTCACACCCGGGCACTGCTTACACATCTGCTGCTGTGGTTCACTAGCACGTGCATTCACCCACACAGCTGCAGTCACGCCTGCAGCCCATGCATTCACACACCAGTCTCACTGACGCACACCACAGGCTCGCACAGTTCCCCCTCCCTCCCCCCCCCCCCCAAAGCCCCATGCATACACCTCTTCCACGGAGCACAGAGGCTCAAACTGCACCCACACCTGCCATAAACGTCCAGGGGCACGCTCCATTCCCCAGCTCACACGCGCACCGAGGTCTTGCACACCAGGCATTCCTAAATGCTTCTCTCTCTCCCCCCCTCACACACGCCTCCAGCACACGCATCTCACCCCTGCCCTTCCACATCCAGGCGCACGCTGCGTGCCCACCTCGTGCGCTCACCCCCGGGCTCCGGGAGGGCTGTCCGCACAACATGTCCGTCACTGGGATCGACAGCCCCCAGCCACTCCTAGCTATTGGTCAGGAAGAGGCGTCTGTGTTTGGAGGCGGAGCCGCGCGGCCGCCCCCGGCGCCGCCCCCGCCCCCGGCTGCCATAGGGGTTCCTGCCGGCCATGGCGCCCTCTCCCCAGCTGGGGCTGCCCAGGGTCGGCCCGGGGAAGCCGACGTCCACTTTGGGCAGCTGGTCTAAGAGCCCGCTGGCCTCGGGCCCCGCCTCGGCGGGCGGGGCCTGGCTCTGGCGGGCGCTGGCCCGCTCCTGCCGCAGGTAGCGCAGCTCGTCCCGGATGTCCGTCAGGACGCCCAGCAGGCGGAACTGCAGCTCCCGGTCCCGCGCCCGCTCCTCGCGCTGCGTGGCCCGCTCCTCCTGCCACATGGCCAGCTCCTGGTGGTACAGCTGGTCCCACTGCTCCTCCAGGTCCAGCAGGCGGTGGATGTTAGTCCTCCAGCTCTCCCGCCGGCCCTCCCGCAGCCAAGAGCAGCCCAGGCCCCGCGGCGGGGGCACCGGGGCGGGGGGCTGGTCCTCCTGAGGCGAGGCGGAGGAGGGCAGGGACTCCTCGGTGAGCGCCCCATGCAGCGGGGAGCGCGCCTGCTGCTGCTCCTCGTCCTGCTGCTGCTGCTTCTCCCACGCGGGGCCCATCAGTCCCCTGGGCAAGGAGCCCACCTCGGGGCCCTCCCTGCCCTCCTCCTCTCCCGGCTGGGCGGCGTCCAGCACCCTGCCCAAGGAGGGGATGTCGGAGACCCCTTCGTGGGCCCAGTCTGCGTGAGCGTCCACGTGGTTGAGCGGATCCTCGGGGAGGGAGCTCATGGAGCCCTGGGAATTGCACCGGCGGATGAGCATGGCCTGCCGGGACGCCTTGGTGCTCTCCTCCGCCGACAGCTGGGGCTCTGGGCCGGGCTGAAGGCCCATCGCTGCGCCGGGCCCCCCGTCCACCTCCTGGCCTTCCCGCTCTTCTTCCTCCGACATGGAGGCGTAGGAGACTAGGGACTCGTTTCGCAGAGGCGGGGACATGGCCGACATCTCTGGAGTCCGCAGCTCCGGCCCGGATTCGGCTGAAACGGAAGAGAAGCTAGGTGAGTCTCAGCTTGCCCGCCTTTGCCGCCATGTGTGAGCTTCCCACTCGGTCCCCTCCCCCTCCCCCCCTGGGATTCTTACTAAAAATCACTCAAAGCAGCCCCAGACACACACACCGCTGGCAGGGCTGATCCGGCACTGTTCAGACCCACCACGAACATCCAGGATCCTTTCCCGACAGGGGCCAGAACCGCTACTTCGCTGGCAGGTGTAAGAAGCCTGCGGTAACAGATAGGGGATAATCTGCCGTCGTCCCGTCCCATCCCCCCCCCCCCCCCAGTGGAAGTCTCCTCCAAAACCCCAATACTTTGAGGCTGTCTTGGGCCCTGAACCATGAGGTTGTTACACCCTTTCCAATATCTTTTTGAGGATTTAGTTGGATAATGCTGGATATTTTGGTCATCTATATAAATGCTTAATCTCTCCTGGAATCTTGCTAAATTGTTGACCTTGAGAATATCCTGTGGCGTTGAGTTCCACAGGCCACTTGTGTGCTGTAGGAAAAACTGTTTATTGTCTTAGATCAGTTTGAAATTTGCTGCCTTTTTGTTTCATTGACCGTCTCCTTGTTCTTGTGTTAGGAGACCTGGACACTAGAGGGCAGAAACACTGGAATCCTCACCCATAGTTTTCAGCATACTGAACGTACAAGTGTTTGCCCTGAAGCTAACCACTAGGCTGTTCAAAGCTGACGGTGGGGACACATCCTTGCAAAGAGTTTCTCTAGGAGTGCGTGGAGGTCTGAGATTTGACTGTGGGGCCCTGCTCCATTCCTGGTGTAACTTAACAGGTTCTCAGAGTCACAATCATTTCACCATTTTTAACAACAAATGTAACCCCTCCTTGGCCTTCTACAGCAGAGATGGGCAAACTGCAGCCCGCCGGCCACGTTTATCCGGCCCGCGAGCTCAGCCAGGGGGCGGAGCCAGTGGCCCTGCACTCCCGGTGGAGCGTGGGGTGCTGCAGGGCCCAGTGTTCCTGGGCAGGCCGAGCTGCGGTGCGGTGAGCCGCGGGGCCCGGTGTATGGCCGGGACCAGGCGAGTGCAGGGAGCCACAGAGTCCCATGCTCCCGGGCCAGGGCGGGCAGAGCGCGGCCGGGAGCTGCGGGGCCCCGCGCTCAGGCTGGCCTGGCTGAATACAGTAAGTAAGGGGGGTGGGGGCTTAGGTGGTGGGGTTCAGGGGGGTTAAGGTGGGGAGGGTCTCGGGAGGGGGCAGTCAGGGAACAAAGCACGGGGGCTTAGATAAGGGATAGCTCAGTGGTTTGGGGGGAGGGATAGCTCAGTGGTTTGAGCATTGGCCTGCTAAACCCAGGGTTGTGAGTTCAATCCTTGAGGGGGCCATTTAGGGATCTGGGGGAAAAAAAAAAAAAAAATCTGTCAGGGGACAGTACTTGATCCTGCTAGTGTAGGCAGGGGACTGGACTCGATGACCTTCAAGGTCTTTCCAGTTCTAGGAGATTGGTATATCTCCATTTATTTTATTTTTTATTTTATAAGGGGTGGGTCCCAGGGGTGGTGTTTAGGGTCTCAGGAGGGGGCAGTCAGAGAAGAAAGGGGGGCCTAGAGAGGGGGTGGGTTCCTGGGGAGGTCTTGGGAGGGGGCAATCAAGGGACAAGGAGTGGCAGGAGGAGGGGTTTGGATGGGTCGGGGATTCTGAGGGGAGCAGTCAGGGGGCAGGAAACGGGGTGGGGTCAGGCAGGGGGCGGGGCCAGGCTGTTTGGGGAGGCATAGCTTTCCCTACCCGGCCCTCCGCACGCTTTTGAACCTCGATGTGGCCCTCGGGCCAAAACATTTGCCCACCCCAGTTCTACAGCATCCCCACCGCAGCGCCAGCAGGAAACGGTGTGCCACAGAAAAGTCATTGCGAGTGTGATTATTTTTTCCATGCTCAGGATTCTCTGGCTGACCCTTTAACAGGCACCAGCAACTGCTGCCCCCAGCTATCAAAGAGGCCTGTGTCCTGGAAGGCCTGGCCTTCGCTTTGGCTATCGGCAGCTTCCCCATCACCCCTACCTGAACTGCTCTGTCCCTCGCCTCGGCTGTATTCACAGATCACAGAAGGGTCTGGGCTCTGGACCGCGAGCCGGGATGCGGCGGAACCTTCCATGTCAGGCAAAGAGGAGGGCTGCCCATTGGTGTCTATGTAGATGCTGGGGTGGCTGACAGCAGGCTGGAAGGCCATGAGCGATTGCTTGGACGCTCCCGGGAAGAACAAGTCTGCCAGAGAAAGAGACGATTGACTTGAGAGGAGAGAGACGATCATGGCATAGGATTTGTGTATCGCAGGCTAGGATTCCCCTAGGGAAACATCCTATAGGACTTTTCATAGATCCCAAAGCCAGAAGGGACCATTGTGATCATCTGGTCTGACCCCACAGGCCAGGGAACTGCCACAAAATGATTCCTAGAGCAGATCTTTTAGAAAAACATCCAATCTTGATTGAAAATGGTCAGTGATGGAGAATCCACCACCACCCTTGGTCAAGTCTTCCAACCGTTAATTACTCTCACCAGTAAAAATACGTGTGTCATTTCCAATCTGAACTTGTCTAGCTTAACCCAGCCTTTGGAACTGGGATCAAACTCACAGGGGCATGTTAAAAATGACTCCAACAAACTACAGAACTAAAGTGAACAAGATCCTTTAGATCGGTTTTCTGAACGGTCCTATACAATTCTATAGCAGGGAAATCATTCTTTGATCAGCTCTACAGGACGGTCCAAAAACACCCTATAGAAAGATCAAGATTTTCTATTAAGTCCAACAGGATATTTCCATTGTGTTTTTATATAAGCCATGTCTAGCCTCAAAACCGCCTGGATATTTTTTCAGTACACATTTAAACTAACAATTTGTGCTTGTATGTCCCTCCTTCACCAAAAGCTTGTGCCCTGATCTGAACTTAAAGGTGACCAGCAAAGGGAATGAAAATAAAAGGGACCAAATCCAATTTATTTTTTGTCCTCTATAAGGATGCCTGAAATGGGTCTTTAAACAAAGAGTCTGAGGTAGTTTGTTTGCTCTTCAACATATTGAGAATGTCCAGTCTGGTCTTCCCTGCTTTCCTGGCAGTTCCAGACATCTGGACTAGGAGCTCTCTCCATGTTTTGCTGAAGGAGGGGAGAGAGAGAGTGAGACTAAATTTAAATACCATTAAATTAGGCCTTGAATAAAGACTGGGAGTGGCTGGGTCATTACACTCGGAAATCTATTTCCCCATGCTAAGTTTTCCCCTGCTCTTACTCTCACCTTCTTGTCAACTGTTTGAAATGGGCCATTCTGATTATCACTACAAAATATTTTTTTCTCCTGCTGATAAATAGCTCACTGTAATTGATTAGCCTCGTAGAGTTAGTATGGCAACCCACATCTTTTCATATTCTCTGTGTATATAACTATATCTTTCTACTGTATGTGCCACTCTGTGTGTCTGATGAAGTGGGTTCTAGCCCACAAAAGCTTATGCCCAAATAAATTTGTTAGTCTCTAAGGTGCCACAAGGACTCCTCATTCTTTTAACCCTGAGGTTTTTCTCCCAAGTGTGTCTCAAGCATTTGAGTTAAATAGTGGGTAACAAAAAGCAAATAAAACAAAGTTTTAATCACTCTGGAAAAAACAACACTTTTTCAGTTAGACCCCACTCCTGCAAGGTGCTTAAGCCCATGCTCAACTTTAGCACCAATTCAGCAAAGCACTTATTCCCATGTGTAACTTTAAGCACATGCAGGTAAGTAGAACTGAAGTCAAAGCACATGCTTAAGTCCTTTCATTAACAGGGAAGGCGCCGAGTATGGTTAAAAAGTTAGACAGGTGCAGAAGTGCTTTGCTGAATCAGAGCCTTCGTCAGGTGACTCTTGCATGATGTGTCTGATGTCATGTTCCTTCAAGTTAGACAGTAGAGCAAAGAATCTCCCAGGAAAAAAAGGGCAGAGGAAACCTACATGTCTAATGTAAATACAAGCAGAATCCCTTCTTCCTCCCCATCCCTGCCTTTTGGTTTAGCGGTGTGAGGGGAGAAACATGTCAACCCTACTTGATACACCTGACTCATCACCGCAGAGTTAACTCAAGAACTGCCCAAATCCTGCAACACACAGAAGCCCTGAACTTGGGCTGGCTGGCTGGTCTGAGGAGATAGGCTAAAGCACAAGTGAGTGTAACGTGTCAGCCAGTGCAACCTCTCCGCACAGCCCCAGTGCTATTCCACAGTGGCAGTGTTAACTCAGAAGAACACATACCCACGCACAAACCCATGACTTTTCCCCTTGCAAGTCACCCGTGAAAGGGATGTGATCAGGCCAGATGCAGTATTTAGATGTTTTTAAAAAACAGCAAAATTTTACAAAACCGAAGATTAACCGGAATATTTCCACCACTTTTTTTTTTTTAATTTCTGGGAAAACTATTTCCTTTAGTTTGGCTATTTGAGTATAAATATTTCCCAGCGGCCTTTGCCACCCAGCTATTACAGTATTCTCCTACTGCCGGAAAACCCAAAAGGGAAACCGACTAGAAAAAAGGCAAAATTGACAAGTCTTTTTTCACCATCCTCTCTAAGTAAATGTTCACCACGAACCAAGTCCCCGAGGACCAGAGAATTGTTACTATTAGGGGAGGCTGATGTGTTCAGATGGTGACAACTGGGTGGAAACAGATGTTCACGAAAGCCCCTTTCCCTGGAGGAATGGTCTTCTGGCTCCATCTCCTTTACCCGTAAGACCTAACCAACCCTACCCCATTGTGAGCTCATGGGCATCAGACCTGCTCTCAGAGAAACCCAAAGCTTAGCTCACCGGGGTCAAAGATGATCTCGGGCTCTGAATCATGACTGGCCTGTAAGAAGGTGGAGGCCACCATCTTCTCCAGGGGAGTGAGGCGGGGTTTATGGAGTGGGCCCCCTGCCCTGTTCATAGGGGGATGCTTCTTGGAGGTGATCTTCTTCTTGACATCCAGTCGAAGGTCTCGCCACTTGTGCTTGAGGTCATCGATGGAGCGCTCCGTGTAGCCCAGGAAGTTGACCCGGCTCTGGATCTGAGTCCACAGCTGTTTCCGCCGGACAGGGTGAGCCCGGAGGGATTCGGAGCCGTAGAGGGCGCTGAAGTGCCGAACCACGTTCCAGACCAGAGTCTCTGTCTCGTCGTTGGAGAAGTTGGCTTTCCTCTTCCGGCCTGATGTGGCCAACCCCTGGGAGGCCGCGGCAGAAGTGGAAGGGGCACAGTTGAACCTAGGTCCCCACTCCTCTCGGTCGGCTCCTGAGGAAAACATGGGGCTCCGGGACCCAGAGGGAGCCGAAGAAGGAGGAGCAGAAGCCAGAGCAGCTGAGGAATCCATGGCGCCAGGGGGGAAAAGGCCTGGAGCCAATCCTGCTCCGGGACACAAATCCGGACGGATATGGGTGGTTTGGGAGGATTAAAGAACGGCTCCAGAGTGCCAGGTGGCGGGGGAGATGCTCATCCCAGCCTGAAAGCACCTGAGAGAGGAGAAAAAGCCAGAGGTAAATGCGGGCGGTCTAAGCACCCTCCTGAGACAACCCATCTTGTAGCGGAAGAGTTGATAACCCCCAGTTAGACACGGTAGCCCACTCCAAGCCTGGGATCCTCCGTGGGTGGAGAACCAGAGCTAACACCTGCCTGGTCAGACATACATTACAGAAGAAAGACTTGCCAGTCCTGATAAGCGCTCTGTGCCTCAGTTTCCCCAAGTTTGAATGGGGATAATACTGCTCCCCTGCCTCACTGGGGAGTTGTGAGGACAGCAAGGTGCACAGAGACCACAGCGATGGGGGCCAGCGAAGTACCAAAACTGCTGGATCTCAGACCTGCTCCAAAACTGCCCAGGAGAACCCTGATTTTCTGACAGGAAACGCCCCTTTGTCAGAATTGAACCGTTCCACGGGAATGGGCCCATGCCAGCGAAATTAGGTTTAGAGAGGGAAAAGAAGCCTTTGGACAAGGCTTGATATGGCTCCTTGACACCTTATCCAGGTGGAACGCTCTGACATTTCGTTTCAAAGTGACTTGGGCTGGGATTTGTCTGGTTTTGTGCTGCTATTATTATTATTATTATTTCATTTGTAGATATTACTCTATAGGTTATCAAATAAAATATAAGCTACAGCGCACACATGCACCCATATCATGCGAGTACACACACACATACATACAGCCATACTGTGCACACACACAAGGCCGTACTGTGCACACACTATATACACACACAAGGCCATACCGTGCACACACTGTACACACACATGCACACACAGGGCCGTACTGTGCACACACACAAGGCCGTACCGTGCACACACTGTGCGCACACACAGGGCCGTACTGTGCACACACTATATACACACACAGGGCCGTACCGTGCACACACTATATACACACACAGGGCCGTACCGTGCACACACTATATACACACACAGGGCCGTACCGTGCACACACTATATACACACACAGGGCCGTACCGTGCACACACTGTACACACACATGCACACACAGGGCCGTACTGTGCGCACACACAGGGCCGTACTGTGCGCACACACAGGGCCGTACTGTGCGCACACACATACCTTGTGCACACACTATATACACACACAGGGCCATACCGTGCACACACACGGACACACAGGGCCGTACCGTGCACACACACGGACACACAGGGCCGTACCGTGCACACACACAGGGCCGTACCGTGCACACACACAGGGCCGTACCGTGCACACACACGCGCACACACAGGGCCGTACCGTGCACACACACGCGCACACACAGGGCCGTACCGTGCACACACACGCGCGCACACAGGGCCGTACCGTGCACACACACGCGCACACAGGGCCGTACCGTGCACACACACGCGCACACAGGGCCGTACCGTGCACACACACGCGCACACAGGGCCGTACCGTGCACACACACGCGCACACAGGGCCGTACCGTGCACACACACAGGGCCGTACCGTGCATGCCGTACCGTGCATGCGCACACACACAGAGGGTCATACTGTACGCACACAGCTATGCCAGGCACACACACAGGGCCCTACTGTGCACACACTGTACACACACATGCACACACAGGGCCATACCATGCTCACACACAGGGCCATACCGTGCACAGAGACACAGGCACACACAGTGCCGTACCATGCACACACAGGGCCCTACCGTGCACACACACAGCTATGCCAGGCACACACACAGGGCCGTACCGTGCACACACACAGGGCCGTACCGTGCACACACACGCACACACAGGGCCGTACCGTGCACACACACAGGCACACACAGGGCCGTACCATGCACGCGCACACACACAGAGGGTCATACCGTACGCACACAGCTATGCCAGGCACACACACAGGGCCCTACTGTGCACACACTGTACACACACATGCACAAACAGGGCCATACCATGCTCACACACAGGGCCATACCGTGCACAGAGACAGGCACACACAGTGCCGTACCATGCACACACAGGGCCCTACCGTGCACACACACAGCTATGCCAGGCACACACACAGGGCCCTACCGTGCACACACACAGGGCCGTACCGTGCACACACACAGCTATGCCAGGCACACACACAGGGCCCTACCGTGCACACACACAGCTATACCAGGCACACACACAGCAGTACCATGCACACACACACACACACTCACTCACTCTCCAAGCTCAGCATTTTCTGCATACCACGGCCGGCTGGGGAGCTAATCTGCTCTGCTCTGCTCCCCCCTCCCCAGCCCCGAGCCGCTCAGGGGCCTCCCGCGAGCGCAGCCCGCCCAGCTGGGGGCCCAGGCCGGCCCCCCCCGCGCCCTGCCCCCCGGGCGGCTCCCGCGGCAGCGGCCTTTGTTCGCTCTCCCGCTCCGGGGAGAGGCTCGGACCCAGCGGCCGGCCCGGGGAGGGGATGGGCCGGGGGGCGCCGGGCCGGGCAGGCCCTTCCCAGCGGCGGCCTGCACCGCCCCCTGCCGCCCCGGCCCCGGCCGAGGACAATGGGAGCCGCGGGCGGGCTCCGCGGGGCCGCCTCCCGCCCGCCCCGGCGCCTGGCTCCGCTCCAGCCCGGCCGAGCCGCCGCTGCCGCAGGGAGAGCGGCGCGAAGCCCCCCCGCGCGGTCAGCCTGGCCGGCGGCCCCGGTTCTGGTGCCGGGGAAGGGCCCGGCCCCCCCGGGCTCCCGCCGCCCCTCCAGCCGGCGCGGCAGCAAGTGGTTCCCGCGGGGGGGCCGGAGCCCGCCTGGCTCCCCCGGGAAGATCTCGCGGCGGGCTCGGCTCCCGGGGCGCTGCGCCCTTGTCCCCGAACTCCCCGCCCCGGGCCCCGGCGGCTCCGCCCGCCCCGCTGCCCACGTCCCACCTGAGCGGGGCGCCCGGCGGCGGCGGCGCTCGGGTCCCCCCGGCCGCAGGCTGCTCCCCGCGCCCGGCCTCACGGCGCTGGGCTCTCGGGCTAATGGCTCCTGACTCAGAGGAACTCGCCTTCATTTCCTCCGCCTCCGAGTGGCAGGCACGGCGAGCCGCCGGCGAGCCTGCTGCTGCCCTCTGCCGGCTCCCGCCCCACGGAGGCTCCTTCTCCAAAGGGGGCGGCGGGGGCAGCGCAGGGTTGGCTCGTTGGAGGCGCCCCGCACAAGGGCTAGTAAACGGGCATCCCCCTGGCCTGGCGCAGATGCTGCCTCCTCCTCGACTTTCCTTCTGCTTGGCTGAGAACCTGGGGTGGAGCAGGTGGAAAGAAGCCCCCGGGCCGGGAGAGATGGGCTCTACTCTGAGCTCTCCTACAGCCTTCCTGTGCACCCTTGGCCACCTCCCCTAGCCTCTCTGGGCTTCAGTTCCCCACAACTAAACTGCTCCCCATCTCACAGGGAGTAGGTGAGGATTAATCCACAAATGTCTCGGAGGAGGTGCTCAGATGGGGGAGGGGGGATGTCTAGGCAGATCAAGAGACTGCAGTTACATGATGCAATTTTTCTCTGTTTCTGCACTGTTTTGTTTCGCTTATCTCCCAGCTCCAGTCTGTTATATCCACTTGTTGCATCCTGTCTGACCCCTAGATGGTAAACTCTCTGGGGCAAGGACCCTTTTCTTTGTTACTTCTCTGTACAGCAGCTAGCACAAAGGGGCACGTCTCTTACATTCAGACAATAGACAATGAATAGCAGCTTTCATGTACACCAGATCCCCAGAATGTTTTATATAGAGCTCAGTAAAACAGCTAAGATTTAAAAAAAATAGAAAAGGGGAGAGAAACTGAGGGTAGGAAAAGGAATCTTAGAACCTAGAAAGCGACAAGGTTGGGTCACATGCAGTCCATCTAGGGAGAGCCTGGGCAGGATTTTTCCTGTTGCATACTCAAGATAGTTCAGTCCAAAGCTGACTGCAAAGAGTTACAAAGGGATCTCACTAAACTGGGTGATTGGGCAACGATATGACAGATGAAATTCAGTCTTGATAAGTGCTAGATAATGCACACTGGAAAAAATAATTCCAACTATACATATAAAATGATGCGGGTCTAAATTAGCTGTTACCATTCCAGAAAGATCTTGGCGTCATTGTGGATAGTTCTCTGAAAATATCCACTCAGGGTGCAGGGTCAGTCAAAAAAGTGAACAGACTGTTAGGAGCCATTAGGAAAGGGATAGAAAATAAGATGGAAAATATCATAATGCCACTGAATAAATCCATGATGCACCCATACCTTGAATACTGTGCCCAGTTCTGGTCACTACATCTGAAAAAGGACAGAGTGGAACTGGAAAAGTTTCAGAGAACAGTAACAAAGATCATCAAGGGTATGGAACAGCTTCCATCAGTGGAGATTTAAAAAAGATTAGGACTATTCATCTTAGAAAAGAGACAACTAAAACAGAGTAGGATAGAAATCTATCAAATCATAAATGGTGTGGAAAACGTGAATAGAGAGGTGTTCTTTATCCACTTCCACAATACAAAAACGCAGGGTTACACAAATTAATAGGCAACCGGTTGAAAACAAGCAAAAGGAAGTACTTCTTCACACAAGGCACAGTCAAGCTCTGGAACTCCTGGGGATGTTATGAAGGCCAAAAGTATAACCAGGTTAAAAAAACAAAACAAAACAAAAAACCCAGGTAAATTCAAGGAGGATAGCTCCCTCAATGGCTATGAGAGAAGATGGCCGGGGCACACCTCACTCATTGGTTGTCCCTGAACCTCTGACTGCCAGAAGCTTGGACTGATCTACAGGTGATGGACCACTCAAAATGGCCCTATTCAGTCATTCCTTCCAAAGCACCTGTTGGCAGACAGAATACAGGACTAGACAGACCATTGGTGTGATGGAGTATGGCCAGTCTTATATTCTATATCCAGTCCAAGATGGAAGTTGGGAGACGAGCCCACAATCTAAGAGATTGGTAGAGAAAATCAGGGGATTTGGCTGAGAGCTGAGAAGCAGATGGCAAGCTGCTTGGATGGAGGATTAGGTGTTGTCTACACACACACACTAGAATCCATTTAACTCTACCGGTATAGTGAAAGTGGTACAACCCTTCTACTGCGCATGCGGTTCTGGTGGTATAAAGAGGTTTATACTGGTATAGCTGATACTTGTCAGAAAGGGGAATAAGCTATAAGGCACCAGTATACTGGTGAACCTGTGTCCACCTAGCCGTTCTATTGATATAACGAAGGTGGTTAAAAAAAAAAATCACACCCTACTCAAAACAGTTCTACCAGTACAAAAGCTGTGTCTAGGTGGGTCTTATAGGAAAGTTACAGGGAGAGAGTGGCCGATCAGAGACTCTAGGGAAATGCTTCTGTCTCTGGGGCTCCCCTGTGATAGGGGAACAGAGCCCAAGTCAAGGACAGGATTGTGGGATGTTCAAGAGACTAGTAAATCCCATCCCAGATTTGAATATTAGCAGATCACGGACAGCTGGTGGCACCCTCGAGACTGGCTGCTGAGTTTGTCTGGAGGAGAGGCGCTGTTGTTAGCAAGGGAGGGAGCTGAGGAGGAGGAGGCAGTATCCAAACTGTGGAGTGGGAGGCAAGAGGTGTCTGGTTCATTCTCTGCCCAGTGACAGCGCGGCAACAGCATCTGCAGCCTTGGAAACCAAAGGAGGGAGTGGCGAAGATAATATCTGCAGGAGTTTCAGCTTAGGCAGGATGCAGGTGAAGCGCGAGGGTGTTTGCTCTGGCTAGTGGTCAGCATCTGTCCCCAAGGAAGAGAACGGCTGTAAATGGTCATCAGCGAGGACCCCGTCTTTCCTCCAAAAAGAATTTCACAAAGGCCCTGATCCTGCCACTGCCAGGCCTGCGAGGAGCTGAGCCCTCTCAGCTCCCACAGCCTGCAATGTGCTTAATCATAACACAACACCACAGCCTGAGCAGCAGTTTGCTCAGCGTGGGGTTAAGAATTACGGGGTCAGACCAATGGGCCACCTGTCTCCGACAGTGGCCAGGGTGACTGTGCAGAACAGTCAGAAGTTTAGGGTCACCCTGAGCATGGAATTGCATTCTTGACCACCTTGGCTAATAGCCATTGGTGGATCTATTCTGCATGAATTTATCTAATCCCTTTTTTGAACCAAGTTACACTTTTGGCCTTCACAGCATCCCATGACAATGAGTTCCACAGGTTAACAGTGGATTGTGTGAAACAAGTACTTCCTGTTGTTTATATGAAACTGATGGCTATTTATTCCATCAGCTGATCCCTGGTTTTTGTATTATGGGAAAAGGTAAATAATACTTCTCTGTTCACTTTTTCCACACCATACATGACTTTACAGACTACTATCATATAGTTGTCTCTTGTCTAAGATAACAGCCCTAATCTTTTTAGTCTCTCCTCATATGGAAGCCATTCCATAGCCTTCATTATCTTTGTTCCCTTTTCCAGTTCCACTCTACCCTTTTTGAGATGGGGTGACCAGAACTGGACACAATATTCAAGATCTGGATTTATAGAGTGGCATTGTGATCTTTTCTGTCTTATTTTCTATATTTTTTACTAATAGTTCCTAACATTCTGTTAGCCATTTTGACCCCTGCTGTGCATTGAGCTGAAATTTTCAGAGAAGTATCCATGGTGACTCCAGGATCTCTTTCTTGAGTGGTAACAGCTAATTTAGACCCATAATTATATATGTGTAGTTGGGATTATTTTTTCCAACGTGCATTACTGTGCGCTCATCTATGTTGAATTTCCTTTGCTATTTTGTTGCCCAGTCACCCAGTTTTGTGAGATCCCTTTGTCATTCTTCACATCCTGTGTTGGATTTAACTATCTTGAATCATTTTGTATCATCCACAAATTTTGCCTTTTCACTGTTCACTCCCCATTAATGAACACATAGACCAGTACAGGTCCCAGCAGAGACTCTGGTATTTGACTCTCCATTTTGAAAACTGACTCTTTATTCCTACCCTTTGTTTCCTATCTTTTAACCAGTTATTGGTCCATCAGAGGACCTCCTGTTACCTCACGACTAGTTAGCTTTCTTAAGAGCCTTTGGTGAGGGACCTTGTCAAAGGCTTTCTAAAAATCCAAGTACAGTAGACTCTCGATTATCCAGGAGTGGATTAACCAGGATGTGGATTAACCAGGATGTCAAAAAAAATACACGCAACTCGCAGGGCTGGCTCCGGCTTTGCTGCCACCCCAAGCACACACACAAAAAAAACCTACCAGGGCGCAGGGCAGCCAGTGAACCAACACCCTCTTCCCCCGGTGCACGATGGCTGGTGAATCAACCCCCACTCCCCATATTTCCTATGGATGGTGATTATCCAGGATTTTATTAACCAGAATTATTTTTTTCCCTATCATCCTGGATAATCGAGAGTCTCCTGTACACTGTATTGACTGGATGACCCTTATCCACCTGCTTGTTCACATCCTCAAAAGAATTCTCCTAGTTGGTAAGGCATGACTTCCCTTTACAAAGGCCATGTTGATTCTTCCCCAATGAATCATATTTATGGAGGTGTCTGATAATTCTGTCCGGTACTATAGTTTCTGGATGAGTTACTAGCCTCTAATGCAGGAGTGGCTCATTTTAACAATTCTCTTTGGCAGATGAGCCCCTCACAGCAACTGGATTAACAGAAAAGTCCCTAGAAGCAGCTATTTAAAAAGTCCCAGCAGATACAAGGGGTCCTGTGTTTAGCATTCTGCAACACCCTGTCTCAGCAATCCATGGGCAGAGGTGCCAGCCAGGGGAGGCAGGTTTGTATAATTTTTGGTGGTGCCCAGAACAAACATCTCGAGTTAACCCTGACGCAGCCACAAGCTATGAAAGGAGAGACGAAATACCATGACACGAAGGCCAACCAGATACCCTCCCTGCAAGTGGCACAGAATGTTAGAGCCAACCAGGAAGTGGCTGGCATCCTGCCAAGGCAGCAGTGAGACCATTTACACCAACAGCTGATGTCATAACCACCCTGAGGCTCAGTGGTGCTGGAGGTTCATTAGGCATCTCGCTAGAACCAAGGAGCACATTGGCTCTCTTGGTGATGGATGTCAAACAACGCTACCACCAGTGCGCCTGTGACATGCTGTAACCAGCCCCACTGCCGGGAGTGGCTGTGGGACACCAGTCCCGAGCGACCTGGCAGCTCATGGGGTGCACCATGCACTCAGAGGCCAGCATTGTAGGCCTCCAAGCAGTGGGCTCTATAGGCTCTTTTGAGGTAGCTGTCCCAGGAAATCTGCCAGGGAGTTCTGTACCCAATGCCAGCTGTCCAGTCTCATGGGCGCAGGGCCATCCCAGATGTCCCAATTCTTTGTACCTCAGACTCCAGTCCTCCTGGGTTCCGCACACAACAGTCGCACACTCTGAGTGACAGAGGATTCCTTCCCTAGGGCTGGCCGAAATAAACGGGGGCGGGTACCCTGGCCATGGTTACTGTCCCAGTTAAACCAAGAAAACCCAACCAATCCTCACCCAGGCCTTTGCAGTCTCATCCAGCGATATGACACCTAACAAAGGCCTGGGTAACCTCTCCACATTGTCCGCTTGCCTGCAGACCACAGCCTTGTGTCCTCCCGCTGTAGCTACAGCCAGCACCAGGATGTGGCTGGGCCTCCAGCCCCAGCTCCCAGGCTGCCTGCTCTCCAGCTGTTCCTCTGCAGCCAGCTCCCAGGCTGTGGCTAGCAGCTCCCTTCTGAGCCAGGTCCACGCTGACCTTCATTGATTGCTGCGCTGTAGGGATTATGAAGTCCTCTGCAGGCTGGGTGTTAAACCAGGGGCTAGCACAGTGTCCCCCCCACCCCCCATGCCTCCCCCACCCAAATGAGCCAGCAGGCTCCTTACAATGTCTCCATCCCCTTGGTGAAAAGGAAAACCAGCAGCCGCTGCAGCAAAGACAGGCTCTAGGACGCAGTTCCACCATAGCCACTGAGCAGAGTCGGTCTGAGACCAAGAAGTGGCTCTGCAATCAATCAGCCACTGAGGTTGAGAAGCTCTTCTCTGGTTGGCTCCCGGCCTCCTTCCTTGACATCTCCACAGACGGGTTTGTCCAGGGCCTGTATTGGTTTGTGAGGGTTGTTTGTGATTGGCATTATCGGGATTATGGAAGACACAACAGCAGAGAAAGGTCCGACACCGTCCAGTGGCTGGGAGTTGAAGCTAAAAACACAGACTGGAGATAAGTTCTAAATTCTTAATGGTGAGAGTAGGGACAATTTACCAAGGGTCATGGTGGATCCTCCATTACTGGCAATTTTTAAACAAGACTGGGTGTTTCTCCTAAAGGATCTGCTGTAGGGAAGTTATTTTGACTGGGTCCAGGAAATAACATTCAGTTGTCTCTGATTAAACACTCCTTTATTACAACCTGGCATTTAACCCATCGTGGGGTCTTGAGCTGCCCTGAGCAGCATTCGAATGACCAGGGGTCACAATGCCGGTGACCTGTCTACATTAGGGAAACCGCAGGTAGAAACAAAGGATGGAGCAAAAGTGAACAGCTGGCCACGCAATGAGGGTAGGTCTTCACTATCCGTCGGATTGGTAGAGATACAAAAGGAGCACTTAAAGACGATAAAGTCATTGCGGAGAAACTAAATGAATTCTTTGCTTCAGTCTTCATGGCCGAGGATGTTAGGAGATTCCTAAACCTGAGCCGTCATTCATAGGTGACAAATCTGAGGAACTGCCACAGATTGAAGTGTCACTACAGGAGGTTTTGGAATTAATTGATAAACTTAACAGTAACAAGTCACCGGGACCAGATGGCATTCACCCAAGAGTTCTGAAAGAACTCAAATATGAAATTGTGGAACTATTAACTAGGGTTTGTAACCTGTTCTTTAAATCAGCTTCTGTACCCAGTGACTGGAAGATAGGTAATGTAACGCCAATATTTAAAAAGGACTCTAGAGGTGCTCCAGGCAATTACAGACCGGTAAGTCTAATGTCAGTACCAGGCAAATCAGTTGAAACAATAATAAAGAATAAATAATTGTCAGGCTGTAGCAGGGCGGCGCGGCTCCCGGCGGACCGCGCTCGAGACGGCCCCTGGCCGGGGCCGGAGGGAGCCGCGCTAGCGCCGCATGAGCCCCGCCCCCGGAAGTCCGGGAGCGGGAGAGAGGGGATTCGGCCGCCCGCGGACCGCGAGCCACGCGGTTTCCGGCCGTGGCCGGAGGCAGCCGCAGCAGCGCCGGGTCAGCCCCTCCCCCGGAGGTCAGGGGGCGGACCCGGAACTACAAGAGAACGGCCGCCAGGCTCAGAAGGGCGGCCGACACCGGCAAAGGGAGCTGCCCAAGTAGTGGCTCCCCGCCGAGACCCGCCTGACCCGCAGCCTCCCCATTACTGGGAGAGACCGCCGACCTTACCCCTGGGGCACTACCCAGAGGAACCACTGGACCCTCACTTGGAGGACCGGCTGAGGGCTCCGCCAGCTTGCTATCCTAAGGGAAGCCAGGAGCGGCCGCCGGACCCCGGCTGGGACCAGCCGCCGACCTCGCCTCCTGACCCTTACCCGACGGAGGGACCGCCATCGCCATCAATCCCGCAGACAGCTTATTACCCGGAGGAGCCCCCAGCCGAGCACGCCTGCGACCCCGAGGACCTACCCGACCTCCCACCGGACAGCGACCCCGAAGAGCCGATGACCCTAGGTTCCGGGGAGGACCCCGCAACAGCCCAGGTACCCAGGGAAGGGGGATCCGGAAGCAGCCCGGGGGAGGAGCCGATGTCAGTGTGTTTCGGCCAGGATCCCCACTGACAGCAGCAAGCTCGTGCTGCTAGGGCCCCGGGCTGGGGCGCAGAGGAAGTGGGTGGGCCTGCGCCCCCCCCGCCACTCCCTCTCATAGTGGGTGGCAGTTCCCCCTTCCCGACCGCTGGACCTGCCGTCCGGAACTTCCGGCAGATCCACCCGAGGGCCTGGGCCCAAACCCCGAGGGCTCGTGACTGGTCCACCCGAGGGCCCGAGCCCCGAACCCCGAGACTCTTAATAGATTCCCCTGGGGACCAAAGCCCCGGGCGACTGTGACTCCCGCCCCCCGAGCGGCAGGTTTAGGACGCGCGACCCCGCTAATTCCCCTCAGGGTCGCCAACCCGCGCCGTGGGGCAAGGGATCCCCGCCAAACCGGCGGAAGGGGGCCGCGCCCCGCCGACGCGACCCCTACACAGGCACATAGAAGAACATAAACTGTTGGGCAAAAGTCAACATAGTTTCTGTAAAGGGAAATCATGTTTTACTAATCTAGAGTTCTTTGAAGGGGTCAACAAACATGTGGACAAGGGGGATTCAGTTGACATAGTGTACTTAGATTTCCAGAAAGACTTTGACAAGGTCCCTCACCAAAGGATCTTACGTTAACTAAGATGTCATGGGATAAGAGGGAAGATCCTTTCATGGACTGAGAACTGGTTAAAAGACAGGGAACAAAGGAAGGAATAAATTATAAATTTTCAGAATGGAGAGGGGTAACTAGTGGTGTTCCCCAAGGGTCAGTCCTAGGACCAATCCTATTCATAGATAATTGATTATTATTATTATTATAATTGATTATTCATAGATAATTTGGAGAGAGGGGTAAAGTGAGGTGGCAAAGTTTGTAGATGATACTAAATTGCTCAAGGTAGTTAAGACTAAAGCAGACTGAAGAACTTCAAAAAGATCTCACAAAACTAAGTGATTGGGCAACAAAATGGCAAATGAAATTTAATGTGGATAAATGTAAAGTAATGCACATTGGAAAAAATAACCCCAACTATACATACAATATGATGGGGGCTAATTTAGCTACAACTAATCAGGAAAAATATCTTGGAGTCATTGTGGATAGTTCTCTGAAAATGCCCACGCAGTGTGCAGCGGCAGTCAAAAAAGCAAACAGGATGTTAGGAATAAATTAAAAAGGATAGAGAATAAGACGGAGAATATCTTATTGTCCTTATATAAGGTTTGCCTACATCTTGAATACTGCCCTTAAATGCCCTTATGAGTCAACTTCTGAACTAAAGTCTTTGCTTCTTCCAGTACATTGTCAATGGATATCTCTCTGATTGATCCCAGTGTAACTTCCATAGCTGGACAGAGATCTACTATTGTTGTAGCAGATGCCTGGATAATATTGTTTAATGACTCAACTGGTTTCAACGGTAGACTTACAAGAGAGAGAATGGCGATGCTCTTCTCTGAGCATAGTAGCAAAAGTCGTAAACCAGCCTCATTACTTAGGGTTTGGTTATACTGGCACTTTATAGCTCTATAAAGCCTCCAGGAGTGCTATAACTCCCTACCCATCCACAGTGGCAAGGCATGTATTGCGCTATAAACCCACAGTTATACCGCTCCTGGTAATCCTCCCTTCCTTGAGGAATAACAGCTATTGCATATTCACTATCGCAAGTGTGTATGGGCATTAAGATTATTACGCTATAAGTGATCTCTGGCAATGCCTCTGAGCCATATAAGGCAATTGACGTCTCTTTCATTTGTTTTGAACTCTGCTGGAGGAATGCGGAAGTACCTTTTCAGAATTTCTCTCTTAACTTGGCAGATAAGCACTGCAAATGTTTACGGAGTGAGCCTGTGTGACCGAGAAAAATAGCAGGCTCTGAATTTCAAAGGACACCCCTGACAAGACTCTCAGCCCATAGAAAATCCCCTCGCTCTCTCCGTCTGCATACACAGAACACGTTCCCCCTCACCCACCTCGTTTGAAAAGCACGTTGCACCCAGCTGAATGCTGGGATAGCTGCCCATAATGCACCACTCCATGTGCCGCTGCAAGTGCCATAAATGTGGCCACACCAGGACACACTATAGTGCTATACCTATTGCTGTATGTGGGGACAGCTATAACCAAAAGCGCTATAATCCTGTAAGTGTATCCATGCCCTTAGATCTGTCCCATCTTGGTAGATACTTTCCAAAGCCGGTAATAATGGCTACAATAATTTTAAGACAACATCCAAGGATCGCTCATGAGAAAGCCAGTGGGTTTTTCCAAGTTGGACTAATTTGAACTTCAGACCCAGTGTATCTTCTGTTTTTCCCAAGATGTTCAGTCTTTTTGGACGCTCGCTGAAAAAAAAGAGTATAATGAAGACATTAAATTTATGGCTTTTTAATGTCCTTTGAAGATTCCTCAGCTTGTACTAGTGCTAGTTGGAGTAGATGGCCTCTGCAGTGTGTCTAAGAGAGATTAGGGTTACACTTTTCTCTGAGCAGAACTTGTGCTCCATCATGTCTTCCAGAGAAGTCTACAGCTCCATCAAATGCACAAGCAGCCATCTGTTTGGGGTCCAACTGGCAAGCATTTAACTCTTCTAAGAGGTGGGTTGTCACAGATGCAGCCGATGTGTCTTCTATAACCAGAACATCTAGAAATTCATCTACTGCCCTACCATTGACATCAAAATAACATAGGCAGTGACTTAACACTTGATACCCATTTGTGTAGGTGCATTCATCAGTCAGGTATGCACATTTTCTGAATGAAGTGAGAGTTCTTCACTTTTTCAACTGCTGAGTCTTTCACTGTTGCACTGCTTGCTTCTAACCAATTAGTTGAGTTTCTGGCAGAAGGATAGTGAGCATTTCCTGGTCTTGTTCGGAACCAGTGTCCACCTTCAGGATTAATAATAAATGCACTTAACATTGGCCTCCAGTTTGTAGTGTGTGTGGTATCTCTTGCTCAAATACAAAGGATGATGTGACAGCCATGTTTGTTCACATAAACTGTGTTGTGTCTCCAGCATTCTTAACAACCTCATTAAATACTTCTAAAATTGGCTAATAAGGTTTTCTGCATGTTGTTGCAATCCAGAGGTTTGGTGTTTTGCAGCCTTTTCTTGTAGTTTGTCTTTTCTGATCGGTCTGGCAAACCAAGCTCCTCCACTTTTACCAATTGTACCAATTGGGAGCTGTCATAAGTGTGAAGTGCCTTGGAGGGTTGTTTTACCTGTTAGGGGTTAACTGAGAGAGGGTGGGGTGACGTCAGAGCAGCCCACCTCGAGGAAGAACCAGGAAGTCAAGTTCAGTTGCCCCGGAGATTTTGGGTGAGCTTAACCCTTTTTTCCAGCTATGAAAGCTCTTCTCTTCTCTCCTAGCTGTGGGAGAGATGAAGCACCCTTCTATTCCTAAGATTAGTCTGACTGTAAGTAACATTTGGATTTCATACGTTTTTGTACCTGATCTAGGGTGTCACTAGCCTTTTCAGAGGGAGGGGTTAGAAAGCTCTATTTCTGTGAAGTTGTATTGTAATTGTATGCTTGTTCTTTTCTTTATTAAACTTTTATACCTATAAGAATTGTCTTGTAATTCTAGTAAAGTGATCTAAGCGTTGGATCTGGCAGGCTCACAGGAAGTGAGTCTGGTGCTGTGTTTGCTTTGCCTAAGGCTAATCAGGGAAGAGTGAAGCAGCGTTAAGTGTCCCGATCTCTCAGGCAGAGAGGGAAAGGGAGTTGGGGAGTTCAGGTGCCCTCCTCCAGGGTCTTGGAGATTCACTTGAATGGTGGCAGCGGGACCCCAATTTCCCAACTGGTAGAGTGTGGGTTTTGGGGGGGAAAAGGTTTAACTTAGGCTGGGAAACAGCTTGTAGTTATTTGGTCTTGCATAGAAGAGACCCCTCTCTGTACCCCCAATGTTCAGAGTAAGGGGATAGACTCTCTTACAGGAGCTTTCTTTCTTTGTAAGCTTTTTTGCAAGACGTACATCAGTAGCCATCTTTGGTAACTTCAATAAATTGGAAAACTTTGACTGAAACACCAGGAACTGCCTTCAGGTTTTGGAGGCACTGTTTCTTCAGTAGGTAGCCGTATTTGTGCTTTGGGCTGGTTGGATGTAGACACTTGACCCTAGAGATGATATGTTGGTATATTCTTGGTTCTTGTTGGGTTATTCATCTTGGTTGGTTTTTGAGGTCTTTGAGTGCAAAAATTGTAGCACTGATTTTTGTCTTTTAATCTTCACTTTGACCTGCAACATATAAAACATATATGAATAGATGAAATGTTCTGTTAGGATAATGCAAACTTAAGGTAAGGATAATGCAAGTTATGCCAAAACACATAACAGTTCTACGTTTCTAAAACAAAAAATATCAAGACATTTTAAAAATGTATTTAATTGAAATTGATTTTTGAAAAGTAAGCAGGCATGGGATAAGAGGGAAGGTTCTCCCATGGATCAGAAACTGGTTAAATGCTACGAAACAAAGAGTAGGAATAAATGGTCGGTTCTCAGAATGGAGATAAATAAACTGTGATGTCCATAGGATTTTGGTCCCTGCCGGATGAGCTGTCATCATGAGATGAGAGGCTCCGTCCATGATTTTCAGGCTGGGTAGAGCTCTCTGCAAGAGCCCCAGGGCTGAGGACACAGACCTGGCCTGCCACTGAGCCCTGCCTTCACTTGTGGCCTTAGAGCAAGAGAATCTTGAGGCACTGGGGGCAAGAGATTGGGGAGGCAGGGAAGTGGCGTTGCTGGATCAAGACACTAACAGGAAATGGCTGGCAGTCCCCCTGTCTTAGGGATGAGGAGAGGGTAAGTGCCGCTCCATGTGGACAGCCAGGCTGAGGCGTGTATTTTGTATGCATTACTGGTTGACTTTTCAACTTGAAATTATCACACAGCTAGGCAGAGGAATAGAGGGGAGTTTAAAATGTCAAAACACAGACTACACCATGATTTGATTTCAAAATAAAAGTAATGGGTTTTGGGTCAGTCTCATGATTTGTAGGGTCTGGCTCATGATTTTTGATCTCTTGAGGCTGACAGTATTGTGGACGAGGGGTGCTATGGTACGTGGAGGGCAAGAAGGCTGGTATGCCTAGAGTTAAAGCTATGGTTGGGGTGTAGTCTTTGGGGTACAGCAGTGGGAAGCTGTGTACCTTTGGGTAGAAGAGTAAAGGCTACGTGCTGTCAGGTAGCTGAACTTTTCCTTTTCTTGCTGTTGGGGCTTGTGTCTGGTGTGGAGGGCGTGGGAGAACCAGAACTGTTCCACCCCAAAGCCGGGTGTTGATACTGGTGAGGGCTGCTTTATACTTGTGACTCTGGCATATCACAGGTCTCATTCAATCCCTCAGCCGACTTCACTTAAGGGTGCTTCATCCTGCTCCAGCCGCCCCCCCCTCCCCCTTAGCTTCCTGCTGCTTAGTTAGGCACTAAGCCAACAAAGCACTTAAGCATGTGCAATGGGACTGCTCACGTGCTTAAAATTAAGCACACATTTTAGTGCCTTGCCGGATCAGCGCCTTGATGACTTGCTGCTGTCAGCAGAAAAAAACAAAAATAAAAAAAACCCCTGATCCAGCAAAGCACTTAGGCCCCACTCCAACAAAGCACTTAAGCACCTGCTTAATTTAGCATGTGAGTCATCTCATTGGCTGGCTACTCACATGACTCCAGGGCTTGACTGGTTCAGGACCTTAAGCATGTGCAATGGGATTACCTCCATGCTTAAGTGCTTTGCTGGACAGGGGTCTCTGTTTGCTCTAATCCCGCTCAGGAACAGTGGGAGAAAACCCTGCTGAAACAACACTACATTGTGTGTTGCTGCACATAAACTTCCCTCACACACAACCAGCACAGCAAGGGAAGGAAATGGAGCCACCTAACAATACAAACCCATCCAGAGACACTCAGCCTTAGTCTCAGTCACACAAAGGGGACGTCTGCACTGGAGCTGGTGGGGTAATTTCAAGATCAAACTAGTCCACTCAAAATGGAAGGGTAACTACAGTGATAGGCTCTAGCTCTAGCAGGGAAAAGTGGCCTTAAAATCATCAATTACATTTACCCCCATTTTCAGGCTCCTCTGGGACACCAGAGCAGACATAGCATGTATGTAGACATAGCAATGCTGCAGCATGACCTTCCTTCCCCTGGCTATGTGGAGGGGACTCCCCTTTCCCCTCACCCCCAGGCTGGGGGAGCTGCCATCCAATCTGGTTCATGTCCCACCTCTATCACTGTCCTATGACCCCCTCAGCCTCTCTGCTGCCCCCAAATCCCCCCATTCCTCTCAGCCTCCCTTACAACACTTTCCTCCTGCTCCCCCCATAGCCTCCCTCCTGCCCCCTCAATGATCCCCTGCTCCTCCTCAGCCTCCCTCCTGCCCACCACTCTGGCTGCATCTCCCTCAGCTTCCTTGCTGCTCCACGCTCCCCTGGTCCTTCATCACCCACCCTCTTGCCCCCAAATGCTCCCCCCCCCCCCCCGCCCGATCTGCCTTCTGCTGCTCCTCACTCTCCCCATCCCCCTTTCATGGGGCCCCTGCTGCTCCTCACAGTCCCTGTGCCCTGTCCAGCCCCCTCAACCCTGCAGTGGCAGCCATCATGCCTGTGATTAGGGCTTCATTCCCATTGGAAACAGTGGGAGGTGGAAGCCATCTTTAGTAAGGGCAGCCTCACATTTCCACAGGGAGCTATTGGCCATAGGGCAATGACGGCCATTTTGAATAAGGAACAATTCAGAGTAGGCCTGTTTCATGGTGGTTTTTTGAGACAGGTATAACCAGTCCTAGATGGCTAAATTGCAATGCTGCATCCCTTCCGCCTTGCCTAGGGTTACCATACATCCGGCTTCTCCCGGACATGTCTGCCTTTTGGGGTTATAAATAGCGTCTGGGTGGGAATTTGAAAAACTCTAAAAATGTCCGGATTTCCCTCCCCCGCAGAGCGGGCCGGATTGAGCTGCTTGCATCGGGGCTTCCTCCCCTGCCCCCCTCTCCTGCAGCCCAGATCGCTGGCCGGACCACTCTCATCGGGCCTCTGGCAGTTCTCGAGCTCCTCCCCTCCCTTTCTCCCCTCTTCCCCTGCAGCCCGGTGTGGCGGAGCCGGGCTGTGTGCTCCATGGGGGAGTGTGGCAGCGGGTCTGCGGTAGCATGCTGGGGGGTTGGAGAAGGGGCAGGAGGTCTCTGGAGGGGAAAGTCAAGGGACAAGGACAGGGAGCAGGATGGGTCAAGGGTTCTGGGGGGGGGGGGCCTGTCAGGGGAAGGAGGTGTGGAGAGGGGTTGGGGTAGTCAGGGGACAGGGAGATGGGGGAGTTAGATGGGTCAGGGGTTCTGGGGGAGGGCAGTCAGGGGACAGAGAGTGGTTGGATAGGCATGGGAGTCCCAGCGGTCTGTCAGGGGGCGAGGGTGTGGATAGGGGTCGGGGCAGTCAGGGGACAGGTAGGAGATGGAGTTCTAGGGTGTGGGGGTCTCAGGAGGAGGCAGTCGGGGACAAGGAGAAGGGAGGCTTAGATAGGGACTGGAGTCCTGGGGGGCTGTTAGGGGCAGGGGTCCCGGGAGGGGGTGATTAGTGGACAAGGAACGGGGGAGGAGGTTGGATGGGTTGGAGGTTCTCTGGGGGGCAGTCAGGGGGTGGGAAGTGGGAGGAAGTGGATAGGTGGCAGGGCTCCCCCCTCCATGGAGTGTCCTCTTTTTTGAAAGTTCAAATATGGTAACCCTAGTTGCCCTCGGCATGCTCCTGGGCACGCTCCCCCTGCCTAGCGCTGGTACTCTGGGGGTTCGGAGGAGGACTGAAGCAGTACTGCAAAAACAAGCACTGAAAAATCATCCATCAACCATAAAAAAAACATGCACCCCCCAAGGCTTCCTGGCATAGGGAGCTGGCATCTTTCCTGGCTTCCTTTGGTAACAAAGAGAAGCAGCAGCATGTTTCCTATGGGCAGCCTAAATCAGTGGTTCTCAGCCAGGGATCCACGTACCACTGTGGGGATGCAGAGGTCTTCCTGGGGGTACATCAACTCATCTAGCTCTTTGCCTGCTTTTACAACAGGCTACCTAAAAAGCACTAGCAAAGTCAGTACAAACTGAAATGTCAGGCAGACAATCACTTGTTTATACTGCTCCATATACTATGCACTGAAATGTAGAACACTAGTTATATTCCAACTGATTTATTTGATGATTATATGGTAAAAATGAGAAAATCAGCAATTTTTCAATAATAGTGTAGTTGTGATACTTTTTTGTATTTTTATGTCTGCTTTCTGTAAGCAAGTAGTTTTTAAGTGAGGTGAATTTTGGGGCACACAACACATATCAGACTCTGGAAAGGAGTCTGGATAGGCTGAGGGCCATTGACCTATATCTTCTCCTACATAGGCTGTACCTATGGTGCATACTGGGCCGGGCAGGTTCAGGCCTCCCCAAAAACAAAGGTCCGGTCCATCAACAGAGGGGGAGGAACCACTGAGTCCAGTCATAGAATCATAGAATATCAGGGTTGGAAGGGACCTCAGGAGGGATCTAGTTCAACCCGCTGGTCAAAGCAGGACCAATCCCCAACTAAATCATCCCAGCCAGGGCTTTGTCAAGCCTGACCTTAAAAACCTCTAAGGAAGGTGATTCTACCACCTCCCTAGGTAACCCATTCCAATGGTTCACCACCCTCCTAGGGAAAAAGTTTTTCCTAATATCCAACCTAAACCTCCCCCTCTGCAACTTGAGACCATTACTCCTTGTTCTGTCATCTGCTACCACTGAGAACAGTCTAGATCCATCCTCTTTAGAACCCCCTTTCAGGTAGTTGAAAGCAGCTATTAAATCTCCCCTCATTCTTCTCTTTTGTAGACTAAACAATCCCAGTTCCCTCAGCCTCCCCTCATAAGTCATGCGCTCCAGCCCCCTAATCATTTTTGTTGCCCTTCTCTGGACTTTTTCCAATTTTTCCACATTCTTCTTGTAGTGTGGGCCCAAAAACTGGACACAGTACTCCAGATGAGGCCTCACCAATGTCCAATAGAGGGGAACAATCACGTCCTTTGATCTGCTGGCAATGCCCCTACTTATACGGCCCAAATGCCTTTAGCCTTCTTGGCAATAAGGACACACTGTTGACTCATCCAGCTCCTCGTCCACTGTAACCCCTAGGTCCTTTTCTGCAGAACTGCTGCCCAGCCATTCGGTCCCTAGTCTGTAGCAGTGCATGGGATTCCTCCGTCCTAAGTGCAGGACTCTGCACTTCTCCTTGTTGACAAGTGAGGATGGGACTGAGAGTCATAGAGCCAAAACAGATCCAGAGGGGGACCCCAAGCACAGAACCTCACCCCACCAAGCTCCTCACTCCATAGGCTCTAGGGAAAAGGCCTCAGTCCCATTGGGGGAAATGGTAGTAGACATTTTAAAAGAGGGCACTTCTTCAGGAGTTTCTCTGACGGAGATTTTATGTGCCAAGCTCTTCTGAAGCATAAACTTGCAGTTATGAAAAACAACAGCAAAAATAGCCCTTAATTCCAGTTATTTCTTTGCAAAACCACCACCTTGTACCAGATCTTTTCAAGATGCACCTCTCAGCCAATGTTTGTGCTGATACACAATATTGTTTTGCAGATATACGTCAGCAATACAGGATAAGAAATCCTAACATATCTCAGCCAGACACCAATTCTAGATACTGCCCATCATAGGGGCCGACTCCGGGGCTGGAGCAACCATGGGAAAAAAATAGTGGGAGCTCAGCACCCATTAGCCAATCAGCTTTCAGTGGCCCCTGCCAATCAGCTGTTCGGCGGTGGGTGGAAGGTGCTGGCGAGGAAAGAGTGGAGAGGGAGTAGGGAGGGGACAGAGCGAGGATGGAGTCTTGGGAAAAGGAGTAGAGTGGGGGCAAGAGTAATGGGGCAGAGTAGGGTTGCCAGGCGTCCAGTTTTCAACCGGAACGTCTGGTTGAAAAGGGACCCTGGCACCTCTGGTCGATCGTTAAAAGTCCAGTTGGCAGGGCTAAGGCAGGCTCCCTGCCTGCCCCGGCTCTGCGCAGCTCCCTGGAAGTGGCCGGAATGTCTGGATCCTAGGCACAGGGAGATCAGGGAAAATCCATGTGCTGCCCCTGCCTCCAGCACCGGCTCTGCCGCTCCCATTGGCCAGGGGGTGGCACCTGTGGGCATGGGCAGTGTGCACCGTGCAGAGTCCCTGGTCCCTCTGCCTAGAGGCCGGACATTCTGGCTGCTTCCGGAGGCAGCGCAGAGCCAGGGCAGGCAGGGAGCCTGCCTTAGCCCTGCTGCACTGCCAACTAGGAGCTGCTTGAGGTAAGTGCCGCCCAGACAGAGCCTGCACCCTGAACTTCCTGCCCCAGGTCGGAATCCTCTCCCACACCCTAACTCCCTCCCAGAGCCTGCACCCCGAACCCACTGCCCCAGATCAGAACCCCCGCCCACACCCTAACTCCCTCCCATAGCCTGCACCCCGAACCCACTGCCCCAGATCAGAACCCCCGCCCACACCCTAACTCCCTCCCAGAGCCTGCACCCCGAACCCACTGCCCCAGATCAGAACCCCCGCCCACACCCTAACTCCCTCCCATAGCCTGCACCCCGAACCCACTGCCCCAGATCAGAACCCCCGCCCACACCCTAACTCCCTCCCAGAGCCTGCACCCCGAACCCACTGCCCCAGATCAGAACCCCCTCCCACACCCTAACTCCCTCCCACAGCCTGCACCCCGAACCCACTGCCCCAGATCAGAACCCCCTCCCACACCCTAACTCCCTCCCAGAGCCTGCACCCTGAACACACTGCCCCAGATCAGAACCCCCTCCCACACCCTGACTCCCTCCCATAGCCTGCACCCCGAACCCACTGCCCCAGATCAGAACCCCCGCCCACACCCTAACTCCCTCCCACAGCCTGCACCCCGAACCCACTGCCCCAGATCAGAACCCCCGCCCACACCCTAACCCCCTCCCAGAGCCTGCACCCCGAACCCACTGCCCCAGATCAGAACCCCCGCCCACACCCTAACTCCCTCCCACAGCCTGCACCCCGAACCCACTGCCCCAGATCAGAACCCCCTCCCACACCCTAACTCCCTCCCAGAGCCTGCACCCCGAACCCACTGCCCCAGATCAGAACCCCCTCCCACACCCTAACTCCCTCCCAGAGCCTGCACCCCGAACCCACTGCCCCAGATCAGAACCCCCTCCCACACCCTGACTCCCTCCCATAGCCTGCACCCTGAACCCACTGCCCCAGATCAGAACCCCCTCCCACACCTAACTCCCTCCCAGAGCCTGCACCCCGAACCCACTGCCCCAGATCAGAACCCCCGCCCACACCCTAACTCCCTCCCACAGCCTGCACCCCGAACCCACTGCCCCAGATCAGAACCCCCGCCCACACCCTAACTCCCTCCCACAGCCTGCACCCCAAACCCACTGCCCCAGATCAGAACCCCCTCCCACACCCTAACTCCCTCCCAGAGCCTGCACCCCGAACCCACTGCCCCAGATCAGAACCCCCTCCCACACCCTGACTCCCTCCCAGAGCCTGCACCCTGAACCCACTGCCCCAGATCAGAACCCCCTCCCACACCCTGACTCCCTCCCACAGCCTGCACCCCGAACCCACTGCCCCAGATCAGAACCTCCTCCAGCCTAACTCCCTCCCAGACCTTGCTCCCTCACCCCCTTCCGGAACCCAACCCCAGCCCTGAGCCCCCTCCTGGAGTCCACACCCCAAGCCAGAGCTTGCACCCCCTCCCGCAATCCAACCACCCTGCCCCAGTCCAGTGAAAGTGAGTGAGGGTAGGGGGAGAGCAAGCGGGGGGAGGGGGGAGGTGGGCTGGAGTGAGTGGGGGCAGGGCCTCAGAGAAGGGGCGGGGTCTCAGGGCAGCAGCGGGGCAAGGGTGTTTGGGTTTGTGCAGTTAGAAAGTTGGCGACCCTAGGCCAGAGCCAGGCGGGAGCACCCACCTGGGACAATGAAAGTCACCGCCTGCGCCACCCATTACACAGATAAACGGATCACACAGAACCCAGCCCAAACGACAAAGGAAGTTCCAGGGGCGGAGCAGCCACCACCACATGAAATTTCACAGGGAATAAGGCTGTCTACATATGAAAACAACCGAGACGTCGTGCCACGTTTTCAAGTGCATTCCAGAACTCAACTTGTACTATGGAGTTGCTACGATTCTCCCAAGCTGCTTTGTGCAAGACGGCTTGGCACTGTCCTTGACTCAGTCTTGCAAAGGCAAAATCCATCTGTTTCTTTGTCCCGGCACCCGGCAGTGATTTGTAAGACCCCACACTCTGGCCTTGGTCCAGCAAAGCACTAAAGCAGGTGCTTAGTTTTAAGCACATGAATAGTCCCATTGCAGTACTTGAGTGCTTTTCTGGACTGGGGCCAAGCTGAGCAGCAGGAAGCTGAGGTGGGGACATGGCATTGAATGGCGCTGAACTTTTTTTTTTAGCAAAATCGACTCAGTGATTAAATAAGATTCCACCACGTTTCCTAGTGACAAACTCTAAACCATGGGTGTCCAATCTTTTGGCTTTCCTGGGCCACACTGGAAGAAGACGAGTTGTCTTGGGCCACACGAGTTGTCTTGGGCCACGCGTTATGCCTACTATACACAAATTCTTTGTCACAATTCATTTTACGCGACATTAGAGGCCTCTCGCTCTTTAGTTTATTAGTCAATTTTATCAGTTTTTGGGTCGAACTGTTTGCAATTATAATGCGAATTCCGAATAATACTCCGTTATTTGTGGACGTAATCTCATAACGTTGTAAGTTTACGATTTTGTGTTGGGCTGCATTCATAGCTGTCCTGGGCCGCAGGTTGGACAAGCCTGCTCTAAACCGACATATAACACCGGTGTAATCTCCCACCCCACTGTGTGCAAGGCAGTTTTACACTGTCCCCGACCCAGGGCTGCAGCAGCACCTTCCAACCGGACATCTGTTTTTTTCCTCACAGCATCCAGCAATGATTTGTGAGCCGAGGCCTGCTGGCCCCTCTCCAGCAAAGCACTTCAATACGTGCTTAATTTTAAGCACGTGAGTAGTCTCACTGCATGTGTTTAAAGTGCATTGCTGGACTGAGGCCAAACCAGCAACCAGGAGTTGAAGTGGTTTTTGTGTTTTCTTGCAGAGGTTGGCTTGGAGGTGTATGGAGCTGAAGTCTGGGTTTGCTAAATCACTAATAAGGCTTCGTGATGTTTCATAGTTACAGATACACCTGCAAACACCGATCAAATCTCCCAAGCAGTTGCCTGAAAACCAGTTTCACACTGTTCCTCATCATCAGTGAAATGGCAAATTCCAGCCTATCAGTATACACCTGTGTTTTGCAAGGACATGTACTCTGGCTCTGAGCCAGAAAAGCACTTAAGCATGTGCTTAATTTTAAGCATATGAATAATCCCATTGCACATGCTTAAGTGCTTTGCTGGATCAGGGCCAGACTAAGCAGCAGGGAGTGGAGTTTTTTTTTTGGCAGTTTGCCATAGTGTAGCTCTGAACATCTTTTGCAGTCCTCAGCTGCCACCTCCTGTATCTGATGAGCAATGAGCTGATAGTGACCATCGCTGGACATGGTGTCCTGGGTGGGAGAGTGGCAGAGATGCCACAGGCCATTGGGTATATTTACCATGGATGGGTGGGGGTCACCGCATCCATCCCCCTCCCCCCCCCACGCTGGGCCAGGCCTGAGTAAACCCAGCCCTGGGTTTGTCCAACCTGTTCTTTAACACCTCCAGTGACACGCACCCACAACCCCCACCTCCCGCCGGCGAACTAGAGGTTTCCCTAACATGATCTCACCTAACAATCTCCCTCCTTTAATGAAGCATCAGGGTGCCAGGGACGCTGCTCTCCCTATTTTAAAGAAGGGGAAACTGAGGCAGCGGCTCTGAAGCAGCGCTGGGATGGAATCTGGACTCCCAGGCCACAGAGGGGACCCTCGAAGCTGAGAGGAGCAGCTGGGTCAGAGCCTGGCAGGGCATGGGCGCTGGGGGGGCGCTGCTCCGCTGTGGGAGCCGGAGCCAAGCCAGAGCTAAGCTGGAGTTGTGGGGACGAGGCAGCTTGGGCAGCTCCCATCAGCTGGGACTGGCCGCCCGTGGGCCCCTCCGCTGCGCCCGGGGCGCTGCCCACTGGCCATGGCTGCGGCTCAGATAGGGGCTGGAGCGCACCGGGGTCCTGGCTAGTGGGCCAGCCCCGCCGTGGGGCTGCGGCAGTGGGGGAGGGGGGCAGCACGTGGTGGCCCGGGCCGAGCCCCGTGGGGGGCAGCCCGCACCCCTGGGGGGTGGCCAGCTGGGCCCCTGGGGGGAGTGAGGCAGCTGCAGACCCGGCCGTAGCGACGCGGGGCCCCTTCCGGCTCTGATGCCACAGAGCGTTTACCCTGCGCCCCCCTCCCCGGCTCCAGCACCGCAGAGCGTTTACCCTGCGCCCCCCTCCCCGGCTCCAGCACCGCAGAGCGTTTACCCCGCACCCCCCTCCCCGGCTCCATCACCGCAGAGCGTTTACCCTGAGCCCCCCTCCCCGGCTCCATCACCGCAGAGCGTTTACCCTGCGCCCCCCTCCCTGGCTCCAGCACCCCAGAGCGTTTACCCTGCGCCCCCCTGCCCGGCTCCATCACCGCAGAGCGTTTACCCTGCGCCCCCCTCCCCGGCTCCAGCACCGCAGAGCGTTTACCCTGCGCCCCCCTGCCCGGCTCCAGCACCGCAGAGCGTTTACCCTGCGCCCCCCTCCTCGGCTCCAGCACCGCAGAGCGTTTACCCTGCGCCCCCCTGCCCGGCTCCAGCACCGCAGAGCGTTTACCCTGCGCCCCCCTCCCCGGCTCCAGCACCGCAGAGCGTTTACCCTGCGCCCCCCTCCCCGGCTCCAGCACCGCAGAGCGTTTACCCTGCGCCCCCCTCCCCGGCTCCAGCACCGCAGAGCGTTTACCCTGCGCCCCCCTGCCCGGCCCCAGCACCGCAGAGCGTTTACCCTGCGCCCCCCTCCCCGGCCCCATCACCGCAGAGCGTTTACCCTGCGCCCCCCTCCCCGGCCCCATCACCGCAGAGCGTTTATCCTGCGCCTCCCTCCCCGACTCCAGCACCGCAGAGCGTTTACCCTGAGCCCCCCTGCCCGGCTCCAGCACCGCAGAGCGTTTACCCTGCGCCCCCCTCCCCGGCTCCAGCACCGCAGAGCGTTTACCCTGCGCCCCCCTCCTCGGCTCCAGCACCGCAGAGCGTTTACCCTGAGCCCCCCTCCCCGGCCCCATCACCGCAGAGCGTTTACCCTGAGCCCCCCTCCCCGGCCCCATCACCGCAGAGCGTTTATCCTGCGCCTCCCTCCCCGACTCCAGCACCGCAGAGCGTTTACCCTGCGCCCCCCTCCCCGGCCCCAGCACCGCAGAGCGTTTACCCTGCGCCCCCCTGCCCGGCTCCAGCACCGCAGAGCGTTTACCCTGCGCCCCCCTGCCCGGCTCCAGCACCGCAGAGCGTTTACCCTGCGCCCCCCTCCCCGGCTCCAGCACCGCAGAGCGTTTACCCTGCGCCCCCCTCCCCGGCTTAAAGACTAACTAAAGTATTGAAGCATAAGCTTTCGTAGCTAGTGGGTATTAGCCCACAAAAGCTTATGCTTCAATACTTTAGTTAGTCTTTAAGGTGCCACAGGACTCTCTGTTACCTCTGCTATTCCAGACTAACACGGCTACCTCTCTGATTCTTGGCAGTTTAGGAAGGACCCTTTTGCTCACGCGTGTTAGTAAGAATACAAGTGTAGCAAGAATCTAACTGGCAAACGAGGCCCCAATTCTATCTCAGGTTAAAATACAGGCCTGAATCCTGTCTTCTCACTGCCACTCAAGCCCACTGAACGCAGAGCTCTCGCATTGGCTGCTCCCAGAGGAAGAGGACAGGGTCCCCGCTCCGCGTCACACGGCTCTGGTAGATGTATAGCGACCACAGGGAGACGCTGAACGCCAGAGACCTGAGAAACGGTTACTTGTGAAACAAAATCAGAACCCGCTCCCTGGTGCCTAATACAGCTCTCCAGGCTGCCTCCGGCTCCTGCAAGCTCGTCGACCCCCCGGCCTTTCCCCGGCCTTTCCAGCCAGTTTGGCTGAGACCTCGTCCCATAAGATCAAGCCAGCTAGTTTGTTCACACAGAGTGAAGGAGAACTGGGGGTTCATCTGCACCCCAGATGCAGTCTCAAGAGTTCATTGTCTGACTGTAAACAGGATAAGCCCGGCTGTTCTTGTTTTTCCTGAGGTAACAAAGAGTCCTGTGGCACCTTAAAGACTAACTAAAGTTTTCAACCATAAGCTTTCGTGGACTAATACCCACAGTGGGTATTAGCCCACGAAAGCTTATGCCACAGGACTCTTTGTTACCTCTGCTATTCCAGACTATTCCAGACTAACACCGCCACCTCTCTGATTCTTGTTTTTCCTGCAGCCTCCACAATCTAGTGATTGGCATTTGGCTCAGATGGTAAATGGCTGCCCATTGTGAATGGTACAGTATTAATTTGCACATGGCCAGCCAGAGTGAGATAAATGTCTCTTCCCCCTGCCTGACAGGAATTTGTGGATCATCTGTCAGTGACTTGCCTTAACTCACTGCCCTAGAGAAGAGGGTTTTTAACATAAAACGGAACTCAACCCATTTCCCATACATAATGATTATGATAACAGGTGTAACACAGGCTTTCATTGGAGCAGGCTACAGCTGAACTTGGGGGAATCCTTGCAACCCTTATGTATCCCTGTGCCCTGTGTCAAGAGGACCTTGGGTCACATAGCTGACTCTTATTTCATGAAGCAGCTGTAGTGGAATTCTCATACCGTTGGATGCAGACTGAAGAAGTGAGAACTGATCAATGGTTCCAGAGACTCGGTGAAATGTTCCTCTGACTTTTACACAGCCCCAAATCCCGAGCGACTTCACTGGGAGCCAAGCAGAATATAGACGGCTGCGCGGCATGTACCAGAGTTTGGCTCGAGGTCCATCAGCCCTGTGCCATGTTAACAACGTCCAGCGCTGGAGAAGCTCTTCGCCCTTCCTGATTAGCATCATCACCTTACACCAGGAGAACTGCCCCCTCTGACCAATCACCTAACCACGTCTGCTGGAAAGAAAGTGCTGACCCTTTCAGTAGCTATCTCCACCCCTCACCCTGGGGCTGGGGCAAGTGGCTAATGGGAGGAACCAGCCCCTGGTCCCTAACATGCTTTAGGGTGGGTGGGATCCTGGGGGGGATCTAGTCACACACCCTGAACCAACTGTTATTAAGGGCTCCTTACAACAGAGCCCTGCTGGATTGTGGGGCCAGCCCAAGCCCTGGCCACGAGCCCTGCTGGATTGTGGGGGGCTGAAAGCTGTGGCGGGTGCTTGGGCCCTGGAGTTCCTGCAGCTGCCAGTCATTTGCATGTGTCTGTGTTGCAGGAACATGCTGGTGGGGGCCGGTGTAATGGATTCAATTGCTCCCTGGAGGAATGTGCGACTCCGCTTTCAAGTATTGTAGACGGTTGTTGGGGGGACTATTTAAGAGATGGGCTTAAATTGCAGCAAGGGGGGTTTAGGTTGCTACATAAGTGGCAGGTTTTTACAATAGCCGTTTCTTACGATCTACACCGATCAATACCTGCTACCGATAGCACGATTCTACACGTAGCAATTTCTCTCTCTCTCTCACACACACACACAGAGACACACACACAGAGACACACACACAGAGACACACACACACTAGTGCAAGAACTTGCACCTGCAGTAGCAGATGCCTACAGGGAGCAATCGAATGCACCACGCGTGGGCGCAGCCAGGCCGGTAATTGCAGACACCTGGCGCTAGGGGGGGCCCGAGAGCCCCGGCGGCGGCATTGCCCCGGCCCCGCGGGAGCGTGCGGGGAGCCCGGGGGTCGGCGGCGGCGGGGTCCCCCGCGGGCTGCAGCGGCGCCCGGGCGATGGCTGCCGGGGCCCGCGCTCAGGTAGGCGCCGGGGGGATGCTGCGGGTGGGTCCCAGCAGGGCGAGGGAGGGGCCCGGGGAAAGAGGCTGGAGGGGCAGATCCGCCCGCGGCCCCCCCCCCCCCCATGGGTCTCCGGGAGTTTGCGGGGCCCTGGTGGCCTCCTCGGGGGGGGGGGGGGAGCAGCTTCCTCCGCTGCCGGGAACACCTGCCCCGAGAAACCCGCAGTAACTGGGCTCGGTTTGGGCTTCATTAGCCTGCGAGTGGCTTCTTGGCTAGTTTCTTGTGGCTTCGTGTCTGTGATGGGCTCCCGGCAAGCAGGGACGGGGAGGGGGCAACAGGGGCGAGGGGGGAGAGAGTCGGGGTGCCCAGTGGACCCACCACTGCCCCAGACCCTGGGGGGATCGAGTCACACACCCTGTTGGGGCTCAGAGGAATTAGCTTGTTTGGAAGTGGGATTAGCTCATTGGTTCTCAACGTGGGGGTCTCGAGTCAGTTATGTGGGGAGTCGCCAGCCCCAACCCCTGTGCTGGGCCACCGGCCCCGATCCTTCCCTAGTTACTTAGGTGAGCTACTTGGTGGCTGGCAGGGCCTGGGGCCTGTGATCCCTCCCACTTCTACTGATACTTTGATCCTACACTGTTGGGTGTATCCACTATTTAAACAGTGGCCCCCTGCTAGACGGTGGGAATTAATGGAGCAAAAAATACACCACCAGCAAAAGAGACAGATCCACGTGGAATGCTTTTCATGTATTTTATACTGATGTGAAATCTGATTCCCCCCTTGCAAGATCCTGAAGTCTGGGAACTGGGGGAGCTCGGTGGGTCTCATGAGTTCCCAATATTTGTCAGGATTTTGTATTGTTGAGTAAATGTACAACCAGGGCCGGCCCACAACATTTTGGCACCTGAGGCGGGGAGCTCAAATGATGCCTCTATGCTCCCTCGCTGAGCAGGGGGTGTGTGTCATTTTTCCACTTATATTTAGTTCAATAAAAATGTGTTTTAGGTCAATTTAAAAGCAGTGAGAAAAGGTAAATTCATTTTAAGCAATAGGGGTTGAATTTAGTATTTAACAGTATTAAATATCAAAGATGTGTTTAATTTGTAAGGGGGGTGCCGCTCTCAGAGGCTTGGTGTTCGAAAGGGGTCCCCAATACAACAAGTTTGAGAACCACTGGATTCGCTTGAGTTTTGGCTCACTGTGAAAGTCTGGTGCTTATTTACCACGTGGAAGTTGTCAACTGAGCTGCAGCACTTCATAGTCTGCCGCCGTGGCTCGTTGTTCTCAAATGCAGGGAAGTTGCTGTTGTAAACACTGGGCCTCCCTCCTCTACCATTAAAAGACAAAATTACACTCCAGTATCCGCCCCCAAAAAAGGTTGAGTTCAGTGCCGGGAGGTGCATTGGAAAGATGCAAAGGTCTCGGGCTGGGTTGAAAGCCCACTGGCGTCCTAGGAAGACTCACCTGGACTTCAGTAGGCTCTGGATCAGCCCCTGGGAGCTAGAACATGCCGACGTGTTCTCACAAGAAGCCGTCGTCGTCTATTAGGTGGGGAGATTCTTTATGTGCAATTTACAAAGGTGATGGGTTCACTACACTGTGAGACGTAACCAGAGGTTAAGGCAGGGCTCCTGTAGCTATTTAAAGAGCCCAGGGCTGGGCCACCGCTACCGCCCCAGGCCCTTTAAAATTCCGTCGGGGCCCCGTTGCAGCCTCCCCCAGGCTCCCGCAGCGGGGGCTCCAGCAGCAGTTTAAAGGGTCCGGGGCGGTAGCGGTGGCCCAGCCCTGGGCTCTTTAAATAGCTACAGGAGCCCCACCGCAGCCTCCCCAGGACTCCGGCAGCGGGGCTCGGCGGGGACGGGGGCCCTGTTGCCGGAGCCCTAGGGAACTGGTGGTGGGGCTCCGGTAGCTATTTAAAGAGCCTGGGGCTGGGCCGGGTTGTCGCTACCACCCTGGGCCCTTTAAACTGCCGCAGGAATCTTCAGCAGGGGTGGGGAGGGTTGGGCTGAGGAGGGGAGTGTGGGGGGAGGCCCCTTACCAGTACGGGGGCTGGGCTGGGGCTGGCTCTGACCCCCCCCAGCCCCGCCCCTTCCACCCGAGGACCCACCCCTTCCGGGGGCCAGAGCTGGCCGCAGCCCAGCCCCCATACCGGTAAGAACCTTCAGCTACTTTCATCCCTGGGCATAACCCACTAATTGGGCCCAGAAAGTCTGGATGCAGAACTATACTATCCAGAGGTTTCGTCTTTTGAGTATAAAGTGCCTCCAACCATTCAGACTTGACTTTTCTCTCATGCAAACTCCTATGTCACTGACCGGACCCTGCTCTGGAGGTTCAGATTGCTACAGGCGCCTTCTGACCGAGGCCAGTGTATTGTGTGAGACTAAGGGCCTGGCTACGCTTGCAGATGTAGAGCGCTTTGGGTTAAACCAGCCTTCGGGGAGCGCAGTAGGGAAAACGCTGCAGTGTAGCCACACTGACAGCTGCAAGCTCAGTGGCGTGGCCACATTTGCAGCACTGGCAGTGGTATTGAGAGCGGTGCATTATGGGCAGCTATCCCACACAGCACCTCTTCCCATTCTGGCGCTGAGGCTTGTGGGAAGGGGGCGCGGGGCATTCTGGGTTCTGTTGCACACATCTTTCGGAACACTGGCCTGTTCGGGAAGCTGCAAGTCGGCCCCCTTTTTCCAGATCAGAAGATAACCGTGGCGTAGGGGAAGTCGAAATGCTCATTGTGATCCTTGGAGACCCTGCTTACCCTTTAATGCCGTAGCTCATGAAACCCTACACAGGGAGCCTTGACAGCAGCAGGGAAAGGTTCAACTACAGGCTGAGCAGGTGCTGAATGACTGTGGAGTGTGCTTTTGACTGTTTAAAGGCCCACTGCCGCTCTCTATATGGGAAACTGGACTTGGCTGATGATAACATCCCCACAGTTATATCCACGTTCTGTGAATATTTGTGAAGGGAAGGGTGAAAGATTCACTCCAGCTTGGAACTCGGCAGTTCAGCACCTGGAGGCTGAAATTTGAATAGCCAGAGAGCAGGGCTATTAGAGGGGCCCAGCGCTGGGCTGCAAGGATAGAGCTGCCTTGAGGGAGCAATTTGAGGCTGAAAGCCACCAGTCATGTTTGGTGCCCGGCACGGGAGTGAAGTGCGATGGTTCCAGTGTTCGTAGGAATCTGTGTTTGTTGCACTGACTTGCAGTGCCTGTTGTTTTCCTGGGCTAAGGTATCTTTTACGTTCTGCAACAATAAAGAATATCTTCAAAGCCAAAAAATCCATTTATTGAAAATTCATCTATTGAAAAGAAACACAACTGTATGGGAAACAGGGCAAGGAGGTGGGCTAGGGAACAGTTCACTCTCAGACTTGCGTATGTCCTGCTATCGAACTCTGGAATCCTGTCTGGAGTGCTGTGCACTTCAGGATGGCTATAAGGCATGATGATGGGGGTTGAGTGCAGTGGATAAGGGTCATAATTTTCATGGCTGGGTGGTGAAGCTTTGGGTGTTGGAGGTAGCTGGGGGCGATAATAACCTGGATGTTGGGGAAAGTGGGTTGGAGGTGACATGGAAGGGAAAGAGTTTTGGGACAAGGGCTGCGGGGGTCGGAGGGGCAAGTGTGGTAGTGCTCCACCTGCATGGTGACAAGCACCTGGATTGAGTCCGCTTCGCGCGCCGTGATGCTGATCAGTCGATCTGTGCTTTGCTGCCGGAGTTCTGTGCTGGCGATCCTCATTCTGTTGGCGGATCCTCCTTTCACTCTCTCTCCATTCCTACGCTTTTAGATTCTCGTTAAGGCACTGCTGCATTACTTCGTGCATCATGTCTTCTTTGCTTCTACGTGGCCTCTTAATTCTTTGGAGTCTTTCGGCCGGTGATAAGACGGACAGCTGAGATCTCAAGGTTGCATTTGTAAAGGCAAAATGCAACACTTAGCAGAGGCAACATTGTTCCCATCAGACCGAGAGGTGATTCACCTGCACTTAAGGAGGGAAAGCACAGTCTACACACAATAGCATCATTTGCCTATCCCAAAGCAAGCATGCATAACCCACGGGAGCCCCGGAAATGGTGAGTAAGCACAGGTTCTAGGGGGACTGATTGTTTCGTGGCTGTACTGTCCTCCGGGCTTCTGTGCCTTGGGGAGAGCCAACAGCTGAAGGGGGCACCTACACTGAACGATGTCCCAACATTCTGCACAGGAGTTCGTCCTGGAAGATCTCGCTGCTGAGGGTGACCTGGAAAGCAAGGGAGGGTCTTCTACTACAATTCGGCTTCTGCCCTGGCCTATTTGCAGCTTGCCTGGGTGCAGCAATGGTCCCCCTGCCCCTCATGGCAGAGTGGTGCAGACGTGTTAGCCTGACTGGGACAAGGACCACAGTGGCTCTCCCAGTAAACCTGTGCAAGCGCATGGCTCAACGTTTGAATGAGACCTTCAGAGAGATCACCAAGGCAGATTACCATGATGTGATAAAGCACATCTGTGTCCTATTCCACATCTAGGTACACATGCAGCCTTAACTCTCCTTGCCCCAAGAGCCCACACGGAATAACTTCCTTCCCTAAACAAATGCCGCTTCCCAGGAACCTCCTCTGGTGTTTGTCCTTCCCCAAGCACCGGCCGCAGCAACTTGCTACCTTCCTAATGGCTCAAGAAGAGCTCCTGGCTGCATGCCTTGAGGGATTCTGGGGTGTCTGCCTCCTTATCAGCACCCTCACTCCCGCTTTCCTCCTCCTCCTCCCCCTTTGTTGGACTGGGCTCTGAAGTGTCCATAGTGGTTGTTGGATTGGAGGTGGGATCGCCACCAAGTATCACATCCAGCTCTTTGTAGAAATGGCAGATTGCGGGGGGCAGTACCGGAGCGGCCGTTTGCCTTGCGGGCTTTGCGGGAGGCATTCCGCAGCTCCTTTACTTTAACCTGACACTGCACTGCGTCCCGGTCATGGACCCTTTCCATCATGGCCCTGGATATCTGCTCGTGGGTATCGTAATTCCTACAGCTGGAGCACAGACTGGGACTGCACAGCTTCCTCCCCCCAAACACTGATGCGGTCCAGCACCTCGCCATTGCTCCATGCTGGGGATTGTCTGGCGTGTGGAGGCATGGTCACCTGGAAAGATGCGCTGAGAGCACTCCACGCCTGGCTGAGCAAACAGGAAGGGGATTTTCAAAATTCCCAGAGAATTGAAAGGGCAGGTCTGATAGTTGGTCACCTGAGGGCAGGGAAGTAGAGTTCCAAGTGAGGACTAGAGTGGCTAGAACAGGCATTGTGGGACACTTCTGGAGGCCGATCAGGGCGCATTAACAGACCAGGGCACCCACACTGGCGCTGCGGCGCTCCAGCCAGGGCACATAAAATGTTATTCCACTCACCGAGGTGGATTACCAGGAGGGCTCTAGCCGCAGAGTTCGGGTGCTCTACATGCCTTGCCAGTGTGGCTGTGTTGTGAGTTAGGGCACCCGGAGCTGCTTTAATGTGCTCTAACTCCCAAGTCCACTGCTTGCATCCGACGAAGTGGGTATTAGCCCACGAAAGCTTATGCTTCAAAACTTTATAGTTAGTCTTTAAGGTGTCACAGGACTCTGTTACCTCTGCTGTTCCAGACTAACATGGCTACCTCTCTGATTCTTCACTCCCAAGTGTCGCCATGCCCTAAGATGTGTAGGACGAGTGGAGGAGAGGCCTGTGTGTGCTGAGATGGAGCAATGAGGAAACAATGCAGAAGCAGCAGTAAAGTTCAGACTGCAACTTCTAAGCTCCTTTGTGACTTTTTATCTCTTTGTGGAGGTGCTCAGATACCACTGGATACATTCACACTGGTAAATTAGTGAGCACCGACTCCGTCCAAAACGCACTTCCTATTCCAGGGAGTTTACAAGTATCCAAAAATGAGACTTGCCTTTATGAAACGTCCAGAGCAGAATACAAATGCACTGTGCAGGATGCTGCTATACGCATGGAAACACTTCCCTCTGCCTGTCCCTCTTGATTTCAGGTCCCGGTGACTTTCGAGGACGTGGCTGTCCGTTTCACCCTGGAGGAGTGGGAGAAACTGACCGAATGGCAGAAGGCGCTGTACTGGGAGGTGATGAGGGAGAATTATGATCATCTGATTTCACTAGGTAAAGATCCGTTTTTGTTCTTTCTGACGGCGTGTTGAAGGAGCTTTGACGACCCTGGTGGGATCAGAGTTGGAGGCGAATATCCGAGCCCCAGCTTTCCCAGTACATAAAAAGCCACGGAGTTTTTGCAAATGAACACTGAAGTGCTGAGTCCTTGCCCTGCCACGACTGATGCTGCTTAGATGAGGGTGTGAATTGCTAGTGCTGTAGAGAGCCTTTTGCTCCAGGGGGTGGGAATGGGAAAGTAGGGCCTAGGGTGGAAGGAGAACCTTGCTGACTGTTGTGTGACCCTGTCTTTATGAACAGGGTATCCAGTTCCCAGATCGGCTCTTGTGTTGCTGACCAATCCGGAGGAAGAGCCATCGCTCTGGGAGCATCAGGAAGAAATAGAATTACCTGAGAGTGAGTAGGAACTTGAATAACTTCCCTGCCATAGAAACAGTGAGTAGATTGCTACCACCTGAGACAACAGCAGCAATCAGAGATGAGTGTTTGTGTTGGGTTCTACTGGGAAAGAGATCCAGGCCATTAGCAATCCCAGGGAGCCATGGAAAAGTTTACTGCCTCGTGAGAAGAATGAATGTTTGTTTTGGGGAGATGAACGGGAGGATGAGCTCCACTGGAGTAGAGGATTCAAGGAATTTTAGAGCAAAGGCAGAATGGGTTGATATCCGAGTACCCAGGAAAACTCCCGGAGGGGTCCATGCTGTGAAACCTGTTGTTATCTGAACAGGGCTCACTCCGGCAAGTGTTCTCCTGAAATCTGCTTCCGAGAGGCCCTCGGCTATAGTGACCTAAAATTCAATTCAATACAACACTTTTGGGAAAATTGTTCTAACACCCAGCCGGATTTTTGTCACCCGGATCTTGCCGCACTCCAAAGAGAGTCCCGCTGATTTCAATGGGGGTGCTTCATGCACGCATGGCAGAATCAGGCCTATAATTAGGCCAGGCTCCCACTTGCTGCTGGTGGGGTCTTTAGCCGGAGCTGCAGCAGACAGACCTGCATGACAAGGGCCGAAATATCTCGGGTGCACAGGAAGCAAGTGTTGGTTGGTAACAAATTTGGTCTTTGGGCCTCCACATATGTTGGTTGCAGAATGTTGTTGTTTTTTCTTAATTCCAGCAGCTGATTTCAGGATCCTAATTAAGGAGGATGATCAGGAAAATGCTGAGAACCTGGGACAGCTTGAGACACCATTCAGAGACTCTGAGACGGCATATCACTTGCTTTTTTCTATCCAGGGAGTAAACAGCACAGGTCAGGACAGCCTTGCTGTGGGGAGGGGAATCGAACTAGATCAAGCCAACCTGAAAGGAAAGCATGTTGAAACCGCATCTCCCCAGCGGCTCAGCCCAGACGAGAAACCTCACACGTGTAGCGAATGTGGGAAAAGCTTCCGGAAGCGTGGGAATCTGAAACGCCACTTTCGGACGCACACCGGGGAGAGACCCTACCCCTGCCCGGAGTGTGGAAAGAGCTTTCGCCAGAAGCACCACCTGGTAATGCATCAGCGAACCCATTCAGGGGTGGCGCCGTATAACTGCCCCCCGTGTGGGAAGAACTTCCGCACGTCTGGCTGCTTTAAAAGACACCAGCGGGCGTTTCACTGCAGCGAGGGCGGGGAAAGCTTCCAGACGTGCAGGGTTTTTCACGGGCAGGGAACGGACGCTGGGCAGGAGCTGCACGTGTGTAACGAGTGTGGGAGACGTTTCAGCCGTAAGCAAGCCCTTAGGGGCCACCAGAGACTCCACGCTGGAGAGAAGCCGGACAGAGGTCCCGGCTGCAGGGACAGCTTTTGCACACCCGGGCATCTTAAACTGCACCAGCAGATCCACCCGGGGGAGCGGCCCCATACGTGCGGCGAGTGTGGGAAAAGCTTCCGGAAGAGAGACAACCTGAAGCGGCACAGTCGGATCCACACCGGGGAGCGACCCTTCTCCTGCGCCGAGTGCGGGAAAAGCTTCATCCAGAAGCAACAGCTGGTGAAACACCAGCTGACCCACACGGGCGAGCGGCCCTACCCGTGCGGCGAGTGTGGGAAGAGCTTCCGGACCCGCAGGAATCTCAGCGTTCACCAGCAAACCCACGCGGGCAAGAGGTTCCTCGCGTGTGAGGCTTGTGGGAAGAGCTTCAGCCACAGGCAATCCCTGGTGAGGCACGCGAGAACTCACGCCGGGGGGAGCGCCTACACGTGCAAGGACTGCGGAGACGGCTTCCCGGGGCACGCGCAGCTCCGACGGCATCGGCAGACGCACGCCGCTCAGCCGCCCTCCAAACACACGTGCAGCGAGTGTGGGAGGGGCTTCTGGACCCGCGAGGACCTGAAGCGCCATCTTCACACGCACACGGGGGAGCGCCCCTTCCTCTGCGCCGAGTGCGGGAAAGGCTTCATCCAGAAGCAGCACCTGGTGACGCACCAGAGACGCCACACCGGCGAGCGGCCCTACCCCTGCAGCGAGTGCGGGAAGAGCTTCACCACCGGCGAGTGCCTGAAGATCCACCGGAGAATCCACACCGGGGAGCGCCCCTACCTGTGCAGCGAGTGCGGGAAGAGCTTCCGGACGCACTGGGTGCTGAGCGTTCACCAGCAAACCCACACCGGGGAGAGTCTCTTCATCTGCTGCGACTGCGGCAAGAGCTTCCGGCACAAGCAGACTCTGGCGACGCACCAGAGGACGCACACTGGCGAGAAGCCCTACGGCTGCGCCCTTTGCGGAGACGCCGTCAGGACCCTCCAGCTCCTCAAGAGGCATCAATACAAGCACACCGGGGTCTGGCCCTACACCTGCAGTGAGTGCGGGAAGAGCTTCCAGAAGAGCGAAAACCTGAAACGCCACTGTCGGACTCACACGGGAGAGAGACCTTACCGGTGCACCCAGTGCGGAAAGGGCTTCATTCAGAAGCATCATCTTCTCGCGCACCAGAGAACCCACCATGGGGGACAGAGCAAATGTGGGTGATGGATACCCCCCCCCCCCGTCTTCCCCCAGGGTGAACGTCTGCAATGTCCCCTGAAAACCCACCTGTCCACGGAAGAGCTGAGCAGGGAGCCCCCATCCCAGGTGGTTGTTGTCAATGACTTTCCTTTTCCTGGCAATGTGGCACCAGGGAATAGCCCATCGGGCAGGAGATGGCAGATGAACATCTCGAGCACCGGGAACCGAATCTAGGAAAATCTTTGGCTGATCTTCACTTGCTCAAGATATTGGAGATGCTCCCAATTGTTGTGAACATCTAACGAGCCACAAGCAATCCAGGGTAACCATCTACCCCTTTGAAATATGGGGCGATGCAGAAACACGGATCCAGGGGGAAACTCCTCGGCAAAGTGGGATGCCTTCTGGACGTAGCAGTGGAAGGAACTCTTTCAGGTGTAGGAACGTTTGATCAACCAGGGAAGGCTGTCGGAGAGTGACTCTCAGAAACAGGCCATGAACAGTTCAGCACAAGGGAGCCCACACAGGAGAGAGGCCAAATCAATGGACCAATCGGGTGTATGACTGGAAATCACTGAGCAGAGTCATAGCCAAAGGAAAGAGGAAAAAAGTTGAGTGTGGTGAAGGGGAATCACTGGAAATAACCGGCGGGAAAGGAGCAATGGGAAATGTAGGCTGAAGAACAGTCTCCCCAAGGGAGACCTCCTTGTCTGTGACACAGTCTCCCAGAGGAAGCTGCGGAAACCCCAAAGTTGGGACCTTTTAAAAGAAGACGGAGCAAAGCCTGGAGGAGCGGTGCGGCCATGGCAAAGAGGAGGAGTGGTTGAGGTGAATGTCCCCTGCATTCAGCTGCAAAATCAAGTTCCCATCCGCAGCGGACCAGTGAAGGACGAAACCAGGACTCTGGTCCAACAGCTGGAAATTAAAAACAACTCCCACCTACCTGCTGTTAGAGGGGATGCCCAGTCAAGGCCAGATCCTCTGCTGGTGTGAACCTACACCAGCTGAGGGATCAGGCTGTCCTTCGAAGCGGTGCCCAGAGGAAGGACGTGAGTGGATTTGCAGTTTGATGACGCTCCAAGTGACCACCCTGCAAATTTCAGAAATGCTCCTGAGAACGAGCCCTCCGCAAAGCTATAGGCCAAAGGTATCCCTGATGTAAATATCCTGACTTCAGTGGCAATACACCAGTACTTTGTTTGGCTCGGGGTCTCCCACTATAAACAGGAGATGAACAGCTGCCGGTGTTTGTGTATATTTTGCTACTTAAAGAAATGAACCATCCGGGGGCGGCGTCGACGGGCCGTCCAGCCATCCAGCCCAAATTCTTTGGGTGCAGGATGTCCCAGGTGCTTTGTTTCAAGGCAGTTCTATTAGAAACGTACCAAAGTTTAGCTGGAGAAAAGACCCGAGCGGGGGGACGGACGGGCTTTGTTTCTTTCCTAGGGTCCATCATGGAGCACCCTAAAAGGTCAAGTAGAAACACCCCCAGGAGCCCCAGATGAGCTGAGGAAAGCACCTGGCCCCAGCTGGTGCGGTGGAAGCCTCGTGAAGCAGGATCCCCGAGGGCTTGTTACAAGAGGCAGCTGGGCCCGATGCAGCTGAGCTGGGAGAAAGCCGGGAGGCGGGCAGAAGCCACGTGAGGAGGAGCCGTAGAAAGCCGGGGGGCTGGGCTCCTCGTGGCGCGTTCTGCCCGCCCGCCGATGCCAGGGGGACCAGGCAGCACTGCCGGGGCCCAGCGTATTCGGCATTTTCTGGAAAAGAAACCCCGGTCGGGTGCAAGTGAGAGTCGGTTCCAGCAGGGGAGGTGGGCAGAGGGGAGAGCAGGCACTGGAGGAGCCCTGGCCTCCACGGAACGGGCGGGAGAGGGCCAGGAAATAGACGGCCCTCGACAGGAGCTGGGGCCTGGGTTTTGTCCAGCAGGTTTAAATCCGGGTTTGCTGGGTTTAGCTTCTTCTGGGGCCCAGGAGAGCATTGCAGGGGGGGGGGGGGGGGGAGGATTCAGCCCATGCCAGTGGCCTGTCGCCTCTCAAATCCCCGGAAGCAGAGGTGAGTCCCCTGCCTAGGAGCCAGGGCCGGGGTGCCCCATAGCCTAGCGCTCAGCGAGCGAGCACACGTCACGAGCCGTGTGCCTGTGGCAGCACGGCTGAGCTGGGCTGGACACACCCGTGCCTGACAGCTCAGCCGTGCCGCCGCTCCCCGTGCTGCCGCCACAAAACTGCTAGTGATCCTCGGGCTAGCTTGGTGCGAGCGTGCGTCAGGAGCCTCGTGCCCCTCGCACGGAGAGGAGACCTCGCCTCTGAGCGAACCCAGCTCACAAAATGTAGCCACAGAGGCAGGTATGCTGTGAGAGATGAGCTGCGAGCTCCTAACTCCCCTGGGGGCTTTGGGGCGATCACTCACTATTTCCTGATGGGTCAGACACAGGGCCGTTCCCAGCTCCCTGCGGGGGTTGGGAGGGTTATCTTGCAGGTGAGTGAGCTAGGTACTCTTGGCCCGCGGGCGGATACGGCTCGTTCTACCCTCAGGCCGCTGACCGTGGTGGGAAGTGCAGTCCACTTCGCTGGGGTGGCTTTGGCACTTTGGGCGGGATCCGTGCTCTGTCACAACGTGCTGACACGGTCCCGAAATGAAAGGGGGGGAATCTTAGGGTAACCCTCAGCTGACTGTTCTCTCCAGGTGGCCCTTCTTGGAGCGGGGAGGTGTCTGAATCTGGGTTTGCTGGGTTTAGCTCCTTCTCTGTGCTGCTGGAGGCTGGGCATTAAAGCAACAACATGTGTGTACCGTGGAAACACCTTCTGATGCTCCAGGGAATCAATTTTGCTGATTCGTGTTTTGTTTCCTCTACGCCTCCCCCCCCCCCCCCCCAAAAGCTCTGCGCTCCTTAGAGCTCAGCTGTGGCGAGACTCCTTTGCCACCTTAACTCAGCGTCAGCCTCCCCCCTCTCTCCCCCGCCATTCATGGCAGCACAAGTAGTCGCTGTACTTTTGGGGACGGTGTGTCTAGGGGCCTAAGGCTTCAAAGACTTATTTTTGATAAATATGGTTTCACAGGGGGCTGTGGGACAAAAAGCACAAACTGGTGGGGCTAAGTGCCCCTCACCTCAGTGTAACAGGACTCGGACCTGCTAAAGCGCCAGGGAACACGGGGGTTGTAGAGCTGAGTCCATCAGTAAATGGGGCCCAGGAGAGCTGTCCCGGGGGGGTACCGCTCTGATCAAAATGATGGTGAAACTCCAGGTAGTTGGTGAGCATCACAAAGGTAACTACCTATGCCAACCACGATACTATTCCCCTCTGGCCCTCAGCAGGGGTGGGAGGGGACGTGCCAGCTGGCCTGACTTCCCCCTCAAATGGGCAGAGGGTGGGGTCTTTTCCTTCCCCAGGATCTCTGCCAGAGTCCCTTGGCATTTTGCTATCCAGTCTTTACTAGGAGGGTCAGTCCAGCCTGGACTCCATTTTTCCCCACAAGGAAGGAAAGGGGGGCTTGTCTCTAAAGCATTAGAATGGGGTCATTTCCCCCCTCCCCCCCCCGGTATTTGTGTGTGTGACCCCGGCCCATTGCTTAATCTCTTTGTGCTCCACTTTCCCAGCTGCAGCCAGAGGAAAACTCAGCTGCTTGAAAGCCGGGTTGAGACTTCAGATGAACAAAGCACGTGGGCAGGGGAAAGTACCTAGACCGGTTTTATTTTCTACTTTGTCTGAAGTGCCCAACCCTGGCGCTAGACCTTGGCCATTAACCATAAAATCAAGTAGCTCTTTCCCCCAGCCAATACTTGTTCACGTTCCTGCTCTAGGCAGGAGATTTGGCAGCTACACCCGTCCTTTGAAAACAAAATCTTCAGCCCCCTGGTAAATGTTTCTATTTTCCATCCCATCCGGCTCTTCTCGTGCCTCGCGCAGCCAAGACTCTGCTGTCCCAGGTTTATCACGAATCGCTCCAGCGGGAGGGCTTGTCCACATGGCACAGTTGACGGGCAGAACTATAATAGCCATGTAGTCCAGCTCCCGGTGCTAAGCACGGGGATGTGGGATCAAACACAACCTGTGAGCCTAGCCTGGGTGTGTCGTACCCTCCCCTGAGAGACACCCTGTCCCTTTTCTTCCTCCTCGTGCTGTAGTGACACTTGTATCCTGACTTGTCATGCCCATAGAGGGGCAGGGGATTGAACATATGCAGCAGGGGCCAAAGATGGGGGCTAGTGATGAGAGAATATTTGGGTAACAATAATCAATCAGCCATGATGAATTTATAGCAACATCCCCTCTGCTTTTCGGGGGGAGTTATCACTTCCCTGTGGCAGAATCCCAGCCAGTGTCTGCTGCCTCCTATTTGCCTCTGACTTCCAAGGAAGTTGAACTGCTCCTGATCGTGGTGCTGAGGGTTGGGCAGCAAGGGGGTGCCAAGGCTCCGACCTGCACAGAGGCACATCACTAGGAAGGGGGCAGTGTGCCTCTGGTACCAGTAGCACTGGGGTAGGCACCAAACATGTGGCCGTCTCTGCAAAGCCAGGGCCCAAGCTCCAAACTGGCTGTGAGTTCTACTCTGAGATTTCACCAACCAACGATCCCCTTCCGCCGGCTCCTCTGGGCTGGGCAATGGATGGTTGCTTACACTAAAATCCACACCACTATTCTCAAAGGACCAGTCACCTACCCAGGTCAATTGCACTTTAGATCTCACACCAAAGCCCAGGCTTGTAGCTAATCCTACAGTAAACTAGCTAAAGACTTATTAACTAAGAACAAGAAATGTGCATTATTTACATGGTAACACAGGTAAACGTACATATGCAAATGAGTTACAGGCCTGGGTTTCCAAAGGTGATAAGGCTGCTGTAATGTGGCAGCGCTATACATCTTTTAGGACTAACACAGTCAGGGCTCCTCATGCTTAGAAATTTTTGCCCTCCCACTCTCAAGCAGCAAGAGGACTCCAACTTCTCCTTGTTGGGGCTTGCTATCCCCTTCTCCCCAGACTCCAAGCGGAGGGGCTCATTCACACACCGGTGTCCTCTTCATGGAGCGGGGTGGAAAGCAATTAAAGTCTGTGTTCTTTCATATTTCACAATGGCTCATTTGGTTTCAATGAGCCTCCTTGGTGGGAAAGACCGAGCATCAGCGGAAGGACCCTGCAGTTGCCATTAGGTAACACTGCTTTCCTGTTTCGTGACGTACAGTGACAGGTTTACAATGCAAATATGCTCCCGGTACAATGGTATGCCAAGCAGTGAGATCAATACCCGCAGCCTCCGACAAGCGTTTCCTAAAAGTCTAAACACATTCTTAGAAGCTCAACATCTATTTGAACAACACTAAGACACGGGAGCCAGCCTGGTTTCCAACTCTGCATGGTCCCTGTTCAGCCGGGGCCTCGGGGCCTTGGCATGAGCCGGCACCTCGCCTGCCAGCATCACAGTTGGAGTCTGTGACGAAGTGGGAGTACTGTGTGTGTGTGCCTCAGTTTCCCCTATGCATTTTTGGAGCGTCTATATGTGGAGGGAAAGGAATGTGTAGCTGATGCAAAGCAAAGCCAAGGTGAAGCTGTAACCTGACCCCAAGTGGGGGAGGGAGGTCAGCTGAACCTGTTGGAGGGAGGTCAGGTGATACCTGAACCCCGGGAAACCAGACAAAGGAAATGACAGAGGGACTGGAGGTGGGGGAGTGGTCAGTCTGGTTTTGAGCTGGAGCCAGGCAGGAGAGGGGAGAGAAGCCATCTGACTCTCTGGCCCAAGATGGATCCAGCGGAGGGCTCACGCTCGCTCGCTGCATGGTCTGTGTTGGACCAGATGGAAGTCATCGAATAAACCTGGGGGAGAAGCAGGAGCCCAGAATCTGGGCCTCACCTCCTAGCACCCCAGAAAGACCTGCCTGACTGGATGGGCCCTGTTGAGACTGAGAAGCTGTGAGTTGGATGGTGTTCCTGACATCTCAAATAAACCTTCTATTCTGCTGGCTGGCTGAGAGTCACATTTGACTGTGGATTTGGGGTGCAGAACCCATGGGCTCCCCCAGGACCCCACCCAGGCGGGCTTGCTGGGGGAAGCACACGGAGGGGCAGAAGGTGCTGAATGCTCCGAGGTCAGACCCAGGAAGGTGGAGGTGGGTACCCCTGAGGCACATGAAAAGATGGGAGTTGCCTTACCAAGTGTGGGGGTCACCGCTAACAAGGTCAATTCAATTAGAGTGGATGTGGCCCATTTCCAACAGTTGACAAGAAGGTGTGAATATCAGCACAGGGAAAATTATAGTTTTGTAGTGACCCAGCCACTCCCAGTCTTTATTCAGGCCTAATTTGATGGGGTCCAGTTTGCAAATTAATTCCAGTTCTGCAGTTTCTCATTGAAGTCTGTTTTTGAAGGTTTTTTGTTGAAGAATTGCCACTTTAAAGTCTGTTATTGAGTGTCCAGGGAGACTGAAGTGCTCTCCTATTTGGCTCCTTGTGTCAGCAGTGAGCGTACGCACCAGGAGCACTTGTTTGGATTCAGAGTGCGGTGCATCATGGATATGTATCTCACTATACAACTCACCACTGTCCGCTGCACTGTATTTTGGGAAGACATGTCGGGGTCCAAACAGGTCGCAGGAGGGTGACTGGGAGCAGTGTTCCCCATCCCATCATTTTATACGTATCCCAAAATTTTTGTACCTTTTTTTCTAAATTCCACAAGCCTGCCTGGCCTTTCTCACAGGGGCACCACTTCAGTTTTGGGGAGGGGTGTAGCTCACAACTTTAAATGTGATTCAAAGGGCTACTTAGGCACCAGGAAACTCTAGTATTTTTGCACATCATCATTAGAAATTAACTGAAGGAACACCGTATCTAATTCCTATATAAAGAAAAAAAATACACACACCAATTAAAGCCCCATTTTAAGATTATATGCAAGTTTAGAACAATCAGGAGATAATACAGCAAGATATTCCCAATCCAAAACCTTGAGGTGTCAGTTTTGGAGCCGTAACACAGATATCAGAAACACAAGTTTCATACTTTGTACACTATGCTTAGTAGAGATAAATAAAAATAAATAAAATTTGCTTACTTTAACAGACACACTCTGGGTTACTCCCATTATCTACTATATTTTAGTCAATTGTTCCTCACTCCATTATAAACATATTTACTTAGTTTTAACATATGGTTAATTTTTTTTCTCTTAGGAACAGGAATTTATTTTTCAGATTAATTTGACATTTATGTTTACCGATCACAATCGTACATGACTCACTAACATTTGACTCCATCACTACTATTAGTAGCAGACTTGGTACCGCATTTATTTTCATACATATTAAATTATTTTACAGATAAAATTAAAAATACAATTTGAAAATAAGTAACCATCTGCCCAGTGTCTAAGGTTATGTGTTTAGCTAATTTTTTTAAACTGACAATGCTAAAGTAAGTACAAGCTAAATTTACATTCCAGACGGATACTATTATTTGACTGTACCACTTTAAATAATAAATGACAAAGCGTAATATGGTAATAAAATAATGATAATTACTCCAGCCAGGACAAGTTAGGCATTTTAGCACTCACTACCCAAAGAATTAAATTTAAGCACAAGAGAGAAATAAAATTATGAAATGCATAGATAGACCAGTCCAAAAACTAAAGTGGCACTGATCCTTAGTGAACTCCGAAAGATAAAAGGATGGAGAATAAAGTGCCTTCTGCAATTTGACAGGAAGTACCAAGAAGTAACAATCATAATACAAGTGTGTGAGGGCGAGAGAAACGGTACGTGTTGAAGCGTGTGTGTGTGTTGGGAGAGCGCGTGTGTGTGTGTGAGAGAGAGAATGTATGTGTTGGGTGGAGTGTGTAGGAACTGTCTGGCTGAGTGTCAGTGCGCTGTCTCTTTAAATTGAGCCCTCAGGAGCCCAAATGCTTGCGCACTCCTGAGCCAGAGGCACCCCCCTCATCTGCCCCCTGCTCAGTGGGGACCCACTCGGGCACGCCCACCTCTAGCGAGCTCCCCCAGTGCCACGCTAGGCCTGGATCAGCTTCCCATAGAGGGGGAGACTGCCCCGGCGGCAGGAGCTGGGTGGCCAGAACTGGCGGCAGCTGCTGGCCGGGTGCCCAGCTCTGGGAGGGGTGGCTATGGGAGGGCAAAGGCAAATGTTGGGGTGGCAATAGCTCCCGTAACCTCCCCCCCAGCACTGCCCTGTGTCTAGAACAGAACTGCCCCGATGGCAGTGTGGTTGTAGCTGTGTCAGTCCCAGGAGATTTGAGAGATGCGGGGTGGGAGGTGATGTCTTTTATTGGACCTGTTGCTAGTGGGGAGACAAGCTTCCCAGCCCCACACAGCTCTTCTGTTCTTAGCTGTCTGGCGGATGCACTCGGAGAGCGGCAGCCGCTGATTTTGATCTGCCAACTGCAGGCACATTTTGATCCTCAAAGGGAAATGCATTTCCAGGCTTTCCACTCAGCAAAGTCAGGCTACGGCCTTGTGGCGGAACGGAACCAAGCACCCAGCAAAGGAAGCGAGACGCTTAATAGCAATAAATATTTAACTCCTCTGCGGCTGCCTGGTCCAAGTTCACCTTCTGCCTCCAGTGAGAACAGCTGTGCTTGTTTCCTTCCCAGTACTCCTGAACGCTTCAGCTCTCCCCCGGCATTGGGCAAAGTCTATCCCCCAGGGCAGCCTCTGCCGTAAGTCAGCACGAGTCTCCCTATTTCACAGAGGGGAAACGGAGCAAGAAGGGACGTGACTTGCCCAGTCACAGAGGGACACGGCAGTAGAGCCGTAGGAACAGACCTTTCCAGGTGGGGGTTTATACCCAGACCTGGCTCCCCTCCATGGGGAGATACCCAGATATCAGTCGTAGCAGCACTGTATCGAAGGAGCAGCCACTGAGCAGATCAGTAGAACACCCTGTAACTCCGGAGAAGGAGGCTGGCACTGGGGAATGGTTAATGTTGGTGGAGGAGTTGACAGAGGCTGGAGCAGGGAGGGGGAGGATTCCTGGAGGCTGGGAAATTAGAGTGGGAGTCTCAGCAAAACCTAGTAGGATTCCACCCTCCTGCCTTGCCCTGTACCACGGCCCTGGTATTACGGCCCTGATGCCTGATCCTGAGCGTGTCTTCGGCCTGGGAACCTGCAGGTGGTGACCATGTGGGGCCAGCCAGGAAGCAGGGAGGAATCGGCTTTGCACGTAGAGAGACTGTGCAGGGAGAGGGAGTCAGCAAGGTGTTCGGGTGCTAGGGAGAGTCTGGTTACTGCTGTTCAGCATCTGTCATCTGTGGAGCTCCCTGGCCTGACACTCTGACTTTGCATCCAAGGCGGTGTTAGGCCTTGATTCGGTAGCTCTGATAGATGAGGTTTGGCAGGTGGAGGCTGCCTGTCCCACCCACTGCAAGGCCTGGTACTGTGGCTATCGCTGGGGACTGTGCGGTGCAGGCGGTTACTCAGGGTTCTCTTCCTTCTGAACAAAGCACACGGCTGAAGGTATAGTCGTGGATTTTAAGGCCAGAAGGGACCCTGGCGATCTGTGGTCTAGGCTGTGCAGGAGGCCAGACTAGCTGAACCTACCCCATAATTCCCACACCAAGCCTGTATTGTGTGGTTGAACCAAGCTTGTTTATTACAAAGCAGCCATTTCTCATGGGAATTTTCAGGGGCTGCACAAGATTCGACAGCAGAGGGGAACTTTCCCCACCTGTTTCCATGTAAGCAATCCAAGTTACAGCACTTAGAAGAGCCAACATTTAAAGAGAAAGGAGTTCTCCACCTTCACTTTAGCAGAGCCCCGGGAGGCCAGAACTGAGGCTCTATCATACAGTCACCCTGCTAAAGTAACAAAGAAGCCATGGCCCCCCTTTAAACAAAACACTTTGCCCTTATCCCAACCTGCGGTTCGGGGCTTTTCATTCCCTGATCTTTCTGGAATCAGGACAGTCCCCCCCTCGAGGTAGGGGATATCCCACAGTCATTTCAAATCCCAAACCTTTACATGCTCAGTTGCACCAGTTTAACAGAAGGTCTGGTATTGATCCTCCTTAATTAGAAGGTCCAAAAGACCATGAGAACACTTTTCTCTCTCTTGAAACCAGGCTTCCTTCATTTATCTTAAATTGACCAGGAACAGATTTAATCTAAGCCCAAATAAACCGAAGTAGGAGTGTCCACACAGGGGCTTGTACTGGTTTAACTAAATTGGTGTAAACGTGTGTGTAGACAACCCCTAAATCAAAAGTCCAGTCTCTGTAAAATGAGCAAACCAAACAAAAGGGTAAATAAGATGCCCCTTCTTTTCAGAGACCCCTCCTGGCTCTCTCTCAGTCTCTCCTGCATTTGAGGGAAGGTAGATTCTTATATACCCCACCCCAGCCCAATCTCAACAGGCCTGTTACAGTCCTGGCCTCTCTGGAGCCTACAATTCCCAGACTGCCTTGCTCTGTGGGTCTGGTGAAAGAGAGGCTGGATGGATCATTCAGAACCAGCTTGATCCCTCACTATTAAGAGCGGAGGGTTCCAGCCCTACCTGCACTTGGGAATCCCGGCTCACGCCCTGAACAGGGCCAGCAGTCGGGAGATACTTCCCTGGCCACGCCCTGCCCTCCCAAGACCACTCCCTCTCCCTCCCCACATTCCTAACTCACAGATACGGCTCTTCGAGACACTCCTGGAATGGGGCAGTGCCGGGCCTGGGGTACATGTCCAGTGTGGTGCTGTCCACGCCCAGCTTCCATAAGCACGAGGTTACGGCTTCTTCCCCCCATGGCTTTTCAGGTGCTTGGCCAGTTCGTTCCTCCGATGGTAGCTCCTCTGGCACTGGGGACACTGGTACGGCTTCTCTCCAGTGTGGACCCTCTGGTGTGTGGTGAGCTCCTTCTCGCTCCGGAACCTTTTCCCACACTCGAAACATTCCGGTCGCTTCTTCATGTGGATTCTCTGGTGTTTCCGGCGCTGCGAGACCCGGTTGAAGCTTTTCCCGCAGTGGCTGCAGTTGTAGGGTCTCTCCCCGGTGTGGGTCCTCCGGTGATCCGTGAGCGTGCTCCTCGTGCTGAAGCTCTTCCCGCACTCCGCGCACGGGTAGGGGCGCTCCCCCGTGTGGATCCTCTGGTGCTTGACAAGCCCGTTCCGGCGGCGGAAGCTGCTCCCGCACTCGGTGCATTTGTAAGGCCGCTCCCCGGTGTGGATGCCCTGGTGGGAGGCCAGAGCCGACTTGTGCCGGAAGCGTTTGTCGCAGTCGCCGCACTGATAAGGCCTCTCTCCCGAATGGATCCGCTGATGATATTTCAGGCGGGAATTGGTGGCGAAACCTTTCCCGCACAGGGCGCAGGGGTACGGCCGCTCTCCGGTGTGGATTCTCTGGTGATACCTCAGTCCTGGCCGTGTGGTGAAGCATTTCCCACAATCGGCACAGAGGTACGGTCCTCCCTCCCCGGCATGACTTTTCTGGTGCGTCAGGAGCACTTTCCTCTGGATGTAACTCTTCCCGCACTCCATGCATTTATGTGGCTTCTCTCCCGTGTGAGTTTTCTGGTGCTGGGTCAGGTAGACTCTCTGGCTGAACCTCTTCCCACACTCCGTGCATTTAAAGGGCCTCTCCCCTGTGTGGATGGTCTGGTGCGTGAGGAGGTTGGACTTCTGGCTGAAGCTCTTCCCGCACTTGGTGCACTGGTAGGGTCGCTCTCCCGTGTGGATTCGCTGGTGCGACACGAGGTGCTGCATGCGGCTGAACCTCTTCCCACATTCGCTGCACTCGTAAGGTCTCTCTCCGGTGTGGATTCTCTTATGCGTGCTCAGATTCTGCCTCCTGGTGAAGCTTTTCCCACACTCGGTACATTTCAGCAGCTTCTCTTCCGTGCTGCTGCTCTGGAGATCAGAGTCACTAGTGAGTGTGCTGGATCTTCGGGTCTGTTTGCACAAAACTTTCTCTTTGAACGTTTTTGATGAGGTCCCTTGAACATCTGGGTTTCCACAACACACTTCCAGGTCCGACTCCCTTTTAGTTTTCTTCTTGGACCAATTCCCTGATGGAAAATTACAGAGAAATTCAGCACAGATGATAGATTTCTAAGATGAAGCCTATCTGTATCATGATGAGGTGGGAATTAGCTGTCTAACCACTGTGAAAGGGCAACTTACAGACACTCTGAAGATAAAATTCATACATATTCCACACAGGACAACTGCATTAAAGGACTGTTCTTTAGGTAGCAAAGCCGAACATCAGAATGCTGGAAAATTCAGACTGACAGATGCCCACGCAAACCAAATTCCACCCCCTTGTACATCGTCCTGTGTGCTAAATGAGGCCCAGGGTCCTGTGCAAAACCAGTAGGTAATCATGTAATTAAAGATCTAAATGATGCAACAAGGGGTGGAATTGCAGTTGTAAACATACATTTGGCATTTCCTAGCTTTGGAGTGTCTGACTCTGCAATCCAAATAATGTTATTTTAACATGGATTTTGTAATGACATTTCCTAGTTATTTTTTAAATGGCAGCAGGGAAAAACCCAATTAATTCTATTCTATTCAACTGCATCAACCCCACCCACTCTATTATGCATCTTCAGTTGGGTTTGAACCCCAAGCTGTTAGCACGGCTGCCTAAGTCTCCCACCTGAGCTACTAGATTAACCCCATTAGCTGGCAGCAGGTAAAGGCTGTTATCCCAGCCGATCTCTGTGGTGTTTAGGAACCAAGGTCCTGCAAGGGGAAGAGGTTCATTTACAAAATGCTGCTTTTACTTCACTCATCGTGATGAAAACTCCCAGTTGATAATGGGCTGCATTTCAAATTCACTTCTCAGGTTCTGATCGGTCTCAATTCAGGCACAATTTGCATTAACTTCAACAGCCCAAATCCAGATACCATAGCTCAGGGAAAGTCCCAGGCTGAGCTGGCAGGGCTGACAGCGCTGGGTCTAAGCAGTCATTGGGAATCCTCACCCCTGGAAACACTTGGAATAATCTCTCTCCCCTCCAGGGCCTGCTGCTCCCCGACACACAGCTCTTCCCCTCGTTCAAGCTTGGTTATGATCTCAGGTTTGGCATCTGCATGGCCTGTTTATGTAGAGAGAAAATCACATTAGGTTTGGACAGAGCCAGCCCCTAGCACCTGCAGAGCTCACCTGTCTGCCTGATTTTAGGGATCTAAATGTCAAGCTGGTTTTAACTTTCATTGAAGAGTCAATTTCTACTCTTGTACTTCAGAGATGACTTCAGAAATCCAACTGATCATCAGGGTTGGAAGTGCATCGCTGATTACAGACAGAGCCCCCTACAAAGGGTTAAAGTGCAAGGAGGGGAATAAAGGTCTTGGGATCTGTGAAACTCACATCTGTGGATCCCTGCATATTTGGAGGTCAACAAACCAATCGGCAGCAAAGTCAGTGCTAGTCAGGCTAGCTTGGTTGGGGCTAGGGCTCTCTCCAGGCTACTGGCCAGCTCCCTGCAGAACTGATTCTTGCATTGGCAAGCACGGTGGCTGCATGGCTGATACCAGAGTGAATGTTACAAAGGGCACAGGTTATTTCCAGCCATCCCAGGATATTTCAAATGCTTATCGAAGGGATTCTGAACGGGTCTGAACACGGAGCAGTGACCATGCCTCCAAAATCCCATATCCTCCCGCCCAAATCACTTGTTACCTAGAAGAAACAGATTCTCATAGTTCTCCAGCATCACATCCTGGTAGAGCTCCTTCTGCCAGTCGACCAGCAGCTCCCACTCCTCCCGGGAAAACCAGATGGCCACCTCCTCAAACGTCACCCGGCCCTGCAACCACAAGCATTCCACACTCAGCCCCTGCTGCTCCCCCAGACTCAGCCCAGCAGGAGGGTCACACGTGTGGGCCCCAGCCTGAGAGCCAACACCTGTCCTGCGGGCAGCCCAGCTGTCCTGGGAATACAGCACCTCACATGGGTGAAACCTCAAGGTCCTGGAAGGGAACAGGAGGCACCCATTGCTTTCTCAGGTCTCACTGGGCTGACAGACACTACCAGAGGCCTTATCAGAGCTCTCCCATGGCTCATTGGGATGGTGCATGTGCTCTCCTGGGATATTAACAGGGAAGCCCGGCCTGAGCCCAGCCTCCACTCAGACATGATGCTCCAGCCCTGCACACAGGGCTTTTGTTATCTAATACGTGCATCTCGGTAGTGCCCAGAGGCCCCAGTCGGACTCTGCGCCCCGCTGCACACACAGACCAAGGAACAGTCCTGGCTCCAAAGAGCTGACAATGAAGTGGGCAGGACAAACGCAAGCTGGGAGAGGAGCCATAACACCCAAGAGCAGAATCAGAGCACATCCAGCCCCCTGTACCGAGGCAGGATTAAGTATCAGCTGTTAGACCATCCCTGACAAATGTTTGTACCCACATCTCTCCTAGAGTGCGGTGCCCAGAACTGGACCCGGGACTCCAGCTGAGGCCTTGCCAATGCTGAGCACAGCAGGACAATGACCGCCTGTGTCTTATGTACGACACTCCTGTTAATATGTCCCAGAGTGTTGCTAGCCTTTTGCACAACTCCATCACATGGCTGACCCATATTCAATTTGTGCCCCACTCTAACCCACAGCTGCCACCAAGCCAGTTACTTCCACACACAAGCAGAGCAAACCATGAAAGTGCCAGCTACCTTCCACACAATATTTTGTTCAGATCTGTAATTTGGGGGCAGGGTTTTCTTACATTATTAGTAGGGCCCTACCAAATTCATGGTCCATTTTGGCCAATTTCACAGTCATAAGATTTTTAAAATGGTAACTGTCACGATGTCAGCTATTTAAATCTGAAATGTCACAGTGCTGTTACTGTAGGGGTCCTGACCCAAAAAGTAGTTGGGGGGCGGGGGTGATTTGCAGTACTGCGACACTTACTTCTGCGCTGCTGCTGCCGTCAGAGCTGGGCAGCTGGAGAGCAGCGGCTGCTGGCTGGGAGCCCAGCTCTGAAGGCAGAGCCGCCGCCAGCAGCAGTGCAGAAGTGAGGGTGGCAATACCTTAACCCCTCTAAAATAACCTTGTGACCCCCCTGCAACTCCCTTTTGGGTCAGAACCCCCAGTTTGAGAAGTGCTGGTCTCCCCCATGAAATCTCTATAGTATAAGGTAAAAGCACATAAAAGCCCAGATTTCACCAAGGGAGACCAGATTTCACAGTCTGTGACGCGTTTTTCATGGCTGTGAATTTGGTAGGGCCCTAATTATTATACATATTCACAGTGTACAACAGGACAGGAGTGGGAGGGAAGGGAACACAGGAACTGATTAGCTCAAAGATGCAGAAGAGGAAGTCGGGGGCTGGGGGAGGCAAGGGAAGGGAGAGGATGATATAACTGGCATTATAGTTTTCAAATCCATAAAAGGTTGTTACAAGGCAGAGGGAGAAAAATTGTTCTTCTTAACCTGTGAGGACAGGACAAGAAGCAATGGGCTTAAATTGCAGCAAGGAAGGTTTAGGTTGAACATTGGGAAAAACTTCCTGTCAGAGTGGTTAAGTGCTGGAATAAATTGCCCAGGGAGGTTGTGGAATCTCCATCATTGGGGATTTTTAAGAGGAGGTTGGACAAACCCTTGCCAGGAATGGTCTACATCAGTGTTTCCCAAAGTGGTGGTACACGAAAGGGTTTCAAGGGGTACGCGGCAGAATTTTTTATTTTACTTTATCATAGGGGGTTTTTTTAGCAGCAGAAAACAGTTCATTAAAATTTAATGTATAAGAATGATGTACACTTGTACAGTAGAAATATACACAGGTTTACATTGTAACTAATATAATAACTCATTCAGTAACATCTAATAGCACAGCAGCGTAGTAAACCACGCATGCGCATTACTGCGGCTCGGGCAATACACTTGCCTTTGTGGCATACGCAGAAGTTTCAACTGTACGTAATATAATTTTGTATTTATTTCTAATAAACATTTAATCAAGAATGAAACAAATTAGGAGTGTTTGTATAAAAATGTGGCTCCCCACACTAATTATCTTTGCCGGAGAAGGGGTATGCCAGTAAGACAAATGTCTCAAAAGGAGTACGTGAATGTTGTAAATTTGGGAAACACTGGTCTACATAATACTTAGTCCTGCCTCAGTGCAGGGACTGGATTAGATGACTCTCGAGGGCCCTTCCAGTCCTTCGATTCTATAATTACTAAAGCCTGGTGGAACAATTTGCAAGACTGGCATGTTAAAATGAACGGTTATAACCTGTTTAGGACGAACATAGGGGCCAAAAGAGCTGGCAGGGGGACAACTTTCTACACCGGTTTTAGATTTTTTGATACCTCAGAACCTCAGGCTCTTGAATGTGTATGAATCAATGTGCTTATTACAAAGCATGGGAAGGGGGACTGGTAGGGATCTCGTACACACCAGCTTATCACACCAAAGAATAGAGTGAGTTTCTCCATAGGCACCTGTCTATAATGTGAGGAAAGAAAAATTGGGCAGCTCTGGGGGACTTCAACTTGGAATATGTTGGGGGCCTCATGCAGCCAACAATAAAACATCACTAGGAGGTTCTAAAAATTAGGAACCGTTTTTTGTTCTGTGTTTGTACAACAAATGGCATCTGTCTGACAAGTGACAAAGAGTCCTGTGGCACCTTAAAGACTAACTAAAGTATTGAAGAATAAGCTTTCGTGGGCTAATACCCACTTCGTCGGATGCCTAATATTAGCCCACGAAAGCTTATTCTTCAATACTTTAGTTAGTTTTTAAGGTGCCACAGGACTCTTTGTCACTTCTGCAATTCCAGACTAACACGGTTACCTCTCTGAATCTGTCTGACAAGCGCTTCTAGACATTATAGCAGTGGTTCCCAAAGTGGGAGATACCGCCCCCTGGTGGGCATTGGAACGATTCAGGGGGGCGATAGTAGCCTCAGGTGCAATTGGGGGGCGTTGAATAAAAATAGGGGGCGGTGAAAGAATAAAGAAAGAGGAGAAGAAAATGTTGAAAAACCGTTCATACATGTTTCATCTGTTGTGTAACATAGGAAGTCGTAGTGATTAGGTACTTTATTTTCCAAATTGGGGGACGTTGAATAAAATTATTAGCAAATTAATTAACTAAAAAAAGAAGCCGACTGCAAATAACTAATCGCGGTGATTTAAGAATGCTGCTGACAAAGATAAGGCCAAATATTAACAAAATGATAGCAGCGCACCAGGTTCATCCTTCTCATTAGAATTATTTTTAATGTTATTCGTGATTTTTATTTAAATATTATCCTTCGTTATCGTAATTTTCTGTGTGTAATGCGAATGTTACAATGGTCGATTTCAATAAATAATTTTCTAATTTTAAGCTTCAACATGACTTATTTGCAACAACATCTTTTCTTACTATGTTGTAGGACGTAGGTAGAAATATAGATACATAAAATAACGCAAATTTGTCACTGCATCTTTCTGTTTGTTCACTTAAAGAAGGTAGATTTTCAGGGGGGCGCTGAGTAATTTTTTATCTGAAAAAGGGGCGGTAGGCCAAATAAGTTTGGGAACCTCTGCATTATAGTAATGCTATTGTTACTTTTCTGCCCCCAGCATGAGGTAACTATTTTGGACCTCATTCTGGCTGGCAAAGATAAATTAACCACTAGACTGGAAGCTGTGGTTGTCTCAGGACCAGTGATCACGACCTGATTACATTCAATATAGGCAAATAGAGGACAGTCTCAACCAGTAATACATAGACATGGTGCTTCAAAAGGGCTAATTTCCCAAAGCTGAGGAAAATTTTCAGTGAATTTGACTGGGAGGAAAAACCCAGACAGAAAAATGTGACTGAAAATTGGGAGTTCTTTAACAAGGGTTGGTTAGAGGGCCAAAAAGCCACGATTCCACAACAAGAAACAGATTTCCTACAAATGGATCCACCGCAAACCCACTCCAGGGACCTTCTACATGCTTCCAAAGACACACAAAAAGGGGACCGCAGGCAGACCCATTGTATCTGACAGCACTCCTACTGAAGGAATATCAGGACCCATTGAAACCATCCTCAAACCACTCACCACACAAAGGGTCAGCTCCTTCCAGGACACAACCAGCTTCCTCCACAAACACCACAACATTAACAACCTCCCTAACACCAACATCCCTCACAATGACAGTATGGCTGCCTACTTCAAATATCTGCAAGACCCTCAGAGATCCACCCAAACACATCACCAAGCTCATCCATTTCATCCTCACCCATAACAACTTTATATTCAACAAACTCTTTGTCCAAACCACGGGAACAGCCATGAGTAGGGTGGCATATTGAGGTGCCATCCTAGCATTCAGGGATCACCCGTAATAAGAATTTCTGGACAAATGCACCACAAAACCAATGATATAGTTGAGATACACCAATCATATTTTCATCCTCTGGATGGACAACTTAAACGCCCTCCTAGATTTCCACCAGAATTTCTACAACCACCACCCATCCATTAAACTCTCTCTGGAACACACACTCACACCAGCATCAACTTCCTGATCACCTCGATCAGCTTCAGCAATAGAACCTGAGAGATAGCTACATAGGAGATACCCAAGGATCACCACACCTCTCCTGACCGATCCAGTCACCCCCCAAAACACCCCAAGAAATCTGTTATCTACAGCCCGGCACTCAGATACCACAGAATGTGCTCTGAGGAGAAAATCTGGAACTCACACCTTAAGACACTCAAAAACTACCTTCACCAAACAAGGACACTCCATCAGAGAAGTAGATTGTGTTATGGAATGGGCCACCCACATACCCAGAGAGAGCCTGCTTCAATACAGAAATAACCCCCCCTAACTATACACCCCTAGTTGTATACCCCTACCATGCCAAACTGGAACCTATACTGGGTATCATCAAACAACCCATCCTCAATGGAGACCCCATCCTGAAAGAAAGCCTTCCCAAACCCCCACTTCTGGCTGCCAAACAGCCCCCCACAACTCCAAACGTCATCAGAAGCAAGCTTCCCCCAGCCCTGGTCACACACCAACTCAAAGCAACACCAGACCCTGCCAGAACAGATGCAAAACATGCAGACATATCTCCGCTGCTACAATGATCAACACCCTCCCACAACGTGCCTTTCAAGATCCATGGATCCTACACATGCCCACCATAACATGTGAGGGACCCCATCCAGTGCACTAAATGCCCCAATAACCACGTGGGTCACACCAGACCATCACAATGCTCTTAAATGACCTCACACAGGAAAATGATAATAGACAAAAACACTGTCACCTGTGGGTGAACCTGTTTCACCATGGGATCACTCCACATCTGACCTCTCAGTCCTCCTCAAAGGAAACCTGCATAACACCTTCAAAAGAGGAACCTGGGAGCTTAAATTCATAACCCTGCTAGGCACTAAAAGTCATGGACTGACCAGAGACCCTGGAGTTATGGCTTATTACAACCATCTGTAAACTTTTTGTCCTTTGACTGCAGAGGTGTTCACGAGCCACTCCGCCTTGAATGATCCTCACTATTTACGCTAGAGACAACCTCTTCCACCTTGCATTTAGCTGCGAGGCTCCAGTACCTTTCCCATACCTGAAGTCGAGCTCTGGACAGGCCCAAAGCTTGTCTCTCCCCCCACAGGAGCTGGTCCCAGATAGGATCTCACCCACCTTGTGTCTGGCTAACAGCCCATCCCGGCTCAAAGGTGAAGTCAAAGCAGCGATTAGATATAAAAGTCAATAGGAAGGGGAAAGAAGGGAAACTAGGCAGCAATCCATAGACATTAGCAGATAAATGCAGAGAAAAGCCAGGAGCCGACCTCCCCTCCCCTCCTGGGGGCAGGACCCCACCCGCCCCCACCTCAGGGGCCTCCCACCAACCCACCCTGGGGGTGGGTAGGCAGGTCCCCCCCCCCCAATAAAATGGATAAAACAAGAAATTGGGGCCCAATAAAAGGAACCAGGACTAGAAACTAGCGGGAAAGGCGGGGGCTGGCCCAGGGACTTTCCTGGGGAGGGGGATTAGCCCCCGGGACGCCGCGGGCTCCATCCCCGGCCAGGTGTCCGCCCAGCCGGGGTGTTTTCCCGAGAGCTCCGCTCCGGGGTCCCGGGCGGACGGTTCTCTAGCCCGGGGGGACACAGGGGCCAGCCCCGGGGCTCCCCGGACAATGAAACCCGCCGGGGGTCCTGCCGGGCGGCGAGGCTCTTCCCAGCCCCGCGGGCTGGAGCTGCGCCGGCTCCCCGGGGAAGGGGGCAGCCCGAGGCAGGAGCGGACACGCCGCAGGCTCCCGGCGCCGCCCGCTCCCCGGCCTACCTGAGCAGGGGGCGCCCCGGCCCGCGGCCTCGTCCTCCCCATGGCGCCGCGCTCTCGGCTCCCGGCCGCGCCCCGCGAAGGCAGGGGAGCGGTGGGTGGGCGGGACCGGGAGTCCCGGCACCGCTCGGAACAGCCCCGGCCTGCCGGGCGCGGTCACACCGCGCGGCCTGCGCTGCGGCGCGCCCCGGGGCCCGAGCCGGGTTTCGGGGGGTCCTGCCGCTCCGCGCCCCCCAGCGCCTGTCCCCGCCCTCCCTGGCCGTGCTGGGAGCGGGCCGGGCTGCTGGCTACTTCAGGGGCGAGGCCTTCAGTCTGGGGGTGCTGCTGGCCCTGCCCAGGCTGGGCTGGGGAACCCCTAAAAACGGAGAGCGGAGGGCACGGGGACGGCAACCCCCAACCCGGGCTCTGTGGCGGGACAAGCTGTGACACTGTTTCAAGACGCCCCAGCACAGGAACTGCCCCCCTGGCTCAGAGCAGGGATTTAGCACCATCCCTGACAGTGGCAGCTTCAGAGGAAGAGGGAAGAACCCCTCTCCCCCCCCCCCCCAGATGTGGGGGAATCTGCCCCATTCAGAGTTTTACCCTCATCTCCCATCCTTAGAGATTGTTTTAAACCATGATTCTCAACCTTTTCGGACTAGTGGCCCGGTTTCCGGAGTCGGGTTGGTCTTGTGTATCTAGGGTGACCAAATGTCCCAATTTTATAGGGACAGTCCTGATTTTGGGGTCTTTTTCTTATATAGGCTCCTATTACCCCTCACCCCCATCCTGATTTTTCACATTTGCTGTCTGGTCACCCTATGAGTATCCCAAGTTTCATCTCACTTAAAAAAAAACCTCCTTGCTTACAAAATCAGCGATAAACATAGGAAAGTATCACAGCACACTACTACTGAAACACTGCTGACCGGCTTATTTTGTCGGTGTGGAATTTTAGTTTGTACTGTACTGACTTTGCTGGTGCTTTGTCTGTAGACCATTGTAAAACTAGGCAAATAGCTAGATGAGTTGATGTACCCCGGGAAGACCTCTGTGTACTCCTGGCTGAGAACCACTGTTTTAAACAATGAAGCAGAAGGTTTAGCTCCCATCCCTTTTTGTTAGCACACACAATATTCATGTAAAAGAGTAAGACTCACACAGACTTGCGTACAACATAATAAGGAGGAAAAATTGACCTTCTCACAGACTTCATAGTAGGTATAATGCCCTGTGCCCATCTGGCATTCAGTCTGGCCTGGCAGGGGCAAGATGCACATATGACCCATCTGTGCTCACCTGAATTTTGATTCTTCTTGAACTTCAGTGTGGCGGGAACTTTAAAGTGGCGCCGTCTTGCCCCTTACTCCCCTTACTCCCAGTGCACAGGCAGCGTCTGGGCGGCTACATTTTAGCAGCCCCAAGTTTTTCCTCCTGTCAGGCCTGCGGTGGCAGAGAGTGGGTGAGAGTCTGGGAGAGCGAGATGGATTGTAGCTGGCGGAGACTAGCCCCCTGGCTGGTTCCGCCTCTCCCACACCCATTCCCCCACCAGAGACCCGACCCCCACAGTCGCCAGTCCCACCCCCCTAAGCACCTGGCAGGCAGCGTGTCCCGTCCCCCCAGCTCCGGAGCAGGTGGGTGCCCCCTGAGTGCCAGGTGGGGTGGGCAGCATGCAGAGTCCCCCCCCCCAAGTGCTGGGCAGTGAGCACCCAGGGATTCCCCAGCACTGGGCGGCACCAGCCACCCCAATCCCCCAGGCCTAGCTCCAGCATGTGTCCCTGGAGAGGAGCAGCCAGCCTGCTTGAGTTGGGAGGCCAAAGGGGAAGGGCAAGCCTTCCTGGCATAGTGTGGGCGGGGCCACACTGGGCTGTTTGCATAGCCTCCCCCAGGCTACAATACGTGCAGCATGGCAGTCTTTATTGCTGGTGACAGGTTTGAGAGGGTAGCCATCTTAGTCTGTACAGTATCAGCAAAAACAAAGAGGAGTCCTTGTGGTACCTTAGAGACGAACACATTTATTTGGGCATTACGTTTTCGTGGGCTGAAACCCACTTCATCAGATGCATGGAGTGAAAAATATAGTAAGCAGTATCCATATTACAGCACATGAAAAGATGGCAGTTGTCTTACCAAGTGGGGGGTCAATGCTAACGCGGCCGATTCAATTATGGTGGAAATGGCCTATTCTCAACAGTTGACAAGAAGGGGTGAATATCAAGAGAGGGGAAATCACTTTCATAGTGCTAACGAGGCCAATGCAATCAAGATGGATGACTTTTTGCTGGTGACTTTTATTGCACCGACTTTTACTTTTCCGGGTGGGTGCTCCATCCCCGCTCCATCCCAAGGCCCTGTCCCCACTCTGCCCCTTCCCTGAGACCCTGCCCTCACTCTGCCTCTTCCTGCTCTCATTCCACTTTTTCCTGACCCTGCTCAGCCTCTTCCCGCTCCCGGTCTCTCCCCTCCCCCAAGGCCTCCCACATGCCGCACACTGCTCTTCGCCCTCCCGAGTGCCTCCCACCAACCGCCAAACAGCTGATTGTCAGCCTCGCTGAACAGCTGTGGCATCTGGGTGCTGAACACCCCCTATTTTTTTTCAAGGGGTGCTTGAGCCCCAGAGAACCCATGGAGTCGGCACCTATGCTTCATGGGCCATCATTGAGGCATCTTGTCATGGGGAAATACAGGCGGTTGTGCCCCTCCTATTTTGTACCTTGTGCTCAGGATCCAGAGCTGTCCATCTGGCATGTTGCACCTGATATAAAGATGTTTCCGCGGCATGTTTCTGAAGTTTGGGAGAAGGGCATCTTATATCCACACGGGGAGGATGGGCAAGGTCGTGTGTGGTGACCAGAGTGAGTCTAGAGATGGCGGATGAAGAAAAAGATGGGGTGTCTTAGCTTGGAGGGGAATGGCGGGTTAAAAACAGATAAGTTCCATGCTTCAAAGGTCTGTGAGGTGGGTGAGTCTCAGGAGGATCTCATAAACACCAAGGAGGAAGAGGAATTGTTTAGGGTATTATAATGGGGTAACTAGCAGTAATGGGACGGATTAAGAAAGGGCAGCTATATGTTGAATATCCGGAAAGCTTCCTGACAGCAAGATATCTCCATCTGTCTATTTAGGTTCTTATCTTGGTGCCAATCACCGCAGTATCTGAATGCCTCCATCCTATTGAAGTATTAGGGTGCAGAATAGTTTCCAAAGTGAAATGGTGGAAAAAGACTAGGGAAGGGCAATATATGACCTGACTAGATGAGAACGAGTGTGGTCTCGGGATTAGAATAGAGGACTAGATTCCTTCCCAGTTCTGCCACGTTGTCACTAATCCTGTGTGATACTTACCCACCTCTGCAAAGTGCTGTGGGGGACGGGGCCCTGTCCTCTGGGGTGGTTACTACTTGGTCTTTTCCATCTCCAACTTGTGATGAGGAGACCATCAGCGAGGAGTGCCCAGGCAAGGACCCCTGCTGGCTCATGTTTGAGAAGGAAGCATTTGCCCGTGGTAGACAACATCTTCCCACCCCTTTGCACATGGTGTGTGCAAACGGGATGAGTTATAGGAATTATCCTGGAAATTAAGATCATATTACACAAGAACTTGTCTAAAAAGCTCTACATTCGTCTTCACCCCTCCCTTCCAACGGCGAAGGTCAACAGGCTGTTACTGAAAATGACATCATAAAGAGAGGGAATGTCCCCATTGGCTAATAAAGGATCTTGCTTCCCATTGGTTCATACCCAACGAATCAAAACGTAAGGTTGTCATCCTGCCTCCCTCCTCCACCACCATATCTGAGCCTCTCTCACTCCTCCTGCTGTTTACTGCAGGGAGTGCCCCTGAGCCGCAGGAATTTCCAGTCATGTCTGGGGCAGGGAAGATCAGGGAGGCACCTCAGGCAAACTCCAAGTCCCAGTCTTCTCGGGAGAAGTTGCAGTTCCCTGTGGACCATATAGAGAAGATCCTGCGTCAAGGACGCGACATCAAGCGGCTCAAAGGCGGAGCACTGGTTTACCTGGCTGCCGTGATTGAGTACCTGACCACTGAGCTCTTGGTGCTGGCTGGGAACGCCACCTGGGATGACCCGAGGAGATGTATCATGCCACGGCATCTGCGGCTTGCCATCCGCCGGAACAAGGACCTCCACAAGCTGCTGCTGGGTGGGGATGCTGTCTTCCAGGGGGGAATCCTACCCAACAGCCAGGCCATGCTGCTGAAGGCCAAGAGCAGCAAATCCTCCAGGCGCAAGAGCCTTCGCCTGCCAGGAGATAACACCCTCCAGGAGAAATAGGAATGACTTTGACCCTCCCTTTTCACAGCCAGCCACGTGCTCTACTAAAAGATACAAACCCAGCACTGCTTTCCATTGCCAGTTATGGATTCATAAGAGTGTATACCGAGAAGAGAAAGGGGGAGCCGCGTGGGATGTATCTGAGCCCGGGAGGCGTGATGTCCTGGGTTCGAATCCCAGCTTTGCAGTGGGGCCTTGGGCAAATCCCCTAATCTCCATGTCTCTCAGATTCCCTATCTGTAAAAGAGGGAAATCAATTTTTACCTTCTGTGGACTAGTCAATATCTCCACACCGCTTTGCACATCCCCTGTCTTATTGAAGCCAATGGTGGGAGTTTTGCCACTGGCTTCGACAGACTAGAATTTGGACTGTAAAGTCTCAGGTGCTGTATGGATACGTGGCTTAAAGAACCATGGCTGTCAGCAGCGTATTTTGCTCTTTGTCTTTTGCTTTGTCTTTGTATTTTGCTCTCTGTCTTTTGTGATAGGCTGGAAGCCTGATCCTTCCTCCCATGAGAACAGCTGAATTTGCACCAAGGTGCTGGAAGGTAAAAGGCAGGAAAACAAACTTATCTTGGGGCACAAAAGGCCTGTCAGGGGAGGAGAGATGAAACAATGTTCGATTTGTTGGTTTGAAACCCATCGTAAAATGTGGTATTAATCATGTAGGGCCAGCTCTTCAGCTGCTGCGGATCAGCATAGCTCCAAGTCTTTAATAGATGAGCGATGCTGATTGACACCAGCTGTGATCTTGGCCCTTCGTACTTTTCATGCCGCTGTGTTATTCGGTTGGTCTGCCAGGCCTCCACCCTCGATCAAACAGGCCTCCGCTGCTTTCAAAACTTTCCTCAGAGCTTCAGTTCCTCCACAATGGCAGGCTGTCCCAAATCTTCCCAGCTGCAATACCACCGAAGCCAGCGGCATCAGCCCTGGGATGGTCTTTGGACCCCTAAGCCTAGTCTTCCTTCAGGAGCACCATTGGGGGGTTCCTCCAAGTTTTGAACCAGAGGTCTGCTCACAGCACGTGGCCTAGCCCCAGACAGAGCTTGAGTGTGGAACGTGATGAGTTCTGCGCTGCTCTCAGCTTCCCCCCTTGGGGCAGGGAGTTTGTTTCTAGACAAGAATCAGAGAGGTAGCCGTGTTAGTCTGGAATAGCAGAGGAAACAAAATCCTGTGGCACCTTAAAGACTAACTATAAAGTTTTGAAGCTAGACAGAGGCAGGGTGATTCAGATAACAAAAGGCTCCTCATTACATTAAACTGATGATCCTGAAAGCACACCAGGCACTCCAGTTAAAGGATAGGAAACAAAGGGGAGGAATAAAGGGTGCGTATTTCGTAGTGGATTGAGGTAAATAGGGGTGTCCCTCAGGGGTTTGTACTGAGACCAGAGCTGTTCAACATGTTCATAGGTGATCTGGAAAAAGGGGATAACAGAGAGGTGGCAAAATTTGCAGATGATACAAAATTTGCAGATGATACAAAATTCGCCTTGCATCCGACGAAGTGGGTATTAGCCCACGAAAGCTTATGCTTCAAAACTTTATAGTTAGTCTTTAAGGTGCCACAGGACTCTTTGTTACCTCTGTGACTGATAGAATCACAGACTATCAGGGTTGGAATGGACCTCAGGACTTATTAGAAACCCGGGAGGGCACAAGCGGGAGGGACCACTGGACCCAGGGTCCAAATGAGTACGGGGGACAACTAGTGAAAAAGAAGGATGGGAGTGGAGGCCAGAGGTTTATAACAAGGATACCGGAGGGGGACACCAAGCAGAGAACCCTGGACTGCCCCCACTGCTCCTCAAAGCTGTTGAGGGAGCCGGCGGACGCTGCCCAGTGGAGCTCTGCCCGGAGGCGTGAAACCAGGGAGGAAGGGAAGTAGGCCCCACAGTCGCAGAGCTCCCACCCCCCGTCCTGCATCCTCCTCCTGGTATTGTAGATGGAAGTTTTGGCCAGAGCCAGGAGGAGGTTGACGAGGTCTCGCGACTTCGTGGGGCCACGGATGGGGTGTGCGAAAATGAACCGGTGCGGGGGAAAAGTGCAGCCAGAGCCTCAATAAGAGGTTCTGGAGGAGCCGGAAAAGGGGCTGCAGCCTGGCGCACTCAAGATATGTGTGTGCCGGGTTCTCCCTCACACTGCAGAAGGGGCAGGCTTCGGGCGTAGGGGTAAACCGCGCCAGGTACACACCAGTGCTCACGGCTCCATGAAGGAGCCACCTATCGCTGGCGGGCCGTGGCACCAAGGTGGAATAGAGGCTGGCCCACCGGGGCGCCTCACCCTCTTTCGGTGGTGAATAGTCCCGCCTTTTGGTGCCAGGGCGGGACGCAAGGGTGAGGAAGTGCCAGGTGTGGAGCCCAAGCGTGTACAGGTGGTCTCTAGACATGGTGTGGAACTGAACTGGCTGTAGGGTGTGCAGCCGGCTCGGGGAATGAGAATGGAGAGGCCGGGGGGCCGAATAACAATATCCAGAGGGCTCGGGGTGAGGGGTGGGCGGGGAGCGCCCTCTCGTGGGGCTCGCCTCAGGAAGACTAGAGATACGGACGGCAGAGAAGCCCCCACCTCTTGGAGTACGCGCAGGAGGGTCACGAGGGTGGAGAGCCCCGTGCACCGAGCGAGCGCACTGGGATCCACCCAGTCCCTTTGTCATAGTCCAGGAGGTTAATTGATCAGTTTGGTCCCAAACCCCCTTTAACGATACCTCAATCCGGGACAGTTCCTCCGATCCATCACCTAAACCAAATGGTTCAGGTTTCATAGACTATCAGGGTCGGAAGGGACCTCAGGAGGTATCTAGTCCAACCCCCTGCTCAAAGCAGGACCAATCCCCAACTAAATCATCCCAGCCAGGGCTTTGTCAAGCCTGACCTTAAAAACCTCTAAGGAAGGAGATTCCACCCCCTCCCTAGGGAACCCATTCCAGATCATTTCCCCCAGCTGATCCCAACTGGCTAGGGAGCAAGTGGTCCCTCATCAGTTACTAACCCTGTTGGGGGAGGGGTCCTGCAAGGCCAACAAAGGGCGAGAGGGCTCCGCTAGTGTGAGGTGCTGTGGAAGGGTGGAAGGCTCTGGGGACCGGCCCTGGAAGATGGGAGGCTCCCTTGGGACGCCCAGATGAGGGAGCAAAAAGAACTGGGTGCTGAGCCCACGAGGGGCCAAGGTGCTTCTCTTCATGCTGCCCCCGGGACTGTTGTCTAAGTGTGTGTCCGGCACAGAGAGAGACCAGTGCCTGGGAGAGTCTCCCCGGAGGAAAGGCAGGCCTGAGGCAGGGAGAGCTGGTGAGGGGCAGCTAGCTAAACCCCAGTAGAAGGATGGGACTGAGGATCTTCTGTTGATTTTGTTATATTTGTTTGGGAACATTGGTTTCCTGGGAGGGGTGGAACTTAGGCAGAGGGGTAAGTTGCCAAAGCATCAGACCACGTGGGAGGCAGGGAAACTGAGGCAGGGTGCGTCATGTCCCAGTGGGCAACAAGAGGCTGACTCTGCCACAGCTGGCCCGTGCATGTGTCTGGTTCTGGGAGGAGGAGAAGAAATGTAAGAGGCAGTGCTTCCCTGTGGGCAGAGATTTCCCTACCACCAGCACTAGCTGCTCTCTCTGGCTTTGGGTGTGTAATACATTGCTCTGCTGCAGCACTGTCTGTGTGAGAGGGAGTGGGCAGGGGACAGGCTGGAAAAACAATCATTACCATGAGACTCAGGACAGATTCAGGAGAGTTGGTAACCCTGGGTCAGCACTGGGCAGGAAACCCGGACGGAGCGCCAGCTAACAGTCCATGGATAGGATCAAGAGCAGCTCACACCTTTCAGAGCTCGTACTTCAGGCTCTTAGTCTGTGTAGATAGCATCGGATGGTGTCGCGTTAGGAAGGTTTTCTTCACAAGCAGGTCAGAAGCTATTTTGTTTTAATCCTGCAGAACAAGGCACCAAGAAAGATGTAATCAAAGAAATATCGGGCTGGGAGGGACCTCGAGAGGTCAGCTAGGCCAGTCCCCTGTGCTGAGGCAGGACCAAGTCAACCCGGACAGGTGTATCTGTAACCTGTTCTTAAAAACCTCCAGTGATGGGGTTCCACAACCTTCCCTGGAGCCTGTTCCAACTGATCACTGTCCTCTTTGATGACTATTACCTGGACCCCACTCAATCTTTTTTTCTCAACACTAAACATGCCTGGGGTTTTTAAAACTTCCCTCAGAGATTAGGCTTTCCAAACCTTTTTTCACTTTGGTTGCTCTCATCTGGAGTCTCTTCTATTTGTCCACATCTTTCCTAAAGTGTGGGGCCCAGAATTGCACACACAACTCCGACAGGGGCAGAGTGGGACAATGACCTCCTGTGTTTCACACACACTCTTGTTAGGACACCCCAGAATGGGATTCATCTTTTTTGCAACCGCATCACATTGTTGACTCGGATTCAGTTTTGATCCACTATAAACCCCAGATCTTTTGCTGCAGCAGTACCACCTAGACAGTTCTCCCCCAGTTTGGAGCTGTGCATTTGATTTTCCCTGTCTAAGTGGAGCACTTTGCACTTGTCTGTATTGAATTTCATCTTGGTGAATTCAGACCAGCTTGTCAAGGCTGTTTTGAATTCTAATCCTCCGCTCCAAAGTGCCTGCAACCCCTCCCAGCTTGGGGCCATTCACAAGTGTTATGAGCAACTTCTTCACTCTATTATCATTACAGAGAGCGATGACTAATACCAGACCCAGGACTGACTCGTGCAGGACCCTACTAGATACACCCCCCGAGTCTGATAGTAAATGATTGCTAGCGATTCTTGAGAACATTCTTTTAACCAGTTTTGCACCCACTTCATGGTTCGCATACATTTCCCTAGTTTACCTGTGAGAATGTCATGTGCGTGTGGTGGGGTGGCTGCCCCATCCCCAGGGGAGATTAGGCCAGAGTGGCTGTGTGGTGGGCAGCCAATCAGGAAGGACCTGTGGGGGAGCCAATCAGAGCTGAGCAGGAGGCAGCCAATCAGGGCCAGGCTAGGCCCTATATAAAGGCTGCCCAGCAAATTAGCAGAGCGGCCCTCCTTAACCTTTGAGGGAGAAGGACTGTCCCCTGAGCTAAGGAGACCAGCACTTTGGACAGCTCAGTGCTGGGCAGGCTTGGGGGAGCAGAGGAGAGCTCCAGCCCGTTACCTGCCAGGTTGCAAGACCTGACCAGGAGGGCCAAGAAGGGGCCAGTGGGGAAGTGGCCTAGGGAGGATGGATGGACGAGGAGAGAGGAGGGCTGAGAGACTGCCAGTAGAGGGTCTCTGGGTCGGGACCCAGAGTAGCAGGCAGGCCTGGGTCCCCTTGTTACCCTTTGTGCTGCACCTGGCTGTGGGAGACTGTCTGTGTCAGACTGCAACATACGCCTGACAAGAGGGGTTAGACTTTGGGTTGTGGTTGGCCACTGCGACAGGGAGGAGCTGGAAGACTGCTGTTAACACCCTCCCCCACCCCTGGGAAGGGAGTGAGCATGGACTAGGGGACACTTTCTAGCAGTGCCCTGAAGCAGACGTCGTAGAGTGGGGAGCAACGCAGGTCCGGGGTCCAGCAGAGCAGAGGATGGATGAGACACCACCGGCAGAGGGCGCTCTGCAGCTGACCGAGCTAATTCCCAGACTGCCAGCAGGAGGCGCCGCAGTGGTGAGTCACAACCCCATCACAGTGGGACTGTGTCAAAAGCCTTACTAAAATCAAGATCTAATATCGATCACATTTACGGCTTCCCCCTATCTACTAGGTCAGGAACCCTGTCAAAGAATGGGTAGAACCTAAGAGATGGAGGAAAATAATAATAAAAACATTAAAAGGAAAAATAGGGGGGGAAAGTTTTTATAACAAGTTTTTTGTCACATTTGCAAAGCTTTCTAACCAGCTCTTCATGTAATAACTGAATAACAGCAATTCCCTTGGGACTCGCTGCTTCCTGGTGAATAGCAGCGGAATCACCCACATCCTGGATCCTGGGGCAACAAAATACTGGACTGAATTCAAATCCGTCTAGACCAGTGGTTCTCCAGCTGGTTGGACCCATTTGTAACCTGGACGGCCCGTCGTGACCCAGTAAATAGCTTGAATGCAAATAACATCTGGTTGACTCCATACTTAGTGTCCACAATATATAATATACACATTAGTGTAATAAGTATTAACAAGGTACATGGTGCGGGCTCCCAAGGTGCCTGTCTCCCAGGGCTGGCTGGGCTCAGTTGGGTCCCCTCTCTGTGTTGTGACCTTCAGGGTTGCAGTGCTGCTCAGGTTTGGCCCTTGCTGCCAAATTTGCATGAATGGTGTTGTGACCCTGTGCATGGGTTGCACCACCACACACTTAGCTGTGGCCTGGTTGCCCCCCGACAGAGGGGTACCTGAGCCAAACCTGGCCTCGCAACCTTGTGCACCACCTCAGAATGCCTGGATCAGAGAGCTGAGCTGCCAGAGTGGGGTATACTGATAATGGAGATACACCTGTCTCATAGAACTAGAAGGACTTTGAAAGGTCATGGAGTCCCATCCCCTGCCTACACTAGCAGGACCAAGTACTGTTCCCTGACAGATTTTTTTGCACTAGATCCCCCTCAAGGATTGAACTCACAACCCTGGGTTTAGCAAGGCCAATGCTCAAACCACTGAGCTATCCTTCCCCACTGGGTAGGTGCAGAGCAGGTCTGCATTCCCCATCCCAGCTTTTCCCCTCCACGAAGCAGGAGCTGACTCCCTCCCTCCCCAATACCTAGACTTCCTACAGGACCCTTGGGCACATTCTGGTGACACAATCAGGGCCCGGCTAGGCCAGTATAAGAAGGGGTCCTGGGGAAAAGGAGGTGAGTCTTACTCAAGGACCTAGCTGCCTTGTAGAGACAGGGGTACCTGGGACAGAGCAGGGCTGGGAAAGGCCGGGTGATCTGGGGAGTTCTGGCCTGGCGACCTCCCAGGCTGAGGCCTTGCAGCAAAGGCCTGAGGAGGTACGAGGGAGGCAGCCAGGGCAAGAAAAGGCAGCAAGTCCAACCAACCCCCTTGCCACTGGTGAGTGGGCATTGCAGACTGTAGTTTGCCCCTGAGAGAAGGAACTAGATGATGACTGTCAGTAGTCACTGAGGCAAGATGGGCTCGGGGGAGTGGGATTCCCTGGGTGAGGGGCAGCGCCCCAAGCTAAGGGGAACCGTGGTCTGGGAAGGACGTGGGGCCTACACATGGTGGAGATAAAGGGACTGCAGAGTCAGGGAAGGGAAACCGGCCAGAGGAGGGTGCTCCTGAGGTGGATGAGCTAATTCCTGGACTGACCAGCAGGAGGTGCTGTGCTGGTGATCGCCCCGACCTGTTACTAATAGCAACCACTGTTTGGAATACAGCACCTGCCAGTTTCAAATCGTTTTACGGCCAATAACTAAACAATGCATCGGAACAGATCTGCAAAGTTCTCTCTCCACCAGCCAGATCTTCAGCTGTTAAAGCCAGTGGAGCGAATCTGATGGACACCAGGAAGGATCTTCACACCACGACCTCCATGCATGTCACATTTAATGTACAGTGTTGGTACTACATAAATAATACAATCAAATCACAATAGTTAATAACCAAGCAAACCATCCATGATGTACTGTATGATTTGTTACTTCACCGAGAAACAAACTATTCACATACTTTAATTGAACACAAAGCAAGGTCCTGATCCCATAAATATTCACGAGCTGGAGGAGAGCTGCCGACATTGGGGTTGGCAGCCTTTCAGGAGTGGTGTGCCGATTCTTCATTTATTCACGCTCATTTAAGGCTCCGCGTGCCAGTCATGCATTTTAACATTTTTAGAAGGTCTCTTTCTATAAGTCTATAATATAGAACTAAACTATTGTTGTATATAAAGTAAATAAGGTTTTTAAAATGTTTAAGAACCTTCATTTAAAATTAAATTAAAATGCAGAGCCCCCCCCAGACCGGTGGTTAGAACCTGGGCAGTGTGAGTGCCATTGAAAATCAGCTAGCATGACGCTTTTGGCATGCATGCCAAAGGTTGCCTACCCCTGGCCTACATGATAAAAAGCACCACTCCGGATACTAAGTGTTTGAAGGATAAAGTCATTTTTTGGGTTGATGATAATAATTAAGCAGTGAAAATATAACAGCTGATTTGATGCCAAGAGAACAAAGTATCCTCACGTAACAGGATTTGAATTCACCACCTTTGCAAGCCCAGCAATTTCAATGGGAGTTTTGTTTGCTTAGGTCCAGGAAGAATTTGATCCAGAGACCTTATCCACTCAGCTACATCATCTGTTCTTGTCCTGTATCTGAACGGGCATGGTGAAGTTAGCAATAAAGAGGCTTTGGCATTGTTCCCTGAATGCACTAGTTGATTTATCCATAAGTATTGCTGTCTTGCTCATCGCCAGTGGCTGAGTGACTCAGGGTATTAATCCTTCATTTTACACGTAGGAGGTAAAACTCTGAATCTTTCTCCCTTTAATCTGTCTTCTTACATTGGCAGCTGATGATGTGTGGGAATGGTGTCGTTACGACCTGGCTGCATGGGGAAAGGCTAGTTTAGGCAGGTGTCTTCTTGCATCCTTTTGAGGTAGTGAGATGTGTGTATCACGCTGATATGCTGGGGAAGTTGTTGTCACAAGCAAAGGCTTTTCACCAAGAACCTTGTTCTTCTGCTGCTACAAGATGAAATCTGGGCTCTGTCACCATCAATGTCACAGCTGCATATAGGAAGGCTATTGGGGAATGGAGAAGACAGGTGGCCCAGAGGTCTCTGGACTCTAGTTTATTCAGTGCAATCACCTAGAAATGGACCCATCGTTTGACTGATGCCAGACAGTTTTGCTTAGAAGGCGCAGCTCCTTGGTAAGCCCAGGTAGAGAATTCATGGGTCTCTGTGGCTGGGTCCACATCAGAACGGAATGAGAATTGTTTGGCCAATGGGGTGTAGCAGCAGGCTTTTCTGATCACCGCAGCGACCTGAAACTCCAGAGTAATGAGTAACTAAGCAGGATTCTGCTTTGAGTGGCAGAGTAAACATACTGTCAGTGAAGGGCAAGGTCACCTTTGCCAACAGTTCCTCAAAACACTTCCCCTGTCCACTTGCATCACCTCTGTGCCTTGTCTGGATGGAGCGTTAACCGGCTGCTCCTTGGCCCACTCTCTATTCCAGCGTAAGAGAAGTCACAGCATTCATGTCAGAAGAGAAGGCGACGTAGAGGTGGGAGCCATCCATGGCTAAGATGAATTGAAACACCGGTCCCCAGTCCCGTGAGCATTCCACTCGTAGAACTGTCTTTGGAGTCAACCAGACTCCCGCGCACAGAGCACCTACCGAATCATACCCAAAACATAACCCAAGCTCCCAGGCAATAAGGATGGCAGAGTTCAAACCAAGCCAACTCCCTGCTCGACACCACGGTCTCCATGCATGCGGCAAGACATGGAAGTTACACTACAGGAAGCAAAACATAAAGCAGACCAGTAAAAGACCATGAAGAATTTTCCTACCTTTGAACCACACCTTGTGCTTTAGAAAGGCACATATTAAAACGGGGAATGCTTTTTTATATGGTACATAATGGAAACAATTAGATCAGTGCATAAACAAAAAGGAAACCGTGTTCATTAAAGGGGTGTGTTGGATCACGTGTGAGGAGCACAGGGAGGAATACCAGCCTGAGAGGCAGTTTTACAAGTCTGAGGCCACTGTGTTACATTTTCTTCCAAGCTGTCTGGATAAACTTAACTTCCTCCTTGGGCTAAAGAAGACACCAATTTAAGTCCAGTTGATACCATTCATTTAAAACAATAGTTCTGAAGAGAGTCTCTCAGTTAAAGATAGTCTTTAGGTGCCACAGGACTCTTTGTCACTTCTGCAAACCCAGACTAACATGGCTACCTCTCTGATTCTCAGTTAATGAGTTATGTGTGGGGATCACACTGGAGAGAAGGCTATCAGAACACACGGTTTTGTGATCATAGCACACATATTTCCACATAATCAGGCCAGTGTCCTCTACTGATTTGGAAAGCATGCGTTCCTATATATGGAGTAGTTGGGATACATTTAATCAATTCAGCCTCCAGGAAATAACTCTTATCGGGATAGTTTTGAGTAATGTACCTTAGGCCTGATCTGGAGGAACATTGATTAGAAATGGAAGACAATCTGTTTAGTCACTCATTCCAGGGGGAAACCACGCAGGATTGTTCCCTACTCTAAATCGCTATATTCACTATTGCTTTGTCATTTCCAAAGGAGCAAGGGTGAAATCCTGGCCCCATTGAAATCAATGGGAAAACTTCCACTGGCTTCAAAGGGGCCCCGATTTCACCCTGGATGTAGCAGTCCAACAGTAGTGCAGTCTTCATGCTGATTTTGTGCTTGGTCTCTCTGCTTCGCCTGCCAACGGAGGTGCCAATGATGCCGTTGGATTATAGATATATGGGCACCTATCCAGTAGGAAACAGACTAAAATCACGTTTATTGAACAGAACCTAGAGATGGAAGAGGCCTGTTCCAGATGATGGATCCAGAGATGGAAGAGGCCTGTTCGCTCAACTAGCCCATCTCACTGTCGGTGTATGACATTATTTCATACTCACCACCGAAAAAGCATCAGGAATAATGGCTTTTGAGCGCTCACGCACCAGGATGTGTTTATACCTGCCACCCAGAACTAGAACTGTGTCTGGGAGAAGGACAGAAAAACGTCTCCAGCATCACTCACTGGCCTTTGCTGTTCCTGATCAACAGGCAGAGGTACAAAAGCATTTCGGTGTCTAGAGATGCAGCTACGAGAATTTTCAGAAGCTCCTACGCAGGTTAGGTGCCTCCAGCCAGACCCTCCATGGTATAACTCCCACTGGGAGTTAGGTGCGTAACTACTTTTGAGGACCTGGGCCAGAGATATCACAGAGTCAAGGGGAGTTGGGTGCCTGACTCACTTAGGGTCTTTTGTCAGTCTCACCAGCACCTATCAGCATCGTTACGCACCTAAACACATTTGTGAACCCGGCCCCAAATAATTTCTTTGAGGAACAGTTTTCAACAGCTGAATGAACACATCAAAAAGTTATTTCTTTGATTCATTGCTCAACAAGAACCAAATCATATGTTTACTGACTATTATTTGACCAGCTGTTCTTCATACCCCATTAATCATTCTCCAACCCTGCCAGCCCTCCATGTTCCCATTGGCTAGTTGAGGGTACTGATGAAGGGTCTACCACTCCATACCCCCACCCTACAGTCTTCCTGCGGGTCAGTCCAGCTCAGAAGGCTCATCCTCAGACATTTGGCAAACCCAAGGTCTGAATCAGCCCGGCATCTGCCAAACCTGCCCCCTTCTTCTCCTGAGGGAACGCTCTGCTGTTCCTGTTTTGCCAGACCTTGTCTGGACTTCTCGACAATTACATGGTGTTTCCTGATCTGCCAAGCCTGATACAGTCCCTGTGTTAACCAGAAACCAGGTTTGAAATATCCCCCGTCTCTTGACGAGGGCGATTCAAGCCGTGTAAACTCTTTCTGGGACGTGTTTGGAAATCCTCAGTTGTCCCCACTTGAGAACCCCAGTTCCTCCCTTGTTTGCTCTCTGGTAGGCGAGACGATATTTACCGATGGATCCACACCCAGACCTGTGCACCACCCTTGTTCTGCATGTCAGCCCCGCCTTTGGCATCAGCTGGCGTGCCAGACAGAGCTGGATGGGAGGGCCTCGCCCTAGGCGCATTCACTCAGTCGCTGACCCACGTGGATCCTCTGATGGGCAATCAGACTCGTCTTCTGGCTGAAGCTCTTCCCGCAGTGCGCGCACCGGAACGGCCGCTCCCCGGTGTGGATCCGCTCGTGCGACACCAGCTCGCACTTCTGGCTGAAGCTCTTCCCGCAGTGGGCGCACTGGAACGGCCGTTCCCCGGTGTGGATCCGCTGGTGTTTCACCAGGTTGGCGCGTTGGCTGAAGCTCTTCCCGCACTGGGTGCAGGGAAAGGGGCTCTCACCAGTGTGGATGCGCTCGTGCTTCACGAGGTTCGACTTCTGGCTGAAGATCTTCCCGCACTGAGCACAGGTATAGGGGCTCTCCCCGGTGTGGGTGATCTGGTGAGCCACCAGCTCGTACCTCTGGGAGAAGCTCCTCTCGCACTGGCTGCACTGGTAGGGCCGCTCCCCCGTGTGCACGCGCTGGTGCTTCACCAGGTTGGATTTCCGCACAAAGCTCTTGTCGCAGTCGGCGCATGGGTAGGGCCGCTCCCCCGTGTGCAGCCGCTGGTGGGAGATGAGCTCATAGGTGCGGGAGAACCGCTTGCCGCACTGGGAGCACTGGTGAGGCCTCTCGCCCGTGTGGGTGCTCTGGTGCGAGGCCACGCCCGACTTATGCCGAAACCTCTTCCCGCACTGGGCACACTGGTGGGGCCGCTCCCCTGTGTGGGTCTTCCGGTGCGAGAGCAGGCCCGACCTATGGCCGAAGCGCTTCCCGCACGCCTCGCACTGGTGCGGCCGCTCCCCCGTGTGGGTCCTGTGGTGCGACACCAGGCCGGACTTGTGCACGAAGCTCTTCCCACACTGGGCGCACTGGAAGGGCTTCTCGCCCGTGTGGATCTTCTGGTGCTTGGCCAGGTTGGATTTGCGGATGAAGTTTTTCCCGCACTCCCCGCACTGGTAGGGGCGCTCCCCGGTGTGGATTCTCTGGTGGAGGGTCAGGTTGATATGCTGGGTGAAGCCCCTCCCACACTCGCCGCACCGGTAGGGCCGCTCGCCGGTGTGGATACGCTGGTGGATGGTCAGGTTGACGTGCTGGCTGAAGCCCTTCCCGCACTCCGCGCACTTATATGGCCGCTCCCCGGTGTGGGTCCTGCGGTGTTGAACCAGCTCCGATCTCCAGGTGAAGCTTTTGCAGCACTCCTCGCACTTGTGTGGCCTCGCTCTTTTCTTGGGCGCCTGGTTCCCACTGGGCCGCAGGCAGCGGCTGTTCCCTCCTCCACCTTCAACCGGCTGCCCCAGCCAGCCGCCTTCCTCGCCGCTCTGGGTGCCGCAGGTGTTTGCCTTCTCTGAGCCGTTGGCCAAGCCGATTCCAGTCGGAAGCTCAGGGGCTTCCAACTTTTCAGCACGTTCCTCCTCATTTTTCTTCTTGCTTCTCCGCCTGGGCCAGTCCCCTGCTGGATGGAAAAAAAGAGTCCAGGCATTATTTATGGATGTGATGGTGGTAACGAGTCATAGATTTTAAGGCCAGAAGGGACCGTTCCGATCTTCCAGTCTGACCTCCTCCAGAACACGAGCCAGAGAATTTCACCCAGTGAAATCTACATCCAGACCAAAACTTCTGTGCCAGCTAATGCATGTTTTTAGCATGACATCCAGTCTTAGTTTAAAGCCTTCAAGTGATGGTGAAGTGATCATCAATAGGTCAGTTATTCCAATAGTTAATTACCCTGCCTGTTACAAACTGTGTGACTTATTTATAAACTGAATGTCCCTTGCTTCACCTACCTTTTGGCCTTTGTCTGCTTGGTTAAAGAGGCATCTACTATCAAAAGTCTCCTCTCTGTGTAGGTACTCAGAGATTGTGATCTAGGCATCTCTTAACCATCTCTTGACTCCTAAACTCACATACTGTATATCCTTGGAGTAGCTCCACTGGCTTCCCTGAACGTCGGGAATGAGGCTGGCCCCCAGTGTTTGGAGAGTCATAAGAACATAAGAATGGCTGTACTGGGTCAGACTAAAGGTTCATCTAGCCAGTATCATGTCCTCTGCCAGTGGCCAATGGCAGGTGCCAAAGGAATGAAGAGAACAGGTGATCATCGAGTGATCCATCCCGTCGCCCATTCACAGCTTCTGGCAAACATCCCTGCCCATCCTGGCTCATAGCCATTGATTAACCTGTCCTCCATGAATTTATCTAGTTCTTTTTTTAATCCTGTTGTAGTCTTGACCTTCACAACATCCTCTGGCAAGGAGTTCCACAGACTGACTGTGTGTTGTGTGAAAAAAATACTTCCTTTTGTTGTTTTTTTAAACTGCTGTCTATTAATTTCATTTGGTGACCCTTAGTTCTTGTGTGATGAGAAGGAGTAAATAACACTTCCTTATTTACTATCTCCACACCACTCATGATTTTATAGACCTGTATCATATCCCCCTTTAGTCGTCTCTTTTTCAAGGTCAAAAGTCCTAGTCTTATTAAGCTCTCCTGATACAGAAGCTGTTCTATACCCTAATCATTTTTATTGCTCTTTTCTGAACCTTTTCCAAGTCCAATATATCTTTTCTGAGAGGGGGCGACCACATCTGTGTGCAGTATTAAAGATGTGTGGTGTGGGCATACCATGGATTTATATAGAAGCAATATGATTTTTTTCTGTCTTATCATCTAGCCCTTTCTTGATCTATGCCTTTCCCAACATTCTGTTCACTTTTTTGACTACCGCTGCACAGTGAGTGGATGTTTTCAGAGAACTGTCCACAATGACTCCAAGATCTCTCTCTCAAGTGGTAACAGCTAATTTAGATCCCATCATTTTATATGTATAGTTGGGATTATGTTTTCCAATGTGCATTACTTTGCATTTATCAACATCGAATTTCATCTACTACTTTGTTGCCCAGTCACAGAGTTTTATAAGATCTTTTTGTAGCTCTTCGCACTCTGCTTTGGACTTGATTATCTTGAGTAGTTTTGTTTCATCTGCAAATGATGACACCTCACTGTTTATCCCTTTTGCGAGATCATTTATGAATATGTTAAATAGGACTGGGCCCAGTACAGACTCTGGGGGGACACCACTATTTACCTCTCTCCAGTCTGAAAACTGACCATTTATTCCTACCCTTTGTTTTCTATCTTTTAACCAGTTACCGATCCATGAGAAGACCTTCCCTCTTATCCCATGCCCGCTTACTTTGCTTAAGAGCCTTTGTCGAAGAGGGACCTTGTCAAAGGCTTTCTGGAAATGTAAGTACATTGTAGCCACTGGATCCCCCTTGTCTACATGCTTGTTGACCCTCTCAAAGTCGTTCACAGTAACAGAAGAAGGTGGATTTTTCAGCAAAAATCTTAAAGCGATTCCGAAAGGGTGAAATTTACCCTGTGCAGGGGGCCAGCCTGTGGCCCACTCAAGTCAGCATACACTTTCCTGAATCGTAGAGATGTCAGACTGGAAGGGACCTTGAGAAATCATCTAGCCCAGCCCCCATGCTGCGAAAGAACCAATAGACCCAGACTATCCCTAACAGATGTTTGTCCAACCTGATCTTTAAAATCTCCAGTGATGGGGATTCCACAACCTCCCGAGGTTACCTGTTCCAGGGATGAGCCATCCTCAGAAAGATTTTCCTAATATCTAATCTAAATCTCCGTGGCCTACCCTCAGTGGACAAGGAGAACCATTGATCACGGTTCTCTTTATAACAACTTTTTACATATTTGAAGACTGTTATCAGGTCCATCCCCTTCTCCTGCCCCAGTCTTCTCAGGAGTAAACCTTTCAATTCTTTTAACCTTTCCTCGTAGGTCAGGTTTTCGAAACCTTTTATCATTTTGTCTCTCCTGGACCCACTCCAGTTTTTCCACATCTTTCTTAAATTGTGGTGCCCAAAACTGGACACAAACTCCAGCTGGGGCCTCACCAGTAAGTAATGGACCCACACTTCCCTTTGTGTTCTCTTACTGCTGATGTATTTATAGAATGTCTTCTTAATGCCTTTTATATCCCTTACTCATTATAACTCATTTGTTCCTTAACCTTTCTGATTTTGTCCCTACATGCGTGTGCTGTTCTTTTATAGTCGTCCTTAGCAATTTGTCCACCAATTTGTTTCCTCTTTTTGTACAAGTCCTTTTTGATTTTCAGGTCTTTAAAGATCTCCTGAGGTAGCCATGTTGGTCCCTCAGCACCCATTTTAGACCTTTGAAACTTCCCATTCAAGTTATTTGTGTGTCAGAATGATTAGTACTTTTAAAAAACATTTAACGGGAAAACTGCTCACAGCCCTGACAGCAAATTGCTACACCAGTGACTCCGGGCGCATATGTGATGTCACAGAACAACACAACTTGTGAGTGTGATTCTCAGCCCGGACTTGAGCTGCTGTACTACACCGGAATTGGGTGAGGGAGAAAAAAAAAAGCAGACAGAAAAGAGAAACTCAAACAAAATAATGAGCAATTTCCTGAGTAAGCTACTCTTAGGCCTGGGCTACACTGGGGGATGGAGGTGGATTCGAACTAAAATACGCAACTTCAGCTACGTGAATAGGTATCTTAGTTCGACTTACCTGGCCATCCCCCCAAGGGCGAGTCGACCGCAGCAGCTCCCCCATCAACTCTGCTTACTCCTCTTCCGGAGTCATGCGCGTTCAAGGATCGATTTATCGCGTCTAGGCGAGACGCGATAAATCGATCCCCGATACATCGAACACTACCCGCCGATCCAGCGAGGAGTATGGATGTATCCTTAGTAAACTAACAGGAGATTTAGGGTTTTCTTGCAAACTCTCAGTCGGTTTTTTTGACCACCCAGTCTCATCCGCAACCAAGTATGTTTTACCCCTTTCCTCTGTCATGGCAGGGTGTTCTGTGGCAGGGCCGGATTTAGGGGCAGGTGACCCAGGCGACAGGCTGGAAGGCGCTGGGTTTGGGGGGCTGTTTTTGTTGTTACCCTTTTATCTGACCGGGGAGATCATGCATACAAATCGTGCATCAAATCTAAACTGGCAAGCCCCTAGTTACTTCCTCCACTTTCGGAAAGAAAAAGTTGTCCCCAGCACATTCCAAGCTGTTTGGAGAGTCTGCGTCCTGCCCTATTGCCTTGCCAACAGCTCTCTGAGGCTTTCAAGTCCCCCATTACTTTTGGATGCTTTTGCTATTTGTTCTAAAAATATGTGATTTGCTGGTCTATAGCCATCCACTCCCCTACCATGAGCGGGGCAGGTCTGGTGCTTCAGCCACATGCTGGCCCTCTGCAAAAGGGTGAATTTCTCTCCCTCGATTCAGGGAAAATGAGAAACTACCTGCTTCTGCCTGTGCCTCCTTCCACTGATAACAGAGCAGCACCGAGGGCCGCCGGGAAGGCGCCTGTCTGCTTTCCATGCCCTGCTTTGCTGCAGAGTGGGGATAAGAATGTGTCTTCCTGTTTTACCAAGTGGGGCTCAGACAGGAAGCCTCCATGGAAGTTGGGAAGGTGCCGGCGGTTCCCATCAGTGAGAGCAGCATTAGAAAGGCCTGCGTCTCCCTCTTGCAAGACGTGTGAGGGTCAAGGCTGGAGCAGGCTGGGGTGCAGTGTCTCTCGTCTGTTACTGACCCGTGGGAGCACACACTCTTTCCCTGAGGGTGTCACATCAGGGGTCGGATCCAGAGCTGGTGTAAATCAGTATCGCTCTATTGACTTCAAGGGAATGACAGACATTTGCATCAGCTGGTGATCTGGGTCATTGCATGCTTACTAGGCAAGACTTATCCAAAGACTGGGCGCTCCCTGGCACGGACTAGCTTTTTAAAGCCAATGGGTACAGCACCTGGCACTGCGGGGCTCTGATCCTGGATTGGTGGCCCCCAGGGGTTACTGTAAAATAAATAAGAATAGACTAAAGACAGCCCAGGGATTTCCATGATCCTGCTGCACCCAGTGAAACAATGAAGGCTGATCCTTACCCAGAGAGATCAGATTCGCATAATTTTCCCTCATCACCTCCTGGTACAGCTCCTTCTGCCAGTCTGCCAGCATTGCCCACTCCTCCCGGGAGAAATAGACAGCCACGTCCTCGAACGTCACCGGGACCTGCAATCACAAGCACCATTCCCTCAGAACCCGCTGCTTCAGTCGCCATTTGTCCCTGGCCGTTGTGGAGTTCTAGCCCAGCCTTCCCACCTCTCTAGGTCCCTTCATCTCCTCCTGTCCTCCCTGGTGTTGAAAAGGCTTCTCATCACAGTGCCATTGGTGCAGGCAATTCGTGCGCTGGTCCCAGATCACGAAATACACAGTAACTAAAACCCAGCCTAAAATCAAGCCCAGCAAAACCCTCCTGGGCATCTCTCTCCAGCTCCCCATGGCGTTGTTACTTAATCCCGTTCATTTCCATTTACAACCCCACCCCAATGGCCAGATTTACGCAGCATGTTATTAGGGGAGCCATTGTAGAGCTCTCATTGATTTCATCCTCTGCATTCACTCCCGGCCTTTCCTTTTCCTACAGCGTTGTTGTTGTTTTTTTTTGTCACCTCAAATCACCACAATTTTCAAAGTCCTTCTTATTCCTCTTAGCTCCTGTGATGGGGTGTCCTCCTCAGAGGGGTCTGACTCCAGGCCATTCCGAAGTGCAGGATGGCTCGGAAGTCCCCCCTCCGCTTGGCCTGAGAGGTGCTGGGAGACAACTAGACCCAGGCAACATATCTTTGGAAAATAGTGAATTTGTTGGAAGGTATTTTTCAGGGCACCGAAACGATTCGGGAATGTGGGTCGAATTCAATTAATAGACTTGGACAGAAAAACAACAACCCAAAATGACCATTTCAGAAATCATAGAATCATAGAATATTAGGGTTGGAAGGGACCTCTGGAGGTCATCTAGTCCAACCCCCTGCTTAGAGCAGGACCAATCCCCAACTAAATCATCCCATCCAGGGCTTTGTCAAGCCGGGCCTTAAAAACCTCGAAGGAAGGTGATTCTACCACAACTATAATTGTTACCCTCCTAGTGAAAAAGTTTTTCCTAATATCCAATCTAACCTTCCCAACTGCAACTTGAGACCATTACTCCTTGTTCTGTCATCTGCTACCACTGAGAACAGTCTAGATCCATCCTCTTTAGAACCCCCTTTCAGGTAGTTGAAAGCAGCTATCAAATCTCCCCTCAGTCTTCTCTTCTGTAGACTAAACAATCCCAGTTCTCTCTGCCTCTCCTCATAAGTCATGCACTCCAGGCCCCTAATCATTTCTGTTGCCCTTCTCTGTACTCTTTCCAATTTTTCCACATCCTTCTTGTAGTGTGGGCCCCAAAACTGGACACAGTACTCCAGATGAGGCCTCACCAATGTTGAATAGAGGGGAACAATCACATCCCTCAATCTGCTGGCAATGCCCCTACTTATACAGCCTTCTTGGCAACAAGGGCACACTGTTGACTCATATCCAGCTTCTCATCCACTGGAACCCCTAGGTCCTTTTCTACAGAACTGCTGCCTAGCCATTCGGTCCCTAGTCTGTAGCAGTGCATGGGATTCTTCCGTCCTAAGTGCAGGACTCTGCACTTCTCCTTGTTGAACCTCATCAAATTTATTTTGGCCCAGTCCTCTAATTTGTCTAGGTCCCTCTGTATCCTATCCCTACCCTTCAGCGTATCTACCACTCCTCCCAGTTTAGTGTCATCTGCAAACTTGCTGAGGGTGCAGTCCACACCATCTTCCAGATCATTGATAAAGATATTGAATAAAACCAGCCCCAGGACCGACCCTTGGGGCACTCTGCTTGATACTGGCTGCCAACTAGACATGGAGCCATTGGTCACTACCCATTGAGCCCAACGATCCAGCCAGCTTTCTATCCACCTTATGGTCCATTCATCCAGCCCATACTTCTTTAACTTGCTGGCAAGAATATTGTGGGAGACCATATCAAAAGCTTTGCTAAAGTCAAGGAATAACACATCCACTGCTTTCCCCGCATCCACAGAGCCAGTTATCTCATCATAGAAGGCAGTTAGGTTAGTCAGGCATGATTTGCCCTTGGTGAATCCATGCTGACTGGTCCTGATCACTTTCCTCTCCTCTAAGTGCTTCAGGATTGATTCCTTGAGGACCTGCTCCATGATTTTTCCAGGCACTGAGGTGAGGCTGACTGGCCTGTAGTTCCCTGGATCCTCCTTCTTCCCTTTTTTAAAGCTGGGCACTACATTAGCCTTTTTCCAGTCATCCAGGACCTCCCCCGATCGCCATGAGTTTTCAAAGATAGACCAATGGCTCTGCAGTCACTTCAGCCAACTCCTTTAGCACCCTTGGATGCAGCGCATCCGGCCCCATGGACTTGTGTTCGTCCAGCTTTTCTAAATAGTCCTGAACCACTTCTTTCTCCACAGAGGGCTGGTCACCTCCTCCCCATGCTGTGCTGCCCAGTGCAGTTGTCTGGGCACTGACCTTGTTCGTGAAGACAGACGAAAAAAAGCATTGAGTACATTTGCTTTTTTCACATCCTCGGTCACTAGATTGCCTCCCTCATTCAGTAAGGGGCCCACACTTTTCTTGACTTTTTTCTTGTTGCTAACATACCAGAAGAAACCCTTCTTGTTACCCTTAACATCCCTTGCTAGCTGCAACTCCAAGTGTGATTTAGCCTTCCTGATTTCACTCCTGCATGCCTGAGCAATATTTTTATATTCCTCCCTGGTCATTTGCACAATCTTCCACTTCTTGTAAGCTTCTTTTTTGTATTTAAGATCAGCAAGGATTTCACTGTCCAGCCATGCCGGTTGCCTGCCATATTTACTATTCTTTCTACACATCGGGATGGTTTGTTCCTGCAACCTCAATAAGGATTCTTTAAAATACAGCCAGCTCTCCTGGACTCCTTTCCCCTTCATGTTCATCTCCCAGGGGATCCTGCCAATCAGTTCCCTGGGGGAGTCAAAGTCTGCTTTTCTGAAGTCCCGGGTCCGTATTCTGCTGCTCTCCTTTTTTCCCTGTGTCAGGATCCTGAACTCGACCATCTCATGGTCACTGCCTCCCAGGTTCCCATCCACTTTTGCGTCCCCTACTAATTCTTCACGGTTTGTGAGCAGCAGGTCAAGAAAAGCTCTGCCCCTAGTTGGTTCCTCCAGCACTTTCACTAAGAAATTGTCCCCTACACTTTCCAAAAACTTCCTGGATTGTCTGTGCACTGCTGTGTTGCTCTCCCAGCAGATATCAGGGTGATTGAAATCTCCCATGAGAACCACGGCTTGTGATCTAGTAACTTCTCTTAGTTGCTGGAATAAAGCCTCATCCATCTCATCCCCCTGGTCGGGTGGTCTATAGCAGACTCCCACCATGACATCAGCCTTGTTGCTCACACTTCTAAATTTAATCCAGAGACCCTCGGGTTTTTCAGCAGTTTCATACCGGGGCTCTGAGCAGTCGTACTGTTCTCTTACATACAACGCAACTCCCCCACCCTTTCTGCCCTGCCTGTCCTTCCTGAACATTTCATATCCATCCATGACAGTGCTCCAGTCATGTGAGTTATCCCAGCAAGTCTCTGTTATTCCGATCACATCATAGTTCTTTGATTGTGCCAGGACTTCCAGTTCTCCCTGCTTGTTTCCCAGGCTTGTTTCCCCAAATGGCAAAACCTTTTGAAGAGTTTGGCGACTTGGTTCTGAAATGACTTTTTCCAAACCAAACGTTGTTTCCAATCAACTTTTGAAATCTTTAGCTGGAGCCAGATTAAATTTGTTTTTGTTTTTTTATTGCTGAGAACATTTTTTAAAAAAATTCAGTTTTGGTGTGAAGCCGACCAGAGGTTTTTCTGGCTGTTTCGGTTTGGCCACCGACCCCAAACCCCCATTATGAACCCAGCTCCAGAGACAACCATCAGACTCAGACAACTGCCGCAAGGTCACCCTGACTTCCTTCTGCCCTAACCTTTTGCTTCCACAGACTGGGGAGTCCTGTTTGGTCCCTTTTCTGTTTCCAGTCTTTATGGTGCACAGGGACCCAGCGAATTGTAATTCTCCCAGTTCGGTTGCACACCTACTCCCCCCTCTCCCGTCTCTCTCAAATTCACCTGACAGTCTCTTGTATTGAGTATGCACCAATTTTCTGTACTAGTGCATGTGCACACCCCATGCAAAACTCATACCAGCTCCTAATGCCATACCCTGATGAAGTGCGCTGCCTCTCCTGCTAGTGGCTGGTTTGCATAGGATAACAGCCTACTCCTGCTACCATCCAATAGTGCTGCCCCTTCGGCTCAAGTAGGGGCCTCTCCTAGTTTGGTTCAGAAGCAGCTAGGTTCAAATCCCGCGGGTGGCTTTGGAACTGTTCCACGATTTGCCCCTTAAGAAGTTCTTCACATAAACAAACGTACCCACAGACACCCCCCCCCCCCGTTCAATCAATCAATCAATCAAGCTCCCGCCCCCCCGGGCAAGCAAGGAAGAAATTGTTACTGTTACTTCTTTGGTTAAAACCCTCGGGCGATGGCTGAGCTGCTGGGGCCATGGGACCCGTATATGTATCTCTGCCCCGGGGGTACCGCACCCCGGACCTGTCTGCCCGCATCCCTGGCGCGGGGGACCGGCCCGAGCTGCGCATCGCTCCGCGGCCCCGCCGGGGAAGCTTAGCGTCAAATCTCCTACCTGCTCCCCAGCCCCGGCCGGCATGGTCCTGGCGGCTGCCCCGGGGAAGGCTTCGCTGGCAGACGGCTCCGGCGCGGGGGTCCCGCCTTCCTCCGCTGCGCTCGGCGGCTCCGCTCCGCGGCTCGGGCGCGCACCGGCTGGAACTGGAGCGGGGGGCGGGGGCGGACGGAGACAAAGGCTGGCGAGCGGGGCGGGGACGGAGCCGCGCCGAACCCACCCGGGATGGCTCCGGATCTGCCCGCCGGCGCCGCTCACGGGTCTGGACACAAAGCGGCGCGGCGGGGCGAGCTCCGGGTGGGCGGCCATGGCAGGGCCCGGGGCGCCGGGTAATCGCCCCCGCAACGGCTCCAGCTAAACCGGATCACCGGGCAGCCCCCGCCGCGCCAAACCGGATCGCCAGGAATCCGGGTCTGCCGTGAGAACCCCCCTTCCCCCCCCCCCGCCCGCCCGAAATCCGCGTTTCCCAGGCTTAAAGCGGACGTCAGTTGCCCTGGCCACAAGCGTCCGCAGGGCCCCGGGCTGGACGCGACCGGTTCCCGATCTACACGGGAGCCTGGCGGATGGGAGTCTCCATGGTCCGGCTCCTGTAGGACCCGAACCCGAACCCGCCTTGGGCTGACAGGGGCTAGAGCGGTCACTCCCCCGCCCATCGAGAGCTGCTTGCCAGTTCTCCTGGTGATCCTAAGGGGGGGGGTCTCTCTCTCTCTCTCTCTCTCTCTCTCTCTCTCTCTCTCTCTCTCTCTCTCTCTCTCTCTCTCTCTCTCTCTCTCTCTCTCTCTCTCTCTCTCTCTCTCTCTCTCTCTCTCTCCCCCCCCCCCCCAGGCAACAACAAAAAATGGCTACAAAATTACACGTTTTCAGGGCCTTAAAATAAAAAAAGTCTAAATTAAGGTCTGCCCCCCCCCAAATCCCCCAATGTTGCGTCGATTACACTTTGCGAGTAAAAGTTGGGTTGTGAATGGGGGTGAGAGTTGAAAGGGGGCCCCATTGCTTGGCTGTGCTTAGAGCCCCAGAAGCAATGAATTCGCCCGTCAGTGGTACTTAACCTGCAACTTAATCATGAAACATATCACAGAGAGTCCTACAGATCAGTTACATGCTGTTGGTTTATTACATACAGTGTATAAGTTCAGGCTTTGTCTTCCCTGACACAAATGGTTGCTTTTTTACAGCATGATAAACACCACATAATGATCTTGATATAAAATCCTAAGCAGAAACAAGGCACTTGTGTTTACTGCCAGGTAGTGAAGCACTGTCAGCTAACCCTTACCCTGGGTTGACCTTGCTGAGTTTATCGGGCAATTAAACTATGATAACTTGTCTCCATGAAGATTTTACAGTGGGATAGATGATGCACATTCGTTATTCTGAGGTAAAAACATACCTCTTTTGTCATTGAAGACATAGACTGATGGGCTAGCTTGGGGAAGTGCTAACCCCTCCTTGTGTTCATTGCCGGTCAAGCTTTTACTTGGTTTCACTGAGATGGCAGATCACAGCTGAGTCAAAGAGCTACCCAGGGTAGAAGGCACACTTAACATAGTGTGACTCTACACAATAAGGTGTATTAGACGCTTATGGGAAAAATAGTTGCTATAGAGATGGTCGACAGTCTTCGTACATCTGAATATCATCGCTATTTAAGTGTTTTAATACTCAAAGGCTTTTAGTACACATTCTGTTCTGACTTACCTCCTGTGCAACATGCAAGGAAAGTAACACAATGTTTAAGAACATAAGAATGGCAATGTTGGGTCAGACCAAAGATCCATTTAGCCCAGTATCTTGTCTTCTGACAGTGGCCAATGCCAGGTGTCCGAGTGGGAATGAACAGAACAGGTGAGCATCAAGTGACCCATCTCCTGTTGCCCTTTCTCAGCTGCTGGCAAACAGAGAATAAGGACACCCTTTGTGCCCGTCCTGGCTAATAGCCATTGTTGAATTTATCCTCCATGAACATATCAGTTTCTTTTTTGAACCCTGTCATAGTCTTGGTCTTCACAACATCCTTTGGCAAGGAGTTCCACAAGTTGACTGTGTATTGTATGAAAAAAATACTTCCCTTTGTTTGTTTTAAACCTGTTGCCTAATAATTTCATTTGGTGATCCCTAGTTCTTGTGTTATGAAAAGAGTAAATAACACTTCCTGATTTATTTTCTCCACGCCAGTCATGATTTTATAGACCTCTATCATATGTCTCCTTAGTCATCTGTTTTCCAAGCTGAAAAGTCTCAGTCTTATTAATCTCCCCTCATATGGTAGCCATGCCAGACTCCCTGATTGTTTTTGTTGCCCTTTTCTGAACCTTTTCTAATTCCAGTATATCTTCTTTGAGATGGGGTGACCACATCTGCATGCAGTATTCAATATATAGGCATACCATGGATTTATACAGAGGCAATATGATATTTTCTGTTTTATTATCTATCCCTTTCCTAATGATTCCCAATGTTTTGTTAGCTTTTTCGACTGCCACTACACATTGAGTGGGTGTTTTCAGAGAGCTATCCATGATGACTCCAAGATGTCTTTCGGCCGGGGTCCATCCCATGAACCCGGTTCCGCGGTACATTTAAAGCGCCTTCAGAACTCGTCCCGGGGAGGGGGGAGGTCGCGCTCCGCTGGTGACACTGGCGCTGTCAGTGAAAAATAGTGAACCGTTAACACCGGAACGTAAAACCGAAAGTTTCTCTGTGAACATGTAAATTCCCTGGTTTTCCCCTGGGAAATGGGTTTTTAGGCTCCCTGCTGATGCCCCACTTTACCCTCTTTTGGAGTAGCCTGGATCTGTGACCTGGATGAAGCTGGGCTCCTGCCAACAGACTTCCCGGTCTCACTGCTCTCAGGTAAACCCTAAAGCTCCCAGGCCCTGCCACCCACCCCACCCCCATTAAGCCAAGCCAGGCCCCTCTCTCCTGGTGGGACCGAGGTCTGGGGCTCTCAAACTCAGTCGGTGGCATGAGCCCCAAAGCCCTGTCTGCAGGTGATGGGAACCTTAGCTCCAGGAGAAAACTAAGCCAGCTCCTCATCCTGGCTCTGCAACACAATGCTCTGTGGCCTTGGGCACATCACTTAAGCCCATGTGGGCCTCACTTCCTCCTCCTGAGAAATGGAGCTAATTCCACCCTGCCTCTCAGCTCAGGAGGGTGCCAGGAGGGTTAACAATGACTTGTAAAACCCTGTATAAGGCTGCATGGGGGGGGGCACTCAAGCAATCATCACGATTCTTACATGCCCCCATCTTAGCGGAGAACATAGCCAAGAAAATGGAGGGGGGGGGGCCCAGGCCTCCCTAGATTACGCTGATCCTTGGCCACTGGAATGGCCCCTTGGGACCATGGCTAGCAGATATAAAACAGCCCCAGGAGCAAGCATCGGAAGCACAGCTCAGGATCTCGGTCATTAATATTTACTTATAGGCACATCCGTGGCTCTTATCTCTGTAGTATCTGAGCAGTTACTGTTGGCAAAACACGTTGAGAATTAAGTGCTAAATATTATATCAGTGACATCAGCTTATATGGACCATGCAACATCAGCTTATATGGACCGTGCAACATCAGCTTATATGGACCGTGCAACATCAGCTTATATGGACCGTGCAACATCAGTTTGGACAAGACGTGTAATAAGGAGGCAGCCCCACCCTGTTACAGAGCAGGAGACATTCCAAGCAGTTTGTCTCCCAGGACAACCCAATTTCCCCAATACACTTGTGTCCTTGTGCCGTAATAAACCACGGCCCAGTGCCCCGCTGGGATGGAGAAATGCAACAAGGCAGCTGCCCCGCGACCTCAGGGGACCAACCAATACATCTTAAGATGGATGGTAACGTGCATTTTGCCTGCACAAAGGCTGTGGTAGCCAGGATCCCCCTTCAACGCAGAGTGCTGAGGGACCCAGTTAACCAGTGGTGGGGGTTTGTGATGTGGACATGTGGTAACTGGACTAGAGCTTAACTCACATAGCCCACTGCTCAGTGACTGATACATCTGCTCCCTTGAGGGCATCTCTCCTCCTGTCCCTCCTATCCCCGGACAGGTACGGAGCAGTAGGGGCTGCACTTTGCAGCAAAGTGATCAGACCCCCCAAAAAACACCTTCCTTTTCCCGGGGGAGGGGACAGTGAGAGGGGCCTTAAGTTAGCTCCCCACTACCGCAGAGCCCTGCCCCTGCTCCTGGCTTCTCCCTGGAGATCTCTTAGCCAAGCGCTGACCTAACCTAGACGGCAAAATCGCACCAGGCCCAAGGCCGGGCTGGTATGGTTTAATGAAACGTTCCAGCTGCCCGCTTGACCTCAATCCCGCCCCGTGCCGTCCCACAGCCGTTTGTTAACAGGGAACTACACTGCAGCCACAGAACTGATCTGACACCAAGGGGTTGCTTGCTGTCTTGGTGGTGAAGCACCGGGACCTCCATTTTGTGGGCTGATGTGGCTGTTACACTGAGAAATCCCGTCATATTTCTCAGACATCCTAAAATTGCTTTTAAACGTGAAACGCCGCTCCTCCAGTTCAATGAAATACAGCTGTCGATACATTGTTTCAGAAGGCGGAGGATGTACTCCCAGGCACTATTTTAGATTTGATTCTGATTTGAAAGTGACCACGAAATAAGAGCCCATTCTTCTAAAGGCAGGGAGTGGGAGCAGCAGAACAAAGGCAACGGGCTTCAGCAAAGCAGGCTTCAATCAACTCAGGGAATTGGTAGGTAAGGAGGTCCCACTGGAAGAAAATCTAAAGGAAAAAGGAGTTCAGGAGACCTGGCAGTTTGTAAAAGAGACAATATTAAAGGCACAATGGCAAACTATCTTGATGTGAAGGAAAGATAGGAAAAATAATCCGAGACCAATATGGCTACCTCAGGAGATCTTTCATGACCTGAAAATCAAACAGGAATTGTACAAAAAGAGGAAACGTGGACAAATTGCTAAGAATGACTACAAAAGGATAGCACACGCATGCTGGGACAAACTCAGAACGGGTAAGGTAAAAAATGAGTTACAACTAGCAAGGGACATAAACCTCAGGACAAAGAGGTTCTATAAATACATTAGAAGTAAGACAAGGACAAAGAAATGTACACGTCCATTACCTAACGGGGAAGGAGAGCTAATGACACGGAAGGAAAGCTTCTCAGATGGCACAGACGGCTGAAGAGTTTCATTCCTTTTTGCTTCGGTCTTCACTAAAAAGGTTAATTGGGACCCGATGTTTAACACGATTAATAGTCATAATCAGGGGGAAGGAAAACAGGCCAGAATAGTAAAAATCAGGTTGAAGAATTTTTAAGTAAGTGAGATGTATTCAAATTGGCAGAGCTTGATTCAATGCACCCGAGGATACTTTAAGAACTAGGTGAAACCATCTCTGAAGCCCTGGTGACTGTCTCTGAGAACTCCTGGGTGAGGTTCAGAGGACTGGGGAAGGGCAAACAGAGAACCTATCTTTAAAGAGGGGGGAAAGGAGGATCAGGGAAATTCTAGCGCAGGCGTCAGCATCCTATGGCACGCCTGCCAAAAGTGGCACGTGAGCCGATTTCCCCTGGCACACGGTGGAGAGCTCAGCCCGCCGCCGCTTTGGGGTTTCCCCTGCTGACCCCTTGCCAGCTGGGGTCCCCGCCTGCCCCACTCAGAGCCTTCACCCAGGCTGGCAGTGGGCTGAGACCCCGGCTGGCAGGAACCTGCAGGGGAAACCCCAAAGCTGGACTGACCCCCTCAGCCCCTCCCCTTCCACCCAAAGCCCCACCCCTTCCGGACTGGCACGAAAATCCTTATATTTCACTGAATAAATGAAGACTCAGCACACCGCCTGTGAAAGGTTGCTGATCCCTGGGCTATACTCATCTTGAGAGATGGAGCAGGTGCTTCCTAGTGAGTGTCTGGGTTTTTTTTAATAAAGAACATAAGGGAATGGTGAGGATTTAGATCAGTGGTTCCCAAAGTGGGCGATACCGCCCCCTGGTGGGCGCTGGAATGATTCAGGGGGGCGATAGTAGCCTCAGGTGCAATTGGGGGGAGTTGAATAAAAATAGGGGGCGGTGAAAGAATAAAGAAAGAGGAGAAGATAAGAAAATTTTGAAAAACACTTCGTACGTTTCATCTGTTGTGTAACATAGGAAGTCGTAGGGATTAGGTACTTTATTTTCCAAATAAACATACAAAATGCAAGTTGTAACCGATCAGTGGTCAAGTCTGCCGACAGATCTTATCAAGCAAGTGTTGGCAGACGAGCGTGTCGCGCATTGTCGGCAAATCCAGCATGCATCGGCGGGAATATGTGCGTGTAATTACTTGTTTGCAATACGATACTATAAATAGGCGACATTATGAAATCAAATTTAGATTGTTTCTGAACTGTGTGAGAAGCAGTTAAAAATAGTGCAAGTGCAATAATTATTTAAAATAGTTCTAATAAAACAGCAAGTTACACGTGAGTATATTTATACATTTTCTTACATATCTACCATACGTTTCTGTGTCTTCTAGTGCTTACTAATAATAACATTGTAGCAGGTAATACGCACTATGCTACACAAGTCAGCGTCTGATATTACCAAGAAAATTTCTTTGAGCAAGAATACAGTGCAAAGAAGAATTGATGAAATGGCTCAAAATGTTGAAGACTCATTATGTGAGTATTTAAAAACATCCCGGTTCTCTATACAGCTTGATGAGTCAACTTTGCCAGGAAATGAAGCCTTACTTTTAGCATACGTGCGATTCATAAAAGAAGAAAAAAATTGCCAAGAATTATTATTTGCTAAAAATTTGCAAACTGATACTAAAGGAGAATCGATATTTTATACATTGGAGGAGTTTTTTAAAGAAAAAGAAATCCCCCTGAGTAATATCTTGTCAGTTGCTACTGATGATGCTCCAGCAATGATAGGGCGCTACAGGGGTTTTCTCGCATATTTTAAAAAAGCGGTACCAAATGTATTCGCTGGACACTGTGTCATTTATCGTCAACATTAAGTTGCCAAAAATCTGAGTGAACGCCTAAATAGGTCATTATATTAGGTCATTAAAGCAATCAACAAAATCAGAAGCAATTCATTGAATGACAGATTATTTAGACAACTTTGTATTGAAAACGATGAAGACTTCAATCGCTTGCTGCTTCATACAGAAGTTCGTTGGCTATCAAAAGGTGCCTGTTTGGATAGGTTGTATAAACTCTTTGAATCTGTGCTAGAGTTCCTAGAAAATCATGATAATGCTTTACGAGCCAACTTGATTGATTCCAAAAATGACATAGCTTATTTGACAGACTTGTTTAATAAATTTAATGAAAAAAATCTACAGCTCCAAGGCGATGAGCTGAACTTAATCAAAACAAAAACTGTTATTTCCATGTTTGTGGCGAAACTTCTATACAAACGAAATTTAGGACGTGGGGAATTCAGCCAGTTTCCAAATTTATCAGCAATAGAAAAACACGATGAAGACTTGCTTACTTATTGTCAGCACTTGGGGCTCTCCATTCTGACTTCAATCAACGATTTGAAGATATTCTTAATATGAACATACCCGATTGGGTTTTGGACCCCTTTTCAAGTACTAATACAGAAGAATCGCCAAAATTACAAGAAGAACTGATAGAACTAAAAACAAATGAGGAATTGAAATTTAAATTCAATGACAGTTACCAACAGTTCTGGCTACAAAAGCAGATACCTACACTTTATCCTGGATTATATGCCATAGTACAAAAGTTTTTAATTGCATTTCCTTCATCATATTTAGTGGAACGTGGGTTCAGTGCGGTCACAAATCTGTTAACTAAAAAAAGAAGCCGACTGCAAATAACTAATCGTGGTGATTTAAGAATGCTGCTGACAAAGATAGAGCCAAATATTAACAAATTGATAGCAGCGCACCAGGTTCATCTTTCTCATTAGAATTATTTTTAATGTTATTCGTGATTTTTATTTAAATATTATCCTTCGTTATTGTAATTTTCTGTGTGTAATGCGAATGTTACTATGGTCGATTTCAATAAATAATTTTATAATTTTAAGCTTCAACATGTCTTATTTGCAACAACATCTTTTCTTACTATGTTGTAGGACGTAGGTAGAAATATAGATACATAAAATAACGCAAATTTGTCACTGCATCTTTCTGTTTGTTCACTTAAAGAAGGTAGATTTTCAGTAATTTTTTATCTGAAAAAGGGGCAGTAGGCCAAATAAGTTTGGGAACCTCTGATTTAGATGAAACCATTTAGACTCTGAAGTTCTTACTGAGCAGAAGAAGGGGAGGAGCTGCATCACCGTTGCTCTTGTTTTTTGGCAAGAGACAGATTTCTGAAAGGAACAGGCAGGTGGGCCTGATCTATTCTAGAGGCTGCTTTCCCTGGTGGGCCTAGGAAGTGACTGTGAGTTGAGAGATCTGTGTTCTTGCCCCAGTTCTGTCATTGATCCCTTGGTCTGTTCCAACCTCTCTACGTGTTTCCTGGGTGGCCTTACGCTGAAGGAATCTCTCATCCTGTTGTTCTCCCTTGTGCCCCGAGATGCAGTTGTGTGCTAATTCTCCAGCTCCTAGATCTAGTCCGTTTACTGAAAACTTAACTTTTTGCATTTGTTTTAAAGACTATTAACTACCATGAGTTTCAGACTCTTGATGTACTTAACAGATTAGACTGGGGGTGGGCAAACTTTTCAGCCCGAGGGCCACATCGGGGTTGCAAAACTACATGGAGGGCCGGATAGGGAAGGCATTGCCTTCCCAATAGCCTGGCCCCACCCTCTATCCATCCCCTTCCCACTTCCCACCCCCTAACTGCCTTCCTCAGAATCCCCGACTCATCCAACCCCCCCTGCTTGTCCCCTGACCGCCCCCTCCAGAGACCCACCACCCTAACTGTCCCCCAGGACCTCCCCCAACCCCCTGTGATCCCTGTCCCCTGACTGTCCCAACCCCTATCCACCCCTCCACCCCCGACAGACCCCTGGGACTCCCACGCTCCATCCAACCCCCCCCCTGTTCTCCAACTGCCCCCTCCAGAGATCCCGCCCCTAACCACCACATGGGACCCCACCCCTATCCAACCCACCCTGCTCCGTTCCCCTGTCTGCCCCCTGGGAGCCCCTGTCCCTTATCCAACCTCCCGGCCCTGGCCCCCTTACTATGCTGCTCAGAGCAACATGTCTGGCTCCGTGCGGAGCCAGACACCTTGCCCTGCTCTCCCACCGGAGCGCGTAACCCCACCCCCAGAGCACTGCCCGTGCATCGGCATGGCTCCAGGGGAGGGGGGAAAGCAGGAAAGGGGCCAGGCCAACCTCCCTGGCTGGGGGGCTGGGCGGGACGGTCCCACGGGCCAGATGTGGCCTGTGGGCCGTAGTTTTCCCACCCCTGGATTAGACTCACTTTAGCTATCATATTCATAAGATTATGCTAGCTCAGGTGCTGGAGGTTACTATTATTCCTGAGTATAATTAGGCTTTACTCATAAGAGATTTTGGAAATAGATTCTCCCTTTATTCCAGCAGATGAGGGAACCATGATCAAAGCTGAGAAGCAGCCAAAAAGCCTAGGACCACAAGGGGGACACTCAGAAGAGGAGTGTGACACTATGCCCTATATTCTTCTGCGAGATAGTTCAGTATGATATGAATATGGCATAACTAAGATATGTTTTACACACAATGGGTCATGTGCGGTATCATTGGAAAGGTTATGATGTACTGAGTATGATTATCCTATTTTGTGTGCATATATCATTTCTGTATCTGCAGTTAGGAATATTTATTATGTAACAATTACAACTGTAACTGCCTGCGTCCGACGAAGTGGGTATTAGCCCAGGAAAGCTTATGCTTCAATACTTTAGTTAGTCTTTAAGGTGCCACAGGACTCTTTGTTACCTCTGCTATTCCAGACTAACATGGCTACCTGATTAATTACAACTGTGTTTACACCTGGAGAAGCCCACTAGACAGAATGCAATCAGCCTGAATGGGCCATTAGGAGAACTGAAGATGCTAATCTCGCACCTTCCTGAGAAGTTTCCTGGGATGCTGCTTTGACACTGCAGGGTCATGTGATCATGTCACCTGGTATTGGACACCATCTTGGACTGCTAGTATTTTTCCATTAGTAGGCAGTGGGGATCAAACTGGGAAACAAAGGATTCCTGTTATATGTAAGTCCTATTTAAGGCTGGATATGGCTAAACCACCCTGAACACGCCCGATCCCATCGGATCTCAGAAACTAAGCAGGGTTGGGCCTGGCTAGTACTTGGATGGGAGACCTCCTAGGAATACCAGGTGCTGTAGGCTTAACATGGGTGTGGGACTAGCAACTCCACCCTGTAGGGAACCAAATTGCTACCGAAACACCAACAACAGAGATGGAATGATCTGTGGTTGGTGGCCCATACCCTGGCTGGGGGGTGACGGGCAGAGAGAGATTTAAGGCTGGGGAATGGTTTTTCACTGAATCCCAGCCCAAGATGACTGCTAAAAACACCTAAAACTGAACTTGGGAAGAGGTGGACCCGGGCTAGAAGGTGTCTGACCTGTGAAAGAAATATCTGGAATTCTAGGCTTCAAGCAGAAGTTTGTCTTCAAGAATCTTTGCAACCTGCTTAAAACAACATTTAGGGCGAGAAATTACCATTTGTAGCCAGTTTCTTTAGTGTATTAAGCTTAGTTTGTGTGTTTTCTTTATTTGCTCATTAATCTACTTTGATCTGTTTGCTATTCCTTATCATCAAACAAAACCTGTTATTTGTAGTTAATAAACTTGTTTTTGTTGTCTATAAATCAGTTTGTGCAATTCATAACTGGGGGGGAGGGGGGCAAAATGCTGTGCATATCTTCCTCCACATTGAGGGAGGGGGCAATTTTCTTGATCTTACGCTGTATAGATTTCTGTGCAGCACAAGACAATACATTTTTGGGTTTGCACCCCAGAAGGGGTGTGCACTTGAGTACTGGGCAATCCCCAAGCTGAGTCTTCCCACACAGAGCTGATTTCAGGGTCTGTGTCTTCCTGCAGCCCCTACCTGTGTGTGTGCTAGAGGAGGAATCTGCTCGGTATAAGAGAGGTTGCAGTGAACTCCTTGTTCTGGAGGATGCTGTCATGGAAGAGGGGCCACCTATCTCCACAGATCCTGGGCAAAGGCAGAGGGATCTCTTGGAACATGCCGAAGTCCTGAGTCTGGAGGTTGCTACGGATCCTTGCTATGCACTGAATGTGAGGATCTCTGCATCTTGGATCTTATTGAATATCAGGAGACTCATGTGGCGAAGGAGCCATATAGCTGTGTGGAAAGCTGTAGCCAAGAGCAGAGGCCTGGATGGGGAGTCTATCTGTGCTATAAGTGCCTGAAAAGCATTAGCTTTAGATTGTATCTCTCCATTCACAAACGGATCCACCTGGGCAGGGGCCCTTCCGCTGCACTGTGTGTGGGAAAGGCTCCATTGAGAAACACCTGCTCACCGGGCACTCCAAAACCCACGCGGATAGACTGTACCACTGCTCATGGCAAGAGAGGAGCTTCGCTGAGAACACACCCGCCTTGAAACAGCAGAGAGGCTGTACCACTGCACTCCGAGAAAGGACTTCCGGGCTAAGTGCTTCCTCGCCACACACTCCATAGTCAGCGACAGAGAATCCACCACAACCCTTATGGTTCATTATTCTCACCATTAAAAGAAATATGCCTTATTTCCAGTCTGAATGTATCTAGCTTCAGCTTCCAGCCATTGGATCATGCTATACCCGTCTGCTAGACTGACGAGCCCATTATTAAATACTAGTGTAAAAGCCCGTGTACACAGGCCAACCGTAAGGGCTCACACCCCGCCCCCACCGCCCATCCCCCTCCCCCCTCGCCCCCCCTCGCCCATCCCCCTCCCCCCCAACGGCCCCTCCTCGTCCAGCCCCCAACGGCCCCCCCTCGCCCAGCCCCCTGCAAGGCCCCCCCTCGCCCAGCCCCGTCCCCCCTCCAAGCGCCCCCCCTCACCCAGCCCCGTCCCCCCTCCAAGGCCCCCCCTTGCCCAGCCCCCTCCCCCTGCAACGACCCCCCCCTCGCTCAGCTCCCTCCCCCCTGCTCAGCTCCCTCCCCCCTCAACTCCTCGTCATGCGCCCGACAGCCCAGCTAACTTTATATGTATAACTGCTCCTTGGTGCTCGAGCTCCGTGTGAATGAGGATCGCTCAGGCGGCACGCGAGGCGGCCATTTTGTGCCTACAACCTACAACCCCCAGCATGCCGTTTGTCCGGGCCGTCTCTACTGCACATGACGGCTTCACACAAACTTTTCTAGCCAATTATTATATAGGATTTGTTCCCCATGTAGATACTTATAGACTGTAATCAAGTCGCCCCTTCACCTTCTCTTTGTTAAGTGAAATAGACACAAAGAGCTCAATCACTAGAAGGCAAGTTTTCTAATCCTTTAATTATTGTCATGAGTCTTCTCTGACTCCTCTCCAATTTATCAATCGCCTTCTTGAACTGTGGACACCAGACCTGAACACAGGATTCCAGCAACAGTCGCGCCAGTGCCAGATACAGAAGTAAAATAACCTCTCTACCGCTGCTCGAGTCCCCGGTTTACATATCCCAGGATCGCATCCCGTCCTTTTGGCCACAGCATTGCACGGGGAGTTCAGCTGATTATCCACCTTGACCACCAAACCTTTTTCAGCATCACCGATTCCCAGGATAGAGTCCCCCATCCTGTAAGTATGGCCTATATCCATTGTTCCTAGATATATATATGTTTACATTGAGTCATATTCAAATGCATATGGTTTATTTGCATCCAGTTTACCGTGAGATTCAGAACGCTCTGAATCAGTGACCTGCCCTCTTCATAATTTATCACTCCCCTAATTTTCGGGTCATCTACAAACTTTATCAGTGACGATTTTATGTTTTCTTCCAGGGAACTGATAAAAATGTTAAATAGTGTAGGACAAGACCTAATCCCTGTGGGGCCCTATTGGACACCCCTCCCCCACTTGATGACAATTCCCCATTTACAATTATGTTTTGAGACTTATCAGTTAGCCAGTTTTGAATCCATTTAATGTGAGTCATGTTAATTTTATATCATGCTAATTTGTTAATCAAAATGTCTTGCAGTGCCAAGTCAAAGGCCTTACAAACGTCTAAGTATATTATGAATCAGAGAGGTAGCCGTGTTAGTCTGGAATTGCAGAAGTGACAAAGAGTCCTGTTGCACCTTAGTTAGTTAGTTTTTAAGGTGTCACAGGACTCTGTCATTTCGAAGTATATTATGCCACTGCTACTATTCTGATCAACCAAACTTGTAACCTCATAAAATAAATCAGGTTTGTTTGACAGGATCTGTTTTCCATAAATCCATGGTGATTTGCATTAGTTACATTACCCTCCTTTAATTCTTTAATTGTTATCTCTAATCTGGTTCTTGCCTACTTATTTATACTTGCCTCTGGATACTTCCACTGAATGAGTCCGACAAAGTGGGTATTAGTCAACGAAAGCTTATACTTCAATACTTTTGTTAGTCTTTAAGGTGCCACAGAACTCTTTGTTGCTTCTTTAATTCTTTGTTAATCAAGTCCTGGATCACCCACTACATTATCTTGCCCTGGATTGATGTCAGGCCTATAAATGTCCCCTTTAAAAATTAGCACGTTAGATTTCTTCCAGTTTTCTAGAACTTCCCCCAGCGTTCCAAGACTTCTTGAAAATCAACACTAATGGTCCACTCAGTTCCTGGGCACTGTGCTTACAATCTAAAGAAAGACAAACGGTCGGAGGGGAAAGAAGCAGGGAGTGGAGACTTGTGCAAGTTCCCCCAGCAAGTTAGTGGCAGATTGAGTCTAGAATTGGGGTCCCCTGACTGCTTTTCCCATAGATTTAGAATAATGTGATTTTTATTTTATAATTTTATAATTTCAATGTTCGTTTTAAAGCATTTCCCCTCCCCCAGTACTTATTGAGTCTAGTGTTTCGCAGTTGTGCAAAGTTACGGGTAGTAAGTGTTTTCAAATCAATTTACAGGAGACTCTCGATTATCCAGGATGATAGGGAAAAAATTAATCCTGGTTAATAAAATCCCAGATAATCACCATCCATAGAAAATATGGGGAGGAAGGGGTTGGTTCACTGGCTGGAGGGAGGTGTTGGTTCACTGGTTGGTTCCCTGTGCTGGAGGGAGGTGTTGGTTCACTGGCCGCCCTGTGCCCCGGTGGGGTTGGGGTTTTTTTGTGCTTGGGGCCACAACAAAGCCAGAGCCAGTCCTGTGAGTTACACGTATGTATCTGTTCACAGCTGCGGGATATTGGGGGGAGGAGGAGGAGTCAGCCAGTAATTATTTTACAACAGTAGAATTTAAGAGTCAAAAAGAAAACACTTTATCACCATGAAAACCCCAACGGTCGTAGGGTGACCAGATAGCAAGTGTAAAAAATCAGGACAAAGGGGTGGCGGGTGCCCATATAAGAAAAAGCCCCCCAAATCGGGACTGTTCCTATAAACCGGGGCACCGAGTCACCTTAACTCGCAACATGTCCAAATATACAAATCCCCCTTCATTCAAAACCAATGGCTGGTAAGTTCTCAGGCAGCATTGGCCTGTCTGTAAACGCCCCTTAGGACAGACGGGACATTGCTGTAGGTTTCTGTGTTTGCGCTGACACGGACCTTACCCAACAGAAATCTGCCCCTAGGGATCGCACTGGGGCAGGGCCCGGATCCACCCACCCCGGGGCCGTTCTCGGACCGAGGCCGGTGCCAGGTGCACCGGAGAACGGAGCAGGCCGATCCAGCCCCCCGCCGGGCTCCGCTCACCCCCCACCCGCCGCCAGGGGCGCTGCCGCCCCGCTCCCCGCCGCTCCCGGGCCCCGGCAGCCAGGCCGCGGCTCCCTCCCTCCCGGCCGCGCTCGCTCTGCTCCGCCCGGCAGCGGGGCCGGCCCGTGGCGAGGCGGCGCCGGGACTCTGCCCAGCCCGGAGCGGGAGCGGAGCTCGGCCGGGCCCGCTGGAGAACCCCGCCCGGGGGGGCCATGGCCGAGCGGCCCGCGGCCCAGGTAAGGGCCCGGAGCCCCGGGAGCTTCTCCCCGCGGGGAGCGCGGGGCTGCCGGGTTCGGGCCGCGGGGGCGGCTCCGGGTGGGGCGGGAGCCTGGACCGGCCCCCGCTCCCACCAGCCCCGGGCCTTCGTGGGAAATTTGCCGCTGGGGGGTTCGGGTTTGGCCGGTCTCTGGTGGTTCCCGGGCGGCCTGGGTCTTTGTCCCGGCCCGGGGGGGGGGGGGGGGGGGGGGGGGGCAGGCGGTGACTGTGAGCCAAGCCCGAGCCGAGGGACTCCGGCTGCAGGGGGGTGGGGAAGGGGAGGTCCTGTCTACACGGGAACCGCAACGTGTTTATGTCCCAGTTTGGGACGCGGGTCTGAACCAGGTGCAGCAAACACGCCTCCCTTGTGTCCCTGCTGCCCCTTTTCCATCCTCCATACCGAGCTCCTGGGCTCAGCCAGACACCTCCTGGGGTGGCCATGGGCCAAATCAACAAGCAGAGCAGCACGTGTGGGCAATGCACTCTGGTCCATCTTAGCAACACCAGTGCCAACCTGGTTACACACGGGCATGGCTGCCTGTTGTCGGGCCTGGGCTGCGATGCTGATCCAGGCCACCCTCAGCGGGACCGAGCAGGGTTTTCTGAGCAGTAGGCTGCTGCAGCTCCAGCCTTGGGTGCTTGGATACTGTCTGCCTCTTCCTGCTCTCCGTTTTCCCCTTGCTAGCACCCTGTTGGCCTGTGCTTGACAGGAGTAGGGAAGAGAAGTAGGAGGAGACAGATATTGGCAGCACCAGAGCCTCCAGGCTCATGTTACCCCCAAGTGGTCTTCCCCAGGCTCTACCACTTCTTCCACTTGAACAAAGGCTGGCCTGGTCCCTCTCCAATACACCCATCTTGCTGGTTTCTCCAGGCTCCCTCCCCTGCACACCGGTCAGACTGCTCACGGTCAGGTGGTGGCGAGATGGTTGGCTCTTTCCAGCAGTGAGATATGTCACGCCTGGAACGCCACTCAGCTGAAGGGGAAGAGTCTCTGGTGTGGGATAGGCCTGGCATGTGGTCCCCAAGATTCTTCTCCACGTCCGTTTTGAAATGGCGGTGGAATTAGGCCACCTGGTGGAAGAAGCGTTCAGGTCAGCGGGTGTAGCGAGTACGTCGGTGACGAGCCTGAGACGTTCATGCCGTTAGAGTCCCAATCCCACCAACGGGAGGCTGACAGAGAAGGGGCTGTTGTCTTTTTTTGTTGTTGCATCTGGAAGGCAGCCGTAAAAGACAAACTCTCGGGCCCAGAGAGCGCGGAGCCGCCTGGAACATGGGAGCGGGCCTGACGCCCTTCTCTTTGTGGCCGATCTCTTCTTTTCTCCTTGCAAGCAGGCTCCGCAATGGGGTGTCACAGCAGAGCAGCCAGTGCCTGTAATCCCTCCAGCTGCCCCAGAGCATCCTTCTGAGGCAGAAATGCCGCTGGAACAGACTGCCATGTGGCCAGAGGTAACTGTGGAGACGACCGTGGAGTCGCATGCTACGCGATTGTTGACGCTAGAGGGAAGAATGGGGATGGCGGAGAACAAACTAGTCGGCTGCGAGAGGACAGTGGTGGAATTTGGGAACCAGCTGGAGAGTAAATGGGCCGTGCTGGGAACTCTGATCCAGGAGTACGGGCTGCTGCAGAGGAGGCTGGAGAACATGGAGAACCTGCTGAAGAAGAAAGATGTCTGGATCCTAAAACTTCCCCCAGGCGCCCAGGGAGAAGTCCCCAAGGTAACAATATCCCAGCTAGCAATGAGGGGCAGAAGTAAAGCTGTCCCCTCTGTTAGACGTCCCAGGCCTGTGTAGCCCAGTGATATTCCGGTCTGTTACAAAATGGCTTGGATAGATTGGGTGCACTGGTCAGGGCTCCTTAGCTCCATTCTGCTCCTCCCCATTTACAGCCAATTAAAAGACATTCTGTCTTAAGCTGAGATGCTGTGACGTGCTCTCAGATCTGGAGCGAGTGCAGGGGACCATGGAATGAGAACAGGTGTAGTCTAGAGCTATCGATTTTAATGTTGGTAAGCAAGTCTTAACCTGTAGTACTGAACCTGCCGCTTCTTGCAGCTGGTCAGTGATCAGTTTAAAGGCCAGCCTTTGGTTTTATGAGTTTTCCTTCATAAGGAGGGAGGGATGCAATTGCTGATTGGGCACCCAGAGAGAGAGGAAAGAGGGTAGAGGGAAAACAGGTGATATTAATTGGTCCTGAGGATCCTAGCCGTGGTCTCTGCTCATAGACCTATCACAGATTCGGAGAGCAGGTATCCCTGCTGGCAGGGAGAAGTTGGAGGGGGCCGGGGGTGAAGTACCTGCGGTTACATCCATAAAACTATTGCAGGCTGAGGCATGAAGAGGGGAGTAGACCCAGGCTCCATCAGCAGTGGAAGGCTAGCTGACAGCCGTGGGTTTTGAGAAGGGGTGAGGGAGAATGCTTGGCATAGGCACTGCTGGAAGCTTTCCCGATGTAAGGGGCAGCATGAGAAGAGGCCTAAAGCCAGCCCCTGGAGAAGTGACCGAGTGTTAAGAGGAGGGACCTGGGCAGAGTATGGGCAGTAGAGGGGCGCTGTGAGAGGCAGGGGTTGCTGCGTCATGCTCTGAGGGTGATGACGAAGGTGGCTTGCGTGACACTGGGCTGGGGAGGGGAGGCACCATGGGGGCAGGCGATGCTGAGGGTCTGACCCTTGTGATTTCAGGTCCCTGTGAAGTTCGATGAGGTCTCGGGCTGTTTCTCCGGGCAGGAGTGGGGGGTTTTAGAGCAACGGCGGGAGGAGCTTCACAAGAACACAATGAGGAACAACTATGAGACGTTGATCTCGCTGGGTAAAGATAAGTTGAAAATTCCTTTAGTATCAATCAGATCTTGGAAGGGCCGGATGCTGCTCACTGTATTGCTCAGGCTGTAGGCAGGCACCTGCTAGCCTGGCCGTTGGAAAACTCTGGTCTTGCCCACAAGGAGGTAGGGAGCCCCTCTTCCTGATCTCTCTCCCCAGGCATGATACGGGGGGGACGGACCCAAAGCGCATCTGGCGGGGCCCATTTTGCTCCGCACTACTTGGCTGATCAGACGGCTCACAGCGCCTGAGCCCAGACAAAGCAAGCCCGTTCCACATCGTTAAGAAGAGAGCAGCCACCCTCTCATTCCCGTCCACTGGTGCTACCCATGGCCTCTGTGATGGAAGGGGGCAGGTTTGAACTAGTTCAAGGTTCTGTGGATTTGTAGGTGTGAACTCGGTGAATTATTATTAACCAAGCCCTAATCCCCTTAATATCCTTTCCCATGAACAGACAGTGCTACTTCCACGCCTGATGCTCAGTTGCTGATTGGACCCGGGGTGGAGCCTCGTGTCCAGGAACTGCAGGAATCTCAAAAAGAGAGACCCCCTCGCCTCCCGTCACAGGTGAGAAGGAACTGACCAGAGCAACTTGGAAGCAGCGAGAAGTCGTCAAGGGCAGGAAACGAACATGATCTTCCTGTGCTCTTGTAGTTGGTCTCTCTCTTCTGAGGAGTTCGGTCAACATGTTCCTTCTCTGTGGCAGCTTTTGCCATTCACAGCTAGTGCTGGCACCAGTGAGATGTTGCCATCTGCCCTGAAATCTGCCCTTAAGGGTTCAGCGGATGTGAGAGAAACCTAATGTTATTCTCCTTCCCCTAACAGGATCTCCCGTTTCTACGCCCAGCGAGAGCTCCTGGATTAAACAAGAGGAAACGCCGTGTGCTGAGAGTCAGGGGGGCTTGGTGGAGAGAGAAATCCCTACAGATCCCATCAAGGGTGAGTGGTTTACACAAGAAATGCTTTGCCGGCAGAGGCAGAGAAGAGGGATGTTACCGGGCAGTGGATGTCGATCACAGGCTGGAGGAATAGAACAGGGGAGTGGGAAGGTGATAAATAGGTAAGGACAAGGTAGATATGGGGAAGCAGTCTGGTGGAGGAGAGAGGCTTTATGATTATTTATTTGTATGGCTCAGCAGACAGGAATCCTGTCCACTCACAAACCATTTCCTGGGTGTCCTGGTGAATGAGGAAAGTCCTGGGAGGAGGTTGCTGTTGTATCTTCTCTGGATTCCCTTTGTATTCCAGCAGATGAGTGGTGTCTGGAGGACAGCGCTGCCACCTCGGAACGTCCCAGGGGGGCGCCCGGCAGCTCGGAAGAGGAGTTTCAGAGGCCTGCTGAGAGATGGAGCCCCGGGAGTCAGTGCAGCTCACTGACACCGCCGGCAAACCTTGCGGGAAGCAGCCTGGGCCAGCCCACTCCGTGTGGAGGAGACTTCGGGGGCCATGCACCAGCCACGGACCCAGGAGAGGGGCCGTATATATGCAACGAATGTGGGGAGAGCTTTGTCTGTAAGCAGTTGTTCGCGGTGCACCAGGGAGTCCACACCGCAGGGGGGGGCTGCATTTCTCCGGCATGTGGAGAAGGCCTCAGTCAGAAACCCAATCTCCTGCATCCCCAGAGCAGCCAGGTCCTGGCAGGGGCAAAGCCCTTGAAATGCTCTGAGGGTGAGATGACTTTTAGCCTCAGATCCAGCCTTCTCAAGCACCAGCTCAGTCACGCGGGCCCGTACACCTGCGCTAAGTGCAGGAAGAGCTTCAGGCTGAAGATCAGCCTCCTCGTCCACCAGCGGCTCCACGCGGGGAAGGGCGAGGGCTCGCTGCTCTGTACGGACTGCGGGAAGAGCTTCACCCACCCCTCGCAGCTTGTCAGACACCAGCGGATCCACACGGGGGAGCGGCCCTACCAGTGCACCGACTGCGAGAAGAGCTTCACGGAGAAATCCAAGCTCACCAACCACTACCGCACGCACACCGGGGAGCGGCCCTACGCCTGCGCCCAGTGCGGGAAGCGCTTCATCCGCAAGCACCACCTGCTGAAGCACCAGCGTGTGCACACGGGCGAGCGGCCCTACCAGTGCCCCGAGTGCGAGAAGAGCTTCACCCAGAAGTACTACCTGGTCGATCACCGGCGGCTGCACACGGGCGAGCGCCCCTTCCAGTGCCCCACCTGCCAGAAGAGCTTCACCGAGAAGTCCAAGCTCACCAGCCACTTCCGCATCCACACGGGGGAGCGGCCGTACCACTGCGGGGAGTGCGGGAAGCGCTTCACGGAGAAGTCCCAGCTCACCAACCACTTCCGCATCCACACCGGGGAGCGGCCCTACGCCTGCGCCCAGTGCGGGAAGCGCTTCATCCGCAAGCACCACCTGCTGAAACACCAGCGCGTGCACACGGGCGAGAGACTCCACCGCTGCCCCCAGTGCGAGAAGAGCTTCCGCTACAAACAGTCCCTGAACTGCCACCTGAAAATCCACTTGGGGACCCACTGCCCCGTGGGCAGCGCTGTGTCCCCTGAGCAACAAACCCCGGCTAGACCTCTTTGTGTGTGAGAGAGACGGGGCGGGGGTCCCAGGACTGGGAGAGCCTTGAGGTTCTGACGTCCCGTGGCATACAGACAGGCTGGGATTTCCAATTCGCCCTACAGGAGTGTGCAGTGTTGTCATAGCTGTGTTGGTCCCAGAAAACGAGAGAGACAAGGTGGGTGAGGGAATCTCCTTTTATAGGACCAACTTCTCTTGGGGAATGAGACGAGCTTTCGAGCCCCACACAGAGCTGCTCTTCAGCTCAAGCTGGACAGCTGCTCTCTTTCCCCAAGAGAAGTTGGTCCAAGAAGATATTACCTCGCCCGCCTTGTTTCCCTACAGGAGTCAGACATCCAACTCCAGGGCTTCACATTCTCTGAGGCCGCTTGGAAAATCGCAGCCTAAAACAACCCACTAAATTCCTTAAACATCCAGCCTACAGCCGGTGCTGGATGACTGTCTTAGAACTGCCGGCAGTTTCATGCCACCGTCCTGTAAGGGGTATTTAATAAAATACCTGCTTCTCACATGGCACTTTTCATCAGTAGAGCCCAAAGCGCTTTCCAAATTGAAAAGAATTTTAACACGGTCTAAATTTTGGGAGCCCAGCTGGAGAAGCCTTAAAGGAGCTTGATTTTTCAGAAGGTGACTGCCTGGCACTTGCTTCAAATCAGACTTTTTGGAGGCCCGATCAAAAACAGTCCCTCCCCCCCCAAATCACTTGTCACTGCTGAAGAACGTAGGCCACGATGTGTTTAAAGTCTCTTTGATAACAACCGTGAGCTTTTCCCCCGGGGGAGCTCCCAGGTTGGGAGGTGTTGCCAGCTATTCATTGGCTTGTGGCTATGCGGAAGGGGGACGGGTTCCACTTTCACTGTTGTTCCAGCTCATTTTGCTGCCACACTGAGCCAGGAGAGTGAAGCACTAGACGGGTGTTGAAACGCCATGATCAGCGCTCCTCCCTATGGTCCAGGGGCTGGAATGGAGACTCTCCCCCCCCTTCCCTCCCTGTCTGGAAGGGAAGGTTTATGCCGGGTGGAATGAAGCGGGAAGATGCACAGTCTAATCCTGATGTTCCAAGGTACTGAGTGGCTTCCGGTCCTGTTGATTGCAGTGGGAGTTGATGGTGCCGCTCAGCCCTTTGTAGGATTAGGCCCACGTAGTCGAGAGGGGCCAGGCGCCTGCAGCGAACAGCTGGAGGAAGTGAAGACAGCAGGGAAGGGGCAGCGCTGGGTGGGGTGGGGAGGAAGGCGGCAGTGAGTAGGAGAGTGGAGCAAAGGGGACAGTGAGGAGGGATGGTGGAGAGAAGAGTGGTGATCCCCCCCCAGGACGAGGGCAAAGCTAGAGAGCAGAGGCCCGCAGCTCTTAGCTCAGCCTCTGAGGAGGTAGAGCTCAATAGCAGGCAGGCTCAGGCTTGCTTGGTTTGGGGCCAGTGGAAAGGGGGTCAGTCCAGGAGGCGGTGTCCCTCTGGTTTGGTCAAGTAGCTCATGGCTTGTGAGCACACTTTCCATTCAACACCCCAAAGCGCTGCTGGGTTGGTGACGGTAAAACCTGGCCGGGTGTCTCCTGAATGATCCAAGCCAGGTGGACAAGGAGGGTTTTCAAACACTTTTGTAAATATCAGTTGAATGAACAGGGCGCCTCTAACTAAACGTTTTTCCCTTGGTTTCAAGTCTGTGTTTTGTACCATCCCCTTTCCTGCTGAGCTTGTGGTTATGAGTGGCCACTGTGCTGGCCTCTCTCGAGTTTGGGCCTGCACCCCCTTTTCGCCCTCTGTTCCAGTCGAGGGGGCCCATCTCAGCTCACCTTGGAACAGTCATAGACTTTTTAGGGTCAGAGGGGATCCATTATGATCATCTAGCCTGACCTGCACGATGCAGGCCACAGAATCCCACCCGCTCCTGCAATAAACTCCTAACCTAGGTCTGAGTTTTGAAGTCCTCAGATCATGGTTTAAAGACTTCAAAGTGCAGAGAATCCTCCAGGGAATCCTCCAGCAAGTGACCCGCGCCCCACTTTACAGAGGAAGGTGGAAAAAAAACCAGGGCCTCTGCCAATCGGCCCTGGAAAAATTCCTTCCTGACCCCAAATATGGCGATCAGCTGAACCCTGAGCATCTGGGCAAGACGCACCAGCCTGCAATTGTTCCGCTGGTGGCAGCTGTCCCTGCCAGACCCTGCAGGAGCAGCAACAGGGGCACCCCCTATGCCCTACTCAGCTAAGGTGGGGGACGGCATCCTGCAGGGTCTGTGACCTGTGCCCTCTCCAGGGTGGTTCTTCCCCCATCAGCGCAGGGGCTGCCCAGAGGCAGGACTGTGCTGCAGTCCCTGGACTTTAGAATCTCAGAGGCGGAAGGGACCTCAGGAGATCATCTAGTCCAACTTGCAATGCTGGGTTTAGCAGGCCAGTGCTCAAAGCACTGAGCTATCCCTCCCCCATCAGCGCAAGTGCCCGTGGTCCACAGACACCGGCTCCCCCTGCAGTTCCTCGGCTGGGGGCACTGCTGCGCGGCCACACCTTTCAGCGGCCATTGGGCTGTCGGAGGAGGGGGGGCGAAACCCCCTTCCGGAACCCCCTTCTCTGCTCCGGGGCTCTCTCCCAGCTGCCTGCTCCCCTCGGTGTTGCTCTGCCCCAGGGACCCCCGCCCAGTGCCCCTGATACCCCATTACTCCAGGGAAACCCCCCCCCCACTACATACACTGCTCCCCCAGTATCCCCTGCCCAGTGTCCCGATATCCCGCTGCTCCAGGGAACCTGCAACACACACACACACTGCTCCCACAGTAACCCCCGCCCCAGGGACCCCCACCCGGTGCACGTGATACAGGAACCACCCGGGATCCTTTCACTGTATTCTTGCCAGCCAGCTTCCCTGGCATCCCTCCAAGCTAGCTCCCCAAGAAACACCCTGTGGGGTACCCCTCACTCTTCCCAGGTTGCTGCCCTTTCTCCCGGACTGCTCCAGATACCCCGAGTTCAACCATGCAGCTACCCCAGACACCCCCAACCTTGAACTCCCCAAGGTCTCCCCCCCCCCCAAGCCCTGCCAGCGCCCAGCCGTCCGCTGCCCCACTATTAAGACTCTTCCACCCTCAGCGACAGCGAGGGAGGCTGGTCTCCTTCACCAACTCCCCAACTGTCCTCTGAGAAACGCCACACACCGAGCTGGCCGGGATGGGTGTGCGAAAGCCAGCGCCCCCCTGCCCCTGTCATGAAAGGAGAATCCCCGTTAGCTGTTAGCAGTACGGGGCCAATGACACACAGTGGAATGGACAGACGCCGCCCCCAGGCAGACACCAGCTTGCGTGTTAAACCCTGAGGCTGCGGGGAATAGGACACAGGCGGTTAAGAGCTGGGCAATGCCCAGGCCACCGACGGGGGCGCCCGGCCGACGCCAGCCCCCCCCCCCCCCCCCCCCCCCCCGACCGAAGGGACGCGACCCCCGGTCTCTACTGGAGCGTGGCACCGCTGTGCCCTGAGCCCCTCCGCCCGGCAGGGGGCGCTGCCGGCGCCCTGCTCCCGGGAACTCCCCTCCTCCCCGCCCGCCCCTCCCTCTCTCTCCTGGGCCGGCGAGCCGGACTCCCAGCATGCACCGCGCCCCCAGCATGGCCGCCGCGCCTAGCTCCTATTGAGGAGGCGCTGGGGACGCGGCCCAGCCCAGAGCCCTCGCCCCGCTCGGCCCCTCGCCCCGGCAGCCCCCGCGAGACCGACCCAGCCCCGGGCCATGGCGGAGTGGGCGCCCGAGCAGGTATGGGGGGGGCGCATCGAGCCGGCCTGGGGGGGTGGAGCTGCCCGGGGGGGGGCGCATCGAGCCGGCGGGGGGGGTGGAGCTGCCCGGGGGGGGCGCATCGAGCCGGCGGGGGGTGGAGCTGCCGGGGGGGGGCGCATCGAGCCGGCCTGGGGGGGGGGGACCCAGGCCCGAGGGGGGGCGGGGGGGTGGAGCTGCCCGGGGGGGGGCGCATCGAGCCGGGCGGGGGGGTGGAGCTGCCCGGGGGGGGGCGCATCGACCCGGCCTTTCGGGGGGGGTGTCAGCTCCGCGGTTCAGGGAGCGGGGAATGGAGCGTGGCTGCTTCACCAGCCCCCCCTGTTTCTATGGCAGCCAAGGCTGCGACTAGGGGCTCGGTCACACTCGCCGCTTGAGAGCGATTTGCGGCGCCCGCCGCCTTTGTAGCCCGGAGAGACTCGCTGTGGCGGGGGATCCTCTCGGGCAGAAGGCCCCCAAAGGGCCCCATCCGTCAAGAGACGTTTCCCTGGACAGCTCCTACCTGCTGGTGTCACACGGGGATGCCGGATGTTCTTACAAGACACCGATTAGAGAAGGAGAATTTGGGTGTTTTTTTCCCCTCGTTATTTGCATTGGGGATTTGACAGCCCTGATGTCTACTGGCTTTTGCTGATTTCTCGTTGGGGGTGGTCGGTTTCCCCTCTTGTTGGGGGTGGGGAGGTTTTCACACAGCACCCCGGGTGAGAGAAGAAAAAATAAAAAATACAAGTGTAAAAATGCAAATGTTGCGGGGGGGGGGGGGTCAGGGACAGAGAGAGGAACTGAACTGACTTTTAATGCATGTTTGAATGGATTTCAAGTTTAACATTTTCATTGCGGTCCTGTAGTAGTAAAGATCCAGACTCGGGAAGCTCTCAGCAGGCTGTGTGGCATGTGGCTCTGTTGTTGTTTCTCTCTGTGACTGACTCTGCCACTTGGGAATGTGACAACCCCCCCCCTTTCCAATGTGTGTCATTGCAAACAGGCTCTTGAATGGGACATGGAATCCCAGGACCTGTCACTTGAACAGCCTCTTGCTGTCCCCGAACCAACTTCTATGGAAGAGACAGATCTTCAGACGGCAGAGATTTCCCTTACGGTCGTGGCTGAAATCCAGGCTGTGGACAGGAAGGTTGAGGTTCAGGCAGCACAACTGATGAATCTGGAGGGAAGAATGAGGATGGCGGAAACAAAACTAGTCGGTTGTGAGAAGACAGCGGTGGAGTTCGGTAATCAGCTGGAGAGTAAGTGGACTGCATTGGGAACTCTGATCCAGGAGTACGGGCAATTGCAGAGGAGGCTGGAGAACATGGAGAACCTGCTGAAGAACAGGAACTTCTGGATCCTGAGACTCCCCCCTGGTGCTAATGGAGAAGCCCCCAAGGTAACAAGGTCCCAGCTAGTGCTGAGGGGATGTAAAGCCAGACCCTGAACCAGACACGGAAGGGTTTTTTGTACACTCAGATTGTTCTGCACAAGTAGATTTGTTTTAAAGGGAGTTGTAGTGTGGGTTTTCCCATCCCCGTTCTTGTTACTTACCTGCTCTGCAGTTTCCCTGTGTCCCATCATTATCAAGGTATATAGATTTTGCTTCTAACATTGCTTCCTTTGGAAATTTGACCTCTTAGTTCAGGGTAAAGCGAAGGGGGGAGGGGCTTTCCCTAATCATGTGACAAACAATTTGAGAAAGGGAACAGGCTAACTAACCATTAACCAACCACTGAGATAAAATCAGCAGTGTTCTTCTCCTCTTCTGTGCCCATCTGACTGATGTATTTGGTTGTATGGAGAATTCTAATGTAAATGTAGCAGTGTGGCTGGCAATGGAATAGCTGTGTTTAATGTGGGGGGGTTTAAATGCAGGATGTGACATCCCCAGAGAAGCCAAGTCACCCAATTGGAACAAGACTTTGCAACTAAAGCATCTTTTTTTGAATACTGATTGTGCAAAGTGCCCAAGGCAGCTCAGCCTACATAGTGTCTGGTGTCTGGATGGCATTTGACAACACGTAGGTAAGACACGCTGCTGCTCTGAGCGACTTACAATCTGAGGGCTGATCCTGCAGTCAGATCCATGTGGGCTGATCCTTTGCTTCTGCAGAGTCTCATGTAGTTTGGGGGGCTCTGCATGAGTACCAGGATCTACTAATGTCCCTCTCTTTGCAGAATTAGGGGTCAGTTGCAATAGACCCAATTAAAGGGGGCAGCAGGCTGTCCAAAGGGTCTGCGATGGAAATCCTACAGAAGGCTTCAGCTGTAGGAAGAGGCGAGGACTGGATGAGGCGAAATCCTTGCTCCAGTGAAGTCAATGGGAGTTTTGTCACAGACTTCAGTGGGGAATGGATTTCAGCTGTGTACAGCTGATGGGAGCCAGGCCCAATCTTGGAGAGTAGCAGGTGGGAGTGGGGGAGGAACAACAAAATCCAGAAGAGGATATGATGACAGAGAGAGCACTGGGAGGGAGAAGACAGGGCAGACTGTGGAGCATAATGAGGTGTTGGAGGAAACAAGGGGTGGCATGTAGACAGGGAGCAGACGGTGCTGAGTGTATCACCCTTGTAATTGCAGGTCCCGGTGACTTTCAACAACAACTCATTTAATTTCTCTGAGCAGGAGTGGAAGAGTTTGGACGAATGGCAGAAGGAGCTTTATAGGCACATCATGAAGGGCAACTACGAGGCTGTGATCTCGCTGGGTAAAGTCTGGCTGGGTTTTTGTTCCTCTCTTTGAAGCTGTGTGGTCTCTGAAGTGCCAGATTTCCCCAGGGTCTGAGCTATAAAGCTCCAGTGCACCCTGGTGGATCAGGGGTCTGGGTGGCTTGTGTGGGGAGAGAGGGGGGGGGGGGGGTCTGATACAGGGATATGGAGACTTTGTTCAGTTAATTATCCAGGCTGCACTGTCAGTCTCTATTGATAGTTAGTGGATGGGTGTGTCCATTACAAAAGAACCCCCACACTTAGCACACCTTACTCAGAGCTTGTCTACACTATAAAATTAAGTCCACTTAAGTTAGGTTGACCTAGAGCCACCGCAGTAATGAAATCGGCTTTTGGTGTCCACACTACCCTCCTTCTGCCAGTGGTGCGTGTCCTCACCAGGAACGTTGCACCAACTGAAGTGGTGCATTATAGGGCACTGACAGCTGTGCAGGGCTCATAGCTAGAGCTCCCCCACCCAGGCCTGACAGCCCTAGCTATGAGCCAGGCGCTGGGCTCAGTTTCATAGCAGGGAGCCTGCCAGCAGTGAAATTGATATTCATGTCAGTTTCACGACTGCGATTATGTCACCTTTCCTCTCTAGGTCAGGCTGTCAGCCCAGGCAGGGTTCCCAGCTAGAGCCCCCCAGCTCTGGAGCTGACAGCCAGAGCCCAGACAAAATGTGAAATAATAGCAGCCATGAAACTGACAAGAATGTCAATATCACTGCGGGTAGGCTCCCTGCTGTGAAATGGAGCCTAGTGCTGGACTCACAGCTCAGGCTGTCAGTCCTGGGGTGGGGTGGGGCTGTCGCTTTGAGCCCCACTGACAGCCAAGAACCCTGCTGCCACCTCCCAGTGAGGGATTGGGGAAAGGGGGCCGAAGGGAGGAGAACCCAAGCCTGGGCGGCAGCTGAGTTCAGGCTCTCCTCCCTTTGGCCCCATCCCCAAACCCTCACCGGGAGGGAGCAGCCAAGCTCTCGCTGTCAGCCAATAGGCGATGTAAGTAACAGACACTGTGTCACTCTAACTACGTTGACCTAAGCACTACACTTCTCACAGAGGTGGTGTTATTCGGTTGATGCTATGGGCGACTTACAGCGGTAATTTGGTCAATGTAAGCTGCCTTGTGTCGACCTAACTCTGTAGTGTAGACCAGGCCTCAGCCTTGACAGGCAGTCCAGAACTTGGTGAGAACCCTGGATACTGGAGCAGAGACAGATGACAGTTATCACAGAGCTGGGACACGGGTAGGAGAGGGATGCTCTCAATGGAGAGAGAGGAATGTACCTTTCTTTGGTCCAAATCCATTCAAATGGGTACTTCAGTCTCCTTGCCTCTTGGTGGCAGAACCAGCCTGTCAGTCACTGGCAATAAGAGAATGCCCTGTCCTCCGTAGTTCTCTCCAGTTTTCTGCCTCCCCAGCAGCGGGGCATCCCCCAGCTGCCCAGCATTGTTGAGGGAAACTCCAGACTTCATTTCAAATGTTCAGCCTCACAGCTGGGCTCCGGGGTTTGTCTGCTTCCCAGGGCAGCATTGGATTTTGAAGGAGTTTTTCTAATGCCAGTATATCTTTTTTGAGATGAGGAGACCACAGTTGTACACAGTATTCAAAATGTGGGCGCACCATGGACTTATATAAGGGCAATAAGATATTCTCTCGGTCTTATTCTCTATCCCTTTTTTAATGACTCCTAACATCCTGTTTGCTTTTTTGACTGCCGCTGCACACTTCATGGACGTCTTCAGAGAACTAGCCACGATGACTCCAAGATCCCTTTCCTGATTAGCTGTAGCTAAATTAGCCCCCATCATATTTTTCCCAATTTGCATTACTTTACATTTATCCACATGAAATTTCATTTGCCATTTTGTTGCCCAGTCATCTAGTTTTGAGAGACCTTTTTGAAGTTCTCCACAGTCTGCTTTGGTCTTAACGTGAGATATTTAGGTAACAGAGTCCTGTGGCACCTTAAAGACTAATTAAGTCTTTAAGTTAGTCTTTAAGTCTTTTAGTTAGTCTTTAAGGTGCCATAGGACTCTTTGTTACCTCTGCTAATCCAGACTAACATGGCTACTTCTCTGATTCTTGAGATGTTTAGTATCATCTGCCAACTTTGCCACCTCACTGTTCACCCCTTTCGCCAGATCATTTATCCTTACTTATCCCAGGCTGACACTTCCAAAGTAAACGCAGACCCACTTGTCCATGTGGATCCCATGCCACGGAGAGCTGTAGAATTTCTGGGAAGCCCATCCGTGTACCCCAGACCAGTACCGTCCTTGAGAGATTCGAGACGTGGGGAAGGGGAGATGAAGAAGCCCAGTCTCTGCAGACAGGGAGATCACGGGTCACTGGCAATATTTTCAGAGCAGTCTGAGCCCAGTGGCACGTCTCCTTCTGAAGCAGTCCTGGGGGGACCTATTCCCAAAGGGCAAGACGAAGAAATAAAATGAGCCCTGTTTTCCACCCACGCTCCTCTACAAAGGGAGCGGGAGTCCAGCAGCCTAAAGCAGAAGAAAGAATCAAATAGTAAAATATAGTTAAAAAACAAACCAGGATAGATTCTTCTTGGCAGGAGTGAGTGGAGTATTGTGCAGTTCGACTGATGGGGTCTGCAGCTGCCCCAGACAGGCTATAGCTGTGTATAGCCTCATGTACATTGGGAAGGTATCATGGAGGATAGAGATTTCTTGCCTCTCCTGAAAGACTGAGGAAGCACCATGCCCTGACCTCCAGCTTGTGTCGCCGGGCCCATGCTTTGCCACTTCCCTGCTGGTCCTCAGTAGATGGCTATGGAGTAAGGAGAGGGACCAGCCTGGCTGGGGAAGAATCAAGAGGCAGGAACGTGCCTCTTGGCCCATCATTTGTTGGTTTCTACCTGCCTGCAGCCTCCATTTTCTAAGGCCAGAAGTTTCCTTATTGTGCACAAGTCAATTTCCCCTGGTATCACTAGGAGGACGAGAGTGATTATTTCCCCTGGTGGTCTGCGATTCAGCGTTTCTCACCTGGGGAGGTTTTTACCTGGAAGAATGGACTTCTCGCTCTCCGAGGCCAGGCAGGGGTCATTTCAGCCCTGGCTTGGGCATGAAAGCTCTCAGGTGACATCAGCCAACCAAAATAAACCACTGTGAATTGTCATCTGACGCTCCAAGTGCCCCCCATGGACTGCAAGTATGGTCCCTTCCAGTCTGTACAGTGCTTGGTTTACGGACTCTCCCTGAGAGGATGGGTGCCTGGGAAGAGTGACATTCACCTCCTTCACACACATTTCCTGGGATGCATAAACAGGGGAATCTTGAGTTATTTACCTCTTGATTTGATACTGGTGCCGCACTGCTGGAATCCTGGGTCCAGTTCTGGTGCCTGCTATTCAAGAGGGATGTTGATAAATTGGAGAAGTTCAGAGCCATGCGAACAATTACTGGATTAGAAAACCTGCCTGAGAGTGGTAGACTCAAGGGGCTCCTATCTATTTAGCTTAAGAAAGAGAAGGATAAGGGGTGACTTGGTTACAGTCTACAAGTATCTAAGTGGGGTGGGGGGATATTTAATAATGGACAAATGATTAAATATTGTTAATGATGCAGCACTGGAACAATTTATGCAGGGTCATAGTGGCTTTTCCATCACTGGCAGTCTTTCAGTTGAGATTGGCTATTTTCTAAAAACTCTGCTCTCTGGATACTTGAGGGGAAGTTCTCTGACCTGTGTTGTACAGGGGGGTCAGACTGGATGATCGAGGGGGTCCTTTCTGGCCTTGAATGGAAACTCCTAGATTGAGTGATTCGTTGAGTAATAAGGTCCACAGATTTGGTCTCCCTGGAGACAAATGCATCCTCCGGAATAGAGATGGAAATTGATCTCCAGGGATTCAGTTTGTTAGGTGGAATTTACCGTGCTCTGCAGTAGGAGAAATGGTTGTGCCTTCTCCTCGACATGTAGTTAACACAGGCCGTAACTTAGGAAAATAGAATGGAATTATCCTGGCTGTGGAAGTTACCTCAGCTGGCGGGAATGTCATGGTGCAGCACGTTCCCCTGCCGCCAGTGACTGACCAGTCTGGCTCTGCCACCAGCTGCAAGCAGGCTCTAGTACCGTTGTAGTGAATCTGGTATCCTTGTTACTCGAAGAAAGGAAATGTTCAGGTAAGCACAGATCAATCGTCCTGCTCTCCTCCCCATGCTTCATGGCGTGTCTCAGGAGCGCTCCTGGGAACGCTCATGGTGCGTGAGCCAGGCAGAGCAAGCTGTGTGCAGGTGAATGTGATTGCTCAGACTGGGGGTGTGAGATCCTCTGTTCCCGTCACCCCTAGCAGTGAAAGGGGGTGAGCTGGCAGTGATCTTCAGGGTTGCTGTGTATTCTGATCTCCACTCTGTGAGCATGAGTAAAACCTGTATTTCCATATACAGACGCTGCCATTTCCAAACCTGACCTTCTGTCCCGGATTGAAGGAGGGGAGGAACCCAGTGTGGGAGATCAGAGTGACTCTGAGGAAGGACAAATCCCTGCAGCTCCCGGCCTGGGTGAGTAATAGATTAAAACTCTTCATAAACAGTGTGAGAGAGATGTTGAAACCTGGGGCAGTCTGCCTGAGTCTTTCACATGCATCTCCGCTGATGAGTTTTGTCGATGTTTTTCTTATCCTCAGGCCTTTTCTAGCTAGCCCTGGTTCTAATCTGATGTTGCCCCCCCTCCTGAAATCTTCTCTAAAGCATCCAGTGAATGTTAGTAAAACAACAACTAATTCTCTCCCCCGGGAACAGGATCTCCCGTTTCTACTCCCAGCGAGAGCCTGTGGACTAAATATGAGGAGCCGCCTGTTGCGAATCAGGGAGTCTCTGAAGAGGGAGGGATCCCTACGGACCTTGGCCCATGTGAGTCTGACACAGAGCTCTACGTAGTCAGAGGTGGAACAGAGATGGCTCTATATCGATCTAGCCTTTGAGTCAAAGAAGGAAAGTGGGAAAGCTGAGAGTGGTTGATTACAGTGAGGGAGGGGGCAGTAACAGAGAGGCTCTGGGCTTTGGATGGATCAGAACTGCCATGGAAAAGAGATGGGAGGGAGGGAAAGGGGAGTAGTTTGACATAGATGAAGTCAGCACGTGGAGTAGTAGGTGGACACAAGATCAGAGTGTTAAGGAAGAAAAGGTCTGCTGAGGGATCCGGAGAAACCTAGGAAACCAGCGAATGAGGAGGTAGGTGATACTAGAAACGCAAGAGTTGCTTGGTTTAAAAGCTGCCTGATCCTTGAAGTTTGGGGAGTAGAGATTTAGAAGAGTAGTGTTGCACTGCAGGGTAAAGGAGAAGCGGTGAGGCTCCAAACCTCAAGAGGAAATCTATGGAGATCCATAATGGGTTTGGGGAGAGAGGACTTCAGGCTATGGTAGTGGATAGTCAGTGGAGCCAGGACTACAAGCAGGAACAGTGGGGGCAAAAGACACATCTGGCTTCAGGACTAAGCTTGAAAAGTCCATGGAAGGGGTAATCTGATGGGATAGCCTAATTTTGGCAATGAATTGATCTTTGACTATTAGCAGTAAATATGCCCAGTGGCCTGTGATGGGATGTTAGATGGGGTGAGATCTGAGTTACTGCAGAGAATTCTTTCTGGGGGGTCTGGCTGGTGAATCTTGCCCACGTGCTCAGGGTTCAGCTGATCGTCATATTTGGGGTCAGGAAGGAATTTTTCCAGGGCAGATTGGCAGAGGCCCTGGGGGGGTTTCACCTTCCTCTGCAGCGTGGGGCACGGGTCACTTGCTGGAGGATTCTCTGCACCTTGAAGTCTTTAAACCATGAGTTGAGGACTTCAATAGCTCAGACCTAGGTTAGTGGTTTATTGCAGGAGTGGGTGGGTGAGATTCTGTGGTCTGACTAGACTAGATGATCATAATGGTCCCTTCTGACCTTAAAGTCTGAGTCAGTGCTCCTCTTCTCTGATTGTGTGTGTGTGTAGAATCCAGCCTTGAGGGATGAGGGCACGTAAATAGTATTTTAAAGATCTAGAGTTCAACGGAGCACTGTCCTGGGTCACACCTGGGTTCTCCTGCTGGGATCCCATGGAAGTGAAGGAGGGTGGAATTCACTCTTTTGCTGGGGTTTCCTGCAAAGCCTGTTTCAAGGGACGCTGGACCTGTAATGGGACGCACAACCACCATGTTACAACTACATGAAGGTTGCAAGTGAAGCTCTCCTGGGTTAGGAAGTGCTGGGGTTAAGGTTGCTTGTGCAATGCTCCGTCGCTCTATGGGGATGGGACATGCGCAGTCCAGCACACGCAGGTTATGAGGGTCTGGAGCAGGCGTAGTACGGGCAGGTTCCTTGACTGATCAGTGACTCTGTGAGAAGTCTAGTGAGCCTGTTTAAACAGAGACGTTTCAGAGGGTTATAACTTGGCCAGATGTGGGTGGATTTTCACAGGAACATCAAAAAGCACATCCTTGGCTCAAAGGACCCACCTCTTGCTGCCAACTTTCCAGTCCCTGCCCCAAAGCACAGGAGTGCCAGAGCTGCTCAAAGAGAGAGGTTGCTAGGATTTGAACACTGAAAAACAAAATAGTTTCCCCTAGCCTTGTTCTCATAAACGGCTGAACTGTTTTGGCTGAAAATTTACCCACAGGCAGATACGCGGCATGGAAAATTTCAGCTTGAACCATTACAGTTTGGCAAAGTTCTGAACAACTGAAAACCGCGTGATGCACTGGAAAGTGTTGGACAACTTTACTAATAGGTGATGTTCAACAGCCCAGCCCCACCTGTGGCTAGTTTTAAAATCAAAGCTTAAATTCCACAGAAATCAGGGATGTTTTCAGCTCTCACCGAAAATGGCTGAGTCTGGAATAGTCGTGTGTGTGTGTGTGTGTGTGTGTGTGTGTGTGTGTGTGTGTGTGTGTGTGTGTGTGACCAGTGTCTTCGATAACCTTGAAGCGGGGCAGGACCCCATTGCACTAGGCGCTGTGCTAACCTAGAACAGAGATGGGGGCCTGCCCCAAACACATTTTTTAATCTTTTCCAGTGTCAATGCCATCTTCTCCAAGATCTATTGTGCTTCACCGCCTAAGAAACCCACCCTCTCCATGTAGCTATCTAGCTGGGCCTCATTGCCATAGATTCAGGCTTCAGTTGTGAATCAGAAATGTCTATGTGCATGGCAGTAAGGTCTGTGGGTCCCAGCTGGGGGTCCTGGCCCCATTGTGCCAGACATGTACACACAGCTAACAGGACAGTCTGTGCCCCATAGAGTTTACAGTGTACGTAATGAGGCTTTTGTTATGCCACTGGGTGAAGTGAATGTCTCTGTTCTCTCTGTTCTGACAGATGAGCAGCAGTGTGGTGAGGAAGGGCCTGCAAACCTAGATCTTCCTAGCCTGTTACCAGGAGACTGGGAAGAGCTGTTCTCCAGTCCTGAGGCGGAACTGACGAAGGAGAGCCAGTCCAGCTCGGCGATGCTGCAGAGAAACTCTCCCGGGAGTGGGCTGAGGCGCTCTGCTCGCCGGGGAAGAGATGTAATGAAAACTGTCTCTGAGGAAGCACACGCCACAGAGGGGCCGTACATCTGTTGCGAGTGTGGGGAAAGCTTCCTCGACAAACAGCTTTTTGCCACACACCAGAGAATCCACGCTTCAGGGGGAGCCTGCACGTCTCTGGAGCACGGCGAAAACATGAGACAGAAACCCAAAATCGCAACTCCGCCAAGAACCCAGGCGCCCGTCCGTTCGAAACCCCCGAAGCGTCCGGAGCCAGAGAAAAGCTCCAATCTCAAATACGGCTTCGTAAAACACCAGGCAAACCATATGGTGGAGAGGCCCTATACGTGCACTCAGTGCAGGGAGAGCTTTAGTCTGGAGGTGAGTCTTATCCTACACCAGAAACTTCACACGGGGAAGGGCGAGGGGCCCCTGACGTGCACGTATTGCGGCAAGGACTTCCGGGACCTCTCCAAAGCGATCCGCCATCAGCGGATCCACACGGGGGAGCGACCGTATCAGTGCACGGAGTGCGGGAAGAGCTTCATCCGCAGGGATCACCTCCTGAAGCACTGGCGGGTGCATACGGGGGAGACGCCGTACCAGTGCCCCGTCTGTGGGAAGAACTTCCGCTACAAGGAGTCGCTGAACTGCCACCAGAAAATTCACACTCGGAACCCCCAGCCCCTGGAGGGCTCGCAGCAGATGGAGACGGGATCCCAGACCACCCTCCTCGGTGTGAAAAAAGAAACTAAACAGTAGCTCCACCCTTGCGGGGGACTGAGGGGCTGTTGCATTGAAAATGGAAGACAGCGTGTGAAGTGCAGCACAATGGCAAATGAACGGAAGCCACGGCATGGCCATGCTGCAAAGCTTTGCTTCACTGAAGTTTAAATGGAGTTCCTCTTAACTATTGGGGTGAAACCCACCCCATGCAGGGAGCCAGCACACTTAAACCCTGTGGAGGTGCATGGGACTTGATAGGCCTTGTGGACTTCACCCCTAGACAATAAATGAGCTATTCCCTGGGTTGTCAGCAGGGGCCAGCATTTAGCAGGCGTTTCCCCACCTACCCTGCTTCTGGTGCATATTTTATAGGAGTGATATGAATTTTCTAGGTCCTTGTTTTCCACCCGCTTTCACTGCAAGGCTGGAAGCATGGAGGGGGCTCCGTTCCCAGCCAGCAGACCAGGCAGTGTAGTGGACGAGAAGAACTTGGTGATGCAGGGGTGGGGAAAGGGACCAAAAAAAAAAAAAAAACAACCCCAAGCGGGAAGAAGTGGCTGCAGAAACGGTCCCGGAATGGGAAGCTAGAGGGGATTGGAGCAGTGGGGACCGAGTGGGAGGCAGATGGACATGGAGGAAGGCGGTTGGGTGGGAGAATAACTCAAGAGGAGGATGCGACGGCGGAGATGCTCTCTTCTCATTCCGCCCCTGCAGGGGTGATATTACGCACCAAGCAGGCTCTAGACTCTATTTTGGACTTGGCCCAATGGAAGGGTGCCTGTGATTCATTCATATGAACTTCCACGGACGGTGATTTTATTGGTCACAAGGGTAAGTGACACAAGTGAGAGCAAGTTATGGTAAACCCCAGACGGGGTTGTTTTAGTTAACGATATATCAGAACTAGGATATTATTCTAAGATACAATAAAACATGTGGCACTATATTTCCCAGTTGATCTAAGCTATTTAAATGTATGAAATAACTGACCCCAGTTTTTCAGACTTTTGTAAATATTGGTTGACTTATACAAGACATAAGTGTTGTTAAGGAGTGACTGTAACTAGATGTCTCTGTGTAACGTCAGCTGCTGCTTTGTGGTTGTGTTTTTGTAATACCTTTTTTGCAAATCCTGTCAATACAGTGTTTCCATTCTGAAGCCCTCGTCCGGCGCGTCAGTGGCTGGCAGTCTGTCCTATGTCCCTGCTAGTCTCATCCTTTCCCTGCTGTGTAGTTTGTTCTCCCTTTTCCCCCGCTCCCATGGCTGAAGCACACTTGGCTGTACCTGTTAAGAGTTGCCAGTTTTCCTAGCACTTTCTAGCAACCTGATTAGTTTGTCAATTGCATGATCTGAACTAGCTCCCCCTTGTAGTCAATGAGAATAATACTGTCAATGCCAAGCATTGAAAAATCGTGTCGTTGCCCCTCCCGAAACTCATGAGCTTGGTTTCAACATCCTGAGGTGTTAAAAGTAATAAATGATGGAGACGTGTGTGTGTTTTCAAAGCTCTTCGTGACCATTAGAACTTTCCTTTTCTTACTAAGGGAAAGTGGTGATGGGCAGGTCAGCCTAGGGCCCGGAGAGTGGGTGTTAAAAACACCAGCCCCTGGGAGATGCCAGCAGGGTCCCCTGCTGCTCGTCAGTGTCCGCCTGTGGGTGAAGCTGAGACAATCCCAGGTCAGCTGGGGCTGTAGGCTGGTTAGGGGAATCCCGCGGGGGTTCCCCTGGGGGTTCCCCTGGCACTGGGGGTGCGGGCTCTCCCCCTGCATGGAGCACTGCACCTAGCTCGGGTATGGGGCGATCGGGAGCGGGAGCCGCACGGGGGGTCAGACTCCAGCCCCCGGCCAGCCGAGGGAACCTGCTGGCCGGGGAGCGAACTCCGCGCCTGCCTGGGGGCCGCCGCACCGGCTTCCACGCCCGGGGGCGGCCTTGCGCGGGAGGGAGCCGACGACCGGAGCGGCCTTGCGGCCGGCGCGGGGAGCCGCAGGAACCTGCCCCGGCCCGAGCTCCAGGCGGCTGAACCGGGTTCGCTCAGACCGGCCCGAGCGACCAACGCGCCGCGTTTCCGCGGGGACGGGGCGGATCCGAACCCGCAGAGCGTCCGACAAGGCCCCGGAGAGCGGGGCGCCCGGCGCCGCCATCCCGCCGCCAGGGGCCGCTGCCGCCCCGCTCCCCGCCGGCCCCGCCCCGGCAGCCAGGCCGCGGCTCCCTCCCTCCCTCCCGGCCGCGCTCGCTCTGCTCCGCCCGGCAGCGGGGCCGGCCCGTGGCGAGGCGGCGCCGGGACTCTGCCCAGCCCGGAGCGGGAGTGGAGCTCGGGTCGGGTTCGGATCCAGCCGCCCGGCTCGTTCCCCGCGGAGCAGCCTCGCCCGGCGCCCCCCGCCCGGCCAGCGAGCGCCGCCGGCAGCGGAGCCCCCGGGCCGGGACAAAGGGCCATGGCCGAGCGGGCCGCGGCCCAGGTGAGGGCCCGGCGCGGGCAGGAACCCCCCCCTCTCTGGGGGCCCGCGGGGAGCCGGGCCCGCGGCTTTGCCGCTCCCCGGCCGCGGGGTCTGTTCGGTCTCGGCTGAGCGCCGGGCCATGCGGGCAGGGGGGTGCCCCGCCCCCGGGTCCGCACGCGCTGGGGAGGGGTCCGGGGCGGGGAGCACTGGGCGGCCCGTGAGACCGGGGCATCGGCTCCGCCTGCCGGCCCGGAAGCTTTGCGCTGTGCCCTGGCCGGGAGCCCCCCCCCCCCCCCGGATCGTCCTGGGCGCCCAGACCGCGGTGCACGGGGGCTGCGAACGGCCCGGGAACAAGGGCAGCGCTTCCCCCGCCTGCCCCCCGGGAGAGGATCCCCCCCCCCCAGCACGTGTTGGGGTCGCGGACCGGATCTGCCCGGGGAGGCGGCGCCGCTGTAGCTACGGGGGCTTTGCTTCCCCCCCCCCCAATGCTTTTATAAAAGGCTTCCTGAGCAGAGCGGCTCCTTGGCTGCTCTGGGCACCTTACCCCCTTGTATTTGACCCGCTGACCAAGTCTGATCGGTCCCACGGGCTCCAAACTTCCCAGCTGCTCCCGGGAGGCGACCCCAGGTTCGGTCCGAATAGACCCCTGGGGCAGTGTAGGGACCTGGGGAGGGGGAAATGGTCCAGCTCTTACTTCGCTGGATCTGTGGGGTGGTTACAAATACTGGGCTGGTCTTTCAAGTGGGCGGGGGGGGACGGACTTTTTCATGGTGTAGCCCCCATCTTTAATAAACTGTCACTGGCGGACACCCCCGTTTTCCCAGCCCGCCTCCCGCTGGTGTGCACAGATTCCCTGCGGCAACAACAGCGATTCCTTGCACCCAGAAATGATCTTAGGAAAGTGTTTCCCTGTTTGCAATTGTTCTGCTGGTGGCAACTGTCCCTGCGGGTGACTCCTGGTTCCTTTCCAGCAGCTACTAGTAAAGGCAGCTGGGCCGGGCCTGGCCTCTCCTTGTTCCTACTCTTCCTACAGGTCATCAGGTTCTTCCTTCCAGTGAAGAGCCTATGTATCCCTAGAAGGAAGAGGGTGGAGCACTTGTGCTATGTGACCTGTCAGCTCTCCACAGATCAGCCCCAGTCCATGGACCGTCCTTTGGGAACCTGATGATCTCAAATGTCTTTGTACCGTTTTTTTCTTTCCACTCTGGGCAAAATTGATCTGAAAATCCCAGACCCAAACTTGGAGTCCCGGGGCCCTGTTTGCTACAGAATCAGGTTTCAAAGCAGAAATGTGCCTGATAGTTGATCTTTCAGCCTTAGCTTCTGGAGCCTCGTTACTTTGGAGTGCTTCGTTTCTCCACCTGCCCTTTGCATAACATCATGCGCCTACTCTAGGAGGTTTTGTGGGTATTTAATCAGAATAAAAATTGGGTCCCACAAAGCATCGAGCAGCCTGGAACACGCGTTGGTCTTTGGAGCCGATGTTGACCAATGGAAATATGCTCCCAACTCCATTTTCCATGTCTTTCCGTCCGCACAGGCTCCAGAATGGGACATGGAGTCCCAGCACTCGCCTCTTTCACGGCCCCACGCTGTCCCCAGATGGACTTCGGGGAGAGAGACCCCGCTGCAGGCTGCAGAGCTCTCCCTGACTCTAGTGGCTGCCATCCAAGCCATGGAGAGGAAGGTGGACGCTCACGCCAGCCGGTTGCTGAATCTGGAGGGGAGAACGGGGACGGCTGAGAAGAAATTGATAGGTTGTGAGAAAACTGTGGTGGAGTTTGGGAACCAGCTGGAGAGTAAGTGGGCCGTGCTGGAGACTCTGATCCAGGAGTACGGGCTGCTGCAGAGGAGGCTGGAGAACGTGGAGAACCTGCTGAAGAACAGGAACTTCTGGATCCTGAGACTCCCCCCAGGCACGAAGGGGGAGGTCCCCAAGGTAACGATCCCAGCTCGTTAGATCATATTGATTAAAGATGGAGGGAAATTATGAAGCCATTGAATCAGTTTCTCCTCCATACACACATGGGCCGGATGTAACACCCCACACAGGATGTACAGGTATTAAACCAATCAATTGGGTTTTTTGTCTAAGAAGCAGCATCTGATTCTTGTTACCTTGTGATTCCATCCATCGGGCCCCTCCTCCTCCTCCCATTGTGTTCTGCACACACCGGTCACAGCTCCTCTCTAGCTGTTGGGAGCAGGGAGTCACTTTTGTGGGGTGATTGTGTAGGGCCAGCTCTGTAGATTCCACTCCTGACTGGGACAACAAGGGGCAATCATGATACGGGAACTCCTCATACAACGTTGTCGTTCTGTGCCTGAAAAACGCGACTTTAAGCAAAACGGTGTTAAGCGAATCCGATTTCCCCATAAGAATTAATGTAAATGGGGGGGTTAGGTTCCAGGGATTTTTTTTTACCAGACAAAAGACTAGATTATATTTATATACAGGCACACAGGAAATATTTTAAACAATCAATTTCATACTGGTACACAGTGATGACAATTGTGAAGCTGGGTTGAAGTGGTGAAGTCAGAGAGTGGGATATTTCCCAGGGAATTCCCTACCAGCTAAATGATGTACTAGCATTTGGCTGAGCCCTCAAAAGTTAACTCCTTAATGTAGCCTCACTCTACAAGGAATGGAGGGAGGGGAGACAGCATGGCAGACAGAGATGCACACACCATATGTGTGTGTGTGAGAGAGAGAGAAGCGCATTGCCCCTTTAAGTATGCTGACCCCACTCTAAATACACTGCCTCGTTAATTAGATCAGCTTACTGAGACTGCAGCTGCTGCCCGGAAGCTCCCTCCATCCTGAGCCCTGTCATGCGTCCCCCCTGCTCTATGGAAGATGGGGTATGTGGGGTGCAGGAGCAGGGGGGAGGAGGACACCCTGACAGCCTCCCCTTCCCTTGCACAGCAAGCAGGAGTCTCTTGGAGCAGCTCCAAGGCAGAGGGCAGGAGCAGCACATGGCAATTGGGGGAGGGACAGCTGAACTGCCCGCAATTGATAGCCTGCTGGGCAGCTGCTGAGAGGAAAGGAGCCCAGATCGTCGCGCCCTCCTCGCCTCGAGGAGCACCCGAGTGCGTGACCTGGTCCCCAGGTATAAGGGCAGCAGCCTCTAGCCCTAGGTGGTGAGACGTGAGGATGTTTATTTCCTCCTCTCTCTGCGAGTTGTTCTGAGCACTTTGCCCAGGAACGTGCTTAAGAAGAAGAAACAAAATTGTGAAACGTTTCGGTGGCGTGCGTGTGGTCCCCCACCCCCCCCCACCCCGGTCTCGTGTGTAGCGTCCCGTGACCGCGCCTGCTGCTGCTGCTTCTCCGCGTGCAATGCTCAGGGTTGCAGGTCCCGGTGACATTTGATGACGTCTCTGTCTATTTCTCCGAGCAGGAGTGGGAGAACTTAGCCGGCTGGCAGAAGGAGCTGTACAGGAACGTGAGGAAGGGGAATTACGAGACCCTCATCTCGCTGGGTAAGGATCCTCTCTCCAAACCTGGCACCTTTGCTTGGGAGAGGGATATTTTCGGGTCTCTGCCTTTCGGGGCCTGTAAGACTCACGTGAATTTAGCGTCCTCTGTGCAGCGCGGTGCCCTTCGCCGGCAGGTTTGAGGGACTGGAGGGTCGGGCAGCTGGTACCAGTGATTGAATTAGATGCTGGGGTCCGTCCAGGAGGGTTCCCGCCCCTCAAGCTGCAGCTGACACGCTGCTTGGCCACTTCATCAGAGGCGCTTAAGGGAGAACAGGCCCTGTCCAGAGCACACGGGGGGGCGGGGGCTGGCCCAGCTGCTGCTCTGAAGGGGTCTGTGCTCTCCTCTGTCTGTTCCTCCCCTGCAGCTGGGCTAGGGGATCCGTGTGCCGTTCCCTTCCTGGGGGAGGGGAGGCCCGGCAGCTGTCCCATCAGCTAACCCTTCCTGCTTTGTGCCCGGCTGGGGAGCCAGCCGTTGGGTGATCTGAGCCCAGCAAACAGGGCTCCGCTCCCTGTGGTTCCTCACTGACCAATGGGGGCTGGTGTCGGGGTTCCCTCCATTCCCCTTCCCCACCCCATCGCCGTCCGCGACCGGAGGGGGCTGGTTTGAAACCTGTCCGGGTAGCCGGTGAGTGTCGATGTCTCTTCCCGCGAACAGACTACGCCATCTCCAAACCCGACATCCTGTCCCAGATAGAACGGGGGGAGGAGCCGTGGCTCAGGGATCGGGAGGACTCCGAGAGGAGAGAGATCCCTCCGGGGCCCTGCGCGGGTGAGTTATTGACAGCCTCACAAGCTGCGTCCTGGCCAGAGGCAGGAGAGAGAGAGGCGGCGCTGGGCTGAGAGCGGGGACTGTGTGCAGAGCAGACAGGCTGAGGGAGCTGGGAGTGACTGTTGCAGAGAGGGGAGGAGGAGAGGGACAGGGCAGGGGGCCGTAGAGGGTCTCACACACTCAAACGAGTGCCGGGCAGATGGGCAAGGGAGCCACCGTGCGGTGCTGAAGGAGGTGATTGAAAGCAGAGTTAGCATGTGGGCAAAGAGCCCACCACGGTGGGGCAGACAGGCAATATTTCCACCCCCTGCCCCCCACGGGAGGGTGTTAATGGCTTTGTTCAACCCCTGGTGTTGAGCTGTGGTTGGGAGGGAGGGCAGGCAGCGTCCAGGGTGTGGTCTCCACCACTGACCGTTTTTAAACCAAGGTTGGGTGACTGTCTAAACCATCGGCTGTAGGAACGACTGTGGGGCCGTTCTCTGGCCTGTACGATGCACAAGGTCCGACGGGGTGATTCCAACGGTCCCTTCTGGCCTCGGGATCTCTGACAGGGGCCTGGGGTCTCTTCCCAGCTCTCAGCGACCTGCCGTGGGGCGAGGAATAGCGTATGGCCCTTTGCTGCGGCTGGGTGGTCTGCAGGGCGGGGCTCTCCAGCCCACGGCGCGCCGGGGGGAGGAAGCCGCTTGTTCCCAGCCAAGCCGACGTTCTGCAGAGCTCAGCTGATTGTGAACTCCTGCCCTGAGAGAGGCAGTCGGCGATTTCCCGGCACCTCTGTGTTCCCAGGGTGAAAAATCAGGACCGGGTGGGGGGTAATAGGCGCCTTTTTCCAAAAAAGCTCTGGATATCGGGACTGGCCCTCTAAAATCACGACATCTGGTCACCCCAGTGTCCCCCCCCCCCCCCCCGCCCCTGTCTGAGGCCGTGTGTACGCTGACAGTGGAGGGAGATCTCTCCTCCCCAGGGGCGCTGGTACAAACTGCCCACTAACGCTTTCACCACCTGTCCTCCGGAAGAGTGATGTGGTTGAGATGCTGCTGGCGCCAACAGGCGGACAGCGCCGCTGGCTCTGAACCGGGGCACGGGGGACTTGCCTGTAGCGCTGTGCAGACAAGGCCTTAGATCAGTAAAATGCTTACAACTGCCCTCGCTTTACCAGGGGGATTGGGAGGGGCTTGTCCCAGCTCCCTGGCCGGGCTCAGTCCCAGCCCACCCATGGGCCTGCCTGGGGAATCCAGGATGCGGTAGTTCCAGCAGGCTGCCTGCCTCCCCCCCCGTGCAGTCAATACCACCTGGCCTCTTTGTCTTGCAGCAGCTAGCGAGGCGGTGGTCAAAGTGGAGGAGGAGAACCCTGAGGAGGAGCCGGAGAACTTGGAGCTTCAAAGGACGTTGCTGGAAATGGGGGGTTTCCAGTGTCCGGAGCAGGGAACGACCCCTGAGGAGAGTCTGTGCAGCCCCGAGAGGGAGCCAGTGGGGCTGCCCGGGACCGGCCAGGAGGAGCCGGCTCTGTGCGGGACAGATCTCCAGGAGCTCAAGCCGTTGCTTGTCGACCTGCAGAGCCCCACGGCAGGGAGACTGTTGATATGCGCCGAGTGCGGGAAGAGCTTCCGCAGCCGGCAGCATCTCGCCCTGCATCAGAGGGACCACGCGGGAGCAGGGGGGAGCCTGCCGGAGCCCGGGGAGAGCTTCGCCCTGAAACATGGCCCCAGACCCCACCCCGGGGCCCAGGAGGGAGGCAAACCCTACAAGTGCTCCGAGTGCGAACGCAGCTTCTGCCACAAGTCCAGCCTGCGGAAGCACCACCTGGCGCACACCGGGGAGCGGCCCTACACCTGCGCCGAGTGCCGGAAGAGCTTCAGGCAGAGGGTGAGCCTGGTGCTGCACCAGCGGCTCCACTCGGGGCGGAGCGAAGGCTCCTTCATCTGCACGCAGTGCGGCAAGTACTTCAGCCACCACTCCAACCTGACGCGGCACCTGCGCATCCACACGGGGGAGCGGCCCTACAAATGCACCGAGTGCGAGAAGAGCTTCACGCGCAACCAGTACCTGGTGGAGCACCGGCGCATGCACGCCGGCGAGCGCCCCTATCACTGCGCCGAGTGCGGCAAGAGCTTCCGCTACAAGCGCTCGCTCTACTACCACCGGAACGTCCACGCCGGGAAGGGCTTCCCCCTGCAGGGCTTGCTGGACCCCGGGCCGGGGCCGGGCCACGTGGGGTAATAGCAGAGCCCGAGCCCACGCTCCGTGGGGTTTACAGGGGGCAGCCTCCCTCCAAAAGCAATGCCCGGGAGCTCCAGCCGGCTGGCACCGCGGCACCCGCTGCAGCGACTTTCTCGCCGGTAGATTTTTACAGGAACGTAGCTGTCTTTGGAGTGCAGCCTTTTGGTAAGAGAAGCAGGAGGAGGCTGAGGGTCCCTGTTCTGGACTCAGGGCCGGCGGAGCCTAGCTGGGAGGGAAGGGTGAGGAGATGGCGGGTAGCTCGAAGCCCTCCTAGCCCCCCCTCCACCTAGTTGTTCATGTGGGGCCAGGTTCTGATTCCCCTGCAGTGTCTTGCTGGGACCGAGTGGCAAAGGGCCCCGGCAGCATGGGGAGGGGCCGTCCACGCCTCAGGCCCTGGGTCTCCTGCAGCCCAGGGAGAAGTGGGGGCAGTAACGGTGCTGCCCCGCCCCATGGGTTGGGGGAAGGCAGGAGCTCGGTTTTAGCGGGTGTTGCCCAGGGAGCCCCTGGCTCATGAATGTTCAGCTCCCCGGTTTGCTGCCCCGTTGGAACCTGGGCGGGATCTCATAGTCTCACAGCAGGGCCATGGATGACCCAGCCTTGGTGACCTCATCCGCCCTCTCTCCAGGGATTGTGCTGGGGATTCCTTCTCCGTGGGTGATCCTCCTTGCAGTTAATTTTCCACGGCCCTGCTGGGCGGTGGTGCCCCGTGATGCTTCCCTGGGGCACCTTGTTCCCACCTGCCCTTAGCGTGGGGAAGCTTCCCAACGCCAGCAGGCAACACCAGCCCTCGCCGCTAGGCCCTACAGGATCCAGTTCCTCTCTACTGAGTACCGATAGGCCCCCTCGAGCCTGCAGCGTCCCCCTGGGGGTGTCCAGCCCCTGGTCGGCCGGACACTCGCAGGATTCACAGATTTGCTGCCCCTCAGTTTGCCGATCCGCTTCCCACCCTGCACTTAAATGATACACCGTGAAATGGAGGCGAAGGTTCTTTAACGAAGCCCAGAGCGTCAAGCGATAGCAGATGGGTCCAGCTCAAATAAAACCGTACCCAGTGTTGTAGGGGCCTTTTCATTCCCGAGAGCCCCCACGGCTGGGAGGCCATTGCTCCCCCCAGCTCCTTGCAGCAGTTTACAGCCCCACTACCTGCTTGCCTCCAAGGTGAGGGATTCCGTGTGTTTCTTTGCTCCCCAACCTCTACCAGCCCCATCCTTTGTCTTTCTTCGTAAGCTTGGCGTCAGCTGCTGTCTGGGGCGGCGTGTGCAAGCGGCGAGCGAGGACGTTCCCAATCTCCTCTTTTGCCTGTGGCTCCGGGTGCAGCCGGGCCGGTGGTGTGAGCTGCCCGGTCACACACGGCTCTGGAGGGAGAGGGGGCTGCTGCCTCCTGCCTGAAATGAGCATTTCCAAGGTGTGTCGCCTCCTGCGGACAGGCCTCGTTCCCTCCCAGACCCTAAGATGCTCATTTTCAGGCCCGAGCCCGCTCTCCTTAACTATTCTCCGGCCATACGGCGCGCAGTGATCCTGATGACTAGTAGGCTACTGGCTGCGAGTAGAGACCTGCGGTGAGCTCTGATGTGTACATCCAACTTAGGGGATCCCTGCAAAACCCTGAGCCCTCTGCCAGGGGGCACGAAGGAGTCTGTGGGTCACAAACCCAGATACGTTTCCCCCACCCCCTCAGTGAGACTCTTTCAGTGAGAAGGGGCAGAGCCCGTCGCCTGTTACAGCACGGGGTCACGGATCCTGCCCCGTGTGCTTCAGCGTCACTGAGCAGGGCACGGCTTCCATGCTGTCTGAAGCACACGAGAGCAGAGCACCCCTGGGGGACATGGCCTGAGAAGGACCATGAAGCAGTGAGAAGAGGGGAAACAAGGGCAGAAAGCCAGGAGAGAGGAACTTGATGGGTTGGACGGTCCATGGGATGAGGTTCCCCCAACAGCCTGGGAGGTAGGGGAGAGCTATTACCCTACTCTACAGCTGGGGAAACTGAGGCACGGGCTAAGGGACTTGCCTACGGTCACTCAGGAAGTCAGTGGCATAGCAGGGAACTGAACTGAGGTCATTGAAGTCCAAGGCTGGTGCCCTAGCCGCTGGGCCATCCTGCCTCTCATTGCCATTTAGAGGAGGGGGGCAGGTTGGGAGCAGCAAGCGTCTGGTCTGGACTCGATTTGTTTTTGGCCACACGGGATGACAAAAGCAATCCACCCCAGCCTCATGACTGAATCCAGCCTGACGTGCCCCCGGCCCGCCGCAGTAGTCCGGCTCGCCACCAAGGGCTGGTCACTGAAGGATTTCTGTGGCGGGGGGGCAGCCCCTTGGCGCGCTGCTAGATAGCCTCTGCCTGAAACGAAAGTGAAGCCGGCTTTGAAGTGACCCCGATAACCAGGCTCTCCGAAGCGTGCAGGGAGATGGAGGGAAGCTGTGAACCGGCTGGGACGGGGTCGGTTCCCTGTTGGGTCCTGTCCGGTGCTAGTCTGTATCTTTTACCTTTCTGCAGTTTTCTCCACTCTGCCCCCCTGGCTTCCTTGAGAGCTCCGCCCCTCCCCCACTGCTGCTCTGATACCCCCTTCCTTTCTGTAGTTTCCCCCACACTTATTCCATCTTTACCCTCCTCCCCCATGACCAGTGGAAGCTGTGGACGTGGCTAGCTGTGTCTGTGTTGGCGGTTTAGACTGTAAATTATTGGGGGCAGGGACCGCGTCGTCTGGGTCCTGGCCCTTAATAAATGATGATTATTCCCCCAATGGTGTAACTAGCTTGTCTGTTTTGACTCTGTAACAGTAGCACACCTGGGCTGAGCAGATCTCCTGAGCTGGAGACGCGGCTGTGAGGTCTGGGCTGCTTCCAGGGGAAGTGAGCAGCAAGGCAATGGGGTGGGGGCTTAGATGGGAGCGCTGGAGAACTGCAGGGGAGGAGAAAGGAGGGGGTAAACTTTGGAGAATGGGGGGGGGGGATCCAGACTTTGGAAACCCTTAAGCCCACACAGAGTCAGGGGAAGCTGGAGAAGGTGGGAAAAGAAGAACATGCCGGGGAAGGAGAAAATGGGTGGCAGGAGAGGGGAGAACAGCCCATATGGGTCAGGGGAGCCCTGGAATAATGTTCTCTGACGCATGGTGGGGAAACACTGCTGGGTAGCCCGGAGTTTTGGCCGCCCACAACGATAACGCATCCTGCAGTGGGGTGTGTTTAGATGGGCCCTTCTGCCTGTGTGGATCCCCCTGCAAGAACAAGGCCTCGGTTTTCATTCAGTACAAAACATAGCAGAGAAGCTGCCTCCAGCCCCGGTGGAAGAGCTGGTGAAATCCACGACCGACCAGCTGGAGTAAGGATGGCGCTTGGTCATTTTTCAGCCCAAACAACCTTGTCTATGCCCTTGTTGTGTGTGTGTGTGGGGGGGGGAGGACAGTTTTCTCAGTGGCCGGTGCTGGCTCTAGCAGGGAGGTGTTGTTATCACAGGGATCTGAGCTGCCAGATAGTTCTCCCTAAGGCAAACAGCATCAGCATCGTCTCAGGTTGATGCCATAGGCAGGGCCAGCTCTAGGCATCAGGAAACCAAGCGTGTGTTTGGGGCGGCACATGTTTAGGGGCCGCTGGGGTTTGTGCTGCAGGCTGAGCCATTGGGGAGCAGAGTCCACACCTTGTGGCCGGGCCGGGTGGGTGGGCTTCAAGCGGGGAACACTCAGGCTAGGGGCTGCCCCGTGGGGCGCTTGGAGAGCCTACAGGGGCTGGGCGAAGCTGGTCCGAGCCCCCGAGGGTTTGCAGAAGTGCGGCCAGAAGCAGCAGCCGGAGAGGGAGAGAGAGCTCAGGGCTAAGGCGGAAGGGAGTGGGGGGGAGGGGGGAGAAGCCGGTTGGGGTGGCAAAAAACCTAGACCCGGCCCTGGCCATGGGACCTCGTCCTTTTTCCCGGGGGTGGGGGGATATCTGGGAGAACTGTTCCAAGTAAAATAGTCTCTGCCAATTGGGCTCCTGTTTTCTTCTCAGGTCTGAGCCACCCCCACAAGAATCTTGGGGTGATCAGACAGGGCCGTCCCCCCCGGAGGACCCTACTTCTCCAGGAAACATAGCCCGGACGTCTCTTCCCCGACGTCCACTGCTTCGACTTCCACGTAATCTCGGGCAGTAACATGGTCTAACGTGTGATAAGGCATTTGCACCATCCCGGTTAGGTGCGGGGCCAGCCAACCTGCTCATTGGTTCGACAGGCCACCAGGCTGCTGTGGTGATCTGCTCCGGCTTCAAAGCCGTCAGAGATGGGAATGGGGGTCGCTACCAGAGCGAGGATCATTGGGCCTGCTGTACTAGCTGCTGCCGGGGGGGTTGTTAGATCATGGATTCACTACTGCTGCTTTTCCATTCAAACTTTTTTTCTGATGAAAAAGGGCCTGGTTTTTAAATGGAAAATGTATACAAAGGGCTTTCTTTTTTCCTGAACTTATTCAGGCTTTTTGTTTTTTTTGTTTTTTTTTTTTTTGGTCAAAACTGCAAATTTCATGTTTTGCTTTTCTGCCTTTTTTTGCCACGGAATGCCAGAAATCAAGGAAGTTCTCAAGTTGGGGCTCCTCCCCCATCCCCTGCATCTTGTATTCTTCCTTTTGCCACATCCTCACATCCCCAACGCTGGCAAAAGGGAAAAAGAGTCTCTGCCGTGCTGTAGCTTTTCCAGAGTTGGAAAGTTTTAAAAAGTCACAGCTGAGCCCTATGAAAAGTGGAGAAAACCCAAAGCCTGGCCATCCAATTCGCTGGACACCAACCTGCAAATAGCTGAAGCCAGCTGCTTATTACTGAGAACGTCTTACTCCAGACCATCTTGATGTGCCCAAAGCGCAGGACCTTACATGACAAAACCCTGGTCTACACTGCGGGTGGTGTGTGTGTGTGTGTGTGTGGGGGGATCTAAGATACGCAACTTCAGCTACAGAAATAGTGTAGCTGAAGTTAACATACTTAGATCCACTTACTGCGGTGGCGTCTTCATGGCTCCCCTGTTGACTCTGCGGTGGAGTTCCTGAGTCGATGGGAGAGCACTTGGGGTTTGATTTATCACGTCTAGACTAGACACCATAAATCAATCGCCGTTGGATTAATTGCTACCCAGTGATCCGGCGGGTAGTGTAGACATACCCATACCGTCAGCCTTTAAATCCTGACTGAATACATATTGGTGTGTGCTCCTAGCTACTTCATAGAAACATAGACTATCAGGGTTGACAGGGACCTCAGGAGGTATCTAGTCCAACCCCCTGCTCAAAGCAGGCAGGGCTGGTGTAACCACTAGGCAAACTAGGCGGCCGCCTAGGACGCCAAGATTTGGGGGGTGCCAAAAAGTGCTCAGGCCTGAGAGTGGCAGCTTAGCCCTGTGTTCTGCTTGGAGGGCGGCGGCGCACTAGGGCTCCGTGCCCAGGTCCCACTTGGGGGGGGGGGGGGGGCGGTACCGTGACGCACAAGGTCTCTTTGCCAGTGTCCCGCTGGGGGGAGGGGGGGGTGGCAATGCACAAGGGCTCCGTGTCTCATTGCGGGGAGGGTGCGAGGGCTCTGTGCCTGTATCCCCAGGGGTGGGGTGGCGACAGAGGATGTGGCTGAGCCTAGATCTCCCCCTGACCCGGGAGGAAGTGGGGGGGGGGGCAAGGCGGAAGTTCTGTCCAGGGCGCAAAATATCCTTCCACCGGCCCTGAAAGCAGGACCAATCCCAACTAAATCACCCCAGCCAGGGCTTTGTCAAGCCTGACCCTAAAAACCTCTAAGGAAGGTGATTCTACCACCTCCCTAGGGAACCCATTCCAATGCTTCACCACCCTCCTAGGGAAAAAGTTTTTCCTAATATTCAATCTAAACCTTCCCAGCTGCAACTTGAGACCATTACTCCTTGTTCTGTCATCTGGTACCACTGAGAACAGTCTAGATCCATCCTCTCTAGAGCCCCCTTTCAGGTGGTTGAAAGCAGCTATCAAATCCCCCCTCACTTCTCTTCTGTAGACTAATCAATCCCCGTCCCCTCAGCCTCTCCTCCTGGGGGTGACTTGCCCCAGTTCACAGGCTCCTCCCTCAGATCCCGGGTTTAGGGGTTGGGTCAATGGCTCAGTAGCCCCCCCTCCGCCCCCCCAATTGTTCCAGGGCCCCGGCTGGGTGCGGTCACCACACGGATCGGCCCAGCTCGTGGCGGCGAGGGAGAGACGCGTCCCGGCTCCAGCCCCGCTCCACTGCCGGGGCCATGGGACGCGCGCGGGCAAATCTCCCCGTGAGGCGCCCCCGGGGAGCGCCCAGCGCCGCGATCCCCCCACCGCCAGGGGACGCTGCCGCCCCGCTGGCCCCGCCTCAATCCCGGGCCCCGGCAGCCAGGCCGCGGCTCCCTCCCTCCCTCCCGGCTGCGCTCGCTCTGCTCCGCCCGGCAGCGGGGCCGGCCCGTGGCGAGGCGGCGCCGGGACTCTGCCCAGCCCGGAGCGGGAGCGGAGCTCGGCCGGGCCCGCTGGAGAACCGCGCCCGGGGGGGCCATGGCCGAGCGGGCCGCGGCCCAGGTAAGGGACCGGAGCGGGGGAGCGCGGGGCTGGGAGGCCGGGGGCTGAGCCCCGCAGAGGGGTCGGCGCAGGGGCGAGCAGCGCTGGGCCCCGGGCGAGGCGCGATTTGCAGGAAGGGGAGGGGGGCGGCTGCTTGGCGCGGTGACCCCCCCTCCCGGTCTTTGTGCCTTAGAAATACCCGCCCGCCGGCCGGCCCTCGCGCTCCCCTCGCCCCGTCCACGCCTCCCCTGCCGGCTGGGGGGGGGGGGGGCTGAAAACCGGGGCGCGCACGGACAGACGCCAAAATCTAAGCACCGAGTTTGCAAATCGCCGCCTCCTGACATGACAGACACGCGACAGCGTGGCCGCCTTCGGGTTACTTCGCCCTGTGAGCAGCAGCTGCCTCTCTCCGGGGCGCTGCTAGCTTCGCGCTTTTACTACCGCGTCCCCAACATTTTAAAAGAAATTAACATCAACCGCCGTAAAACCGTGCCGGGGAGTCTGTCCTTGTGCGATTCTCTCAGTGCTTTAAAAATCTCTCTCTAGAAAAGTCAAATGGTGGATGGATGGATGGATGCGATGGAGGGAGGGATGGGGGGGGTGGGTGGATGGATGGATGGATGGGTGGGTGTATGGATGGGTGGGTGGGTGGGTGTATGGATGGATGGATGCGATGGATGGGTGGGTGTATGGATGGATGGATGGGTGGGTGGGTGTATGTATGGATGGATGGGTGTAAGTTTACTCCTTCCGCACCCTTTGAGCCAGAGACTTGAAATGTGGTCCAGTGAGGGGTCTTGGGGCCCTAATGACCGTAAAGGTCGAACATTTTTCAAATCTCACCTCTGACGCCCCCCAGGGGTGAAAGTCTTTAAAGGCCAATCACATGGGCTGGGCAGCTGCTGTTCTCTGTGACATAGTTCTGATGTCATAATGCCCCCTCCAACGGACACCGCACTCGCTCAGCTCTCTGCCCCTCCCACCTCCAACGGACGCGAGTTGGGTTTGGTCAGAGGGTAAGTGAGGTGGGGGTGTCGGGTTTGGTCCGGGGGGGGTGAGGTGGGGGTGTCGGGTTTGGTCGGGGGGGGTGAGGTGGGGGTGTCGGGTTTGGTCGGGGGGGGTGAGGTGGGGGTGTCGGGTTTGGTCGGGGGGGGTGAGGTGGGGGTGTCGGGTTTGGTCAGGGGGGATTGAGGTGGGGGTGTCGGGTTTGGGCGGGGGGGTGAGGTGGGGGTGTCGGGTTTGGGCGGGGGGGTGAGGTGGGGGTGTCGGGTTTGGGCGGGGGGATTGAGGTGGGGGTGTCGGGTTTGGGCGGGGGGATTGAGGTGGGGGTGTCGGGTTTGGTCGGGGGGATTGAGGTGGGGGTGTCGGGTTTGGTCGGGGGGGATTGAGGTGGGGGTGTCGGGTTTGGTCGGGGGGGATTGAGGTGGGGGTGTCGGGTTTGGTCGGGGGGGGATTGAGGTGGGGGTGTCGGGTTTGGTCGGGGGGGGATTGAGGTGGGGGTGTCGGGTTTGGTCGGGGGGGGATTGAGGTGGGGGTGTCGGGTTTGGGCGGGGGGGGATTGAGGTGGGGGTGTCGGGTTTGGGCGGGGGGGGGTGAGGTGGGGGTGTCGGGTTTGGGCGGGGGGGGGTGAGGTGGGGGTGTCGGGTTTGGGCGGGGGGGATTGAGGTGGGGGTGTCGGGTTTGGGCGGGGGGGATTGAGGTGGGGGTGTCGGGTTTGGGCGGGGGGGATTGAGGTGGGGGTGTCGGGTTTGGTTGGGGGGGTGGGAAGGTGTCTGGGTGGGTGAGGGGTGAGGTGTGAGTGTTGGGGTTGGTCAGGGGGTGTTGGGGTTGGTGGGGGGGTGGGGAGGGGGGTCGGGGTTGGTCGAGAGGTAAGTGAGGTGTGGGTGTCGGGTTTGTTTGTGGTGGTAGGTAGGGGGGTCGGGTTTGGTAGGGGGGGAAGTGAGGTGGGTGTGTCAGGTTTGGTCTACAGGGGGGTGAGGTGTGGGTCTTGGTCAGGGGGTGTTTGTAGGGGGGAGACGTGGGGGTGTTGGGTTTGGGTGCGGGGGGTGAAAATGTGAGTCGGGGTTGGTCAAGGGGTAAGTGAGGTGGGTGTCAGGTTTGGTCGGGGGGGTGAGGTGGGGGTGTCAGGTTTGCTCTCTGCCCCCATCCAACGGACCCCGCACTCACTCAGCTGTCTGCCCCCTCCCCACCTCCAACTGACCCGACCAACGCCAGGTATTTTCGCTAGTAGAAAATAACAGGCAAACCAGCAGGCTGAACACTGAACCCTCAGATGCTCACACTGTGGTCTAAGAAATCTCCCCCCGGCCCTTGTCTATCAGTAAGGAAAGTGACTTAAGCTACATGGATATAGGACACTGGTACATTGAAGTCAAAGTACCCTCATCTGGGGGATGCAGTTTCTTAACTGATTTAGTTCAATTGGTACAATGATCTCATGTAGACAATGGCTTGAGGAGACTCTCCTAGGTTGGATTGAGACCTCAACTCTCTCAATTTCATGCAGGCTCGGGAATGGGACATGGAGTTTCTGCACTCAGCTCCTCTGCAACCCCATGTTGTCCCCAAGCAAGCTGCTGTGGGAGAAACCCACCTGCAAACTGCAGAGATCTCCCTGTGGACTGTAGTGGCTGCAATTCAAGCCGTGGAAAAGAAGGTGGATTCCCATGCCACGCAGTTACTGAGTCTGGAGGGCAGAACAGGGACTGTTGAGAAGAAGATATCTGACACAGAGAAAGGAATGATGGAGTTTAGTAACCAACTGGCCATGCTGGGATCTCTGATCCAGGAGTATGGACTGATGCAGAGGAGGCTGGAGAACATGGAGAACCTGCTGAAGAACAGGAACTTCTGGATCCTGAGACTCCCCCCAGGCACAAAGGGAGAAGCCCCCAAGGTAATGATATCCCAGATGGTGCTGAGGGGGGAACTATAAAGTCTTGAAGCTGGATCAGATATTGAAAGGGGAATTGAAGAGAAATGATCCTCCTTTGTATCTTATGTGCTCTTTTATTTTAATATAATTTGTAGTGTGGTTGGCCTTCTCCACTCTCTGGCTGCTTCCATTCTCGCTTACCTAGTTATTTGGATTCTGCTCCATCCCTGCTTCTCTGGGAAGTTTGATTTCTGTGGTGCTAAGAGGAATAAGAAGGCCTTTTATAAATTTATCTGAAGAGAAATAAATTAATAAATGATCAGGAGTCTAAAATGGCAGAAGTGGTGAATTGCTCTTTTAAATGTATCTTTAATGAGAAAAATAAAACAAGGTATTTGAGCATTGAAGAGGCAAGGAAGGCCTGGATGGTGTAGATGCTGATGTATATAAAACAAATTTCAGGTAAGGAGGCTATATTGTATATCTGAGCAGGTCAGGGTAACATGAATCCTAGGGGCCAAGAGGAACAGAAGCAATAAGCACTGAAGGTTAACAAAGGACACATTTTTCCCCTCTGTGATTGAGGGTTTGGAGGACAGGGCCCTTTATGCACCATCTGAACAGAAATAAAGCATTTAATTTAGTGGTTTGTATTCCTACTACAAGCATGAATCTAGATTGGCTGGATACTGGCATTGTTGCCTGGGTAGAAAACTGAGGAAAGGCCCATAAACAAAGGGCAAACCCTAAGTTAAGTGGATATTGTCATGTTAACATTGTGTTTTCTTTTTTAATTCTTAACCTATATTACACATGGTTAATCCTTGTGATTTCAGGTGCCAGTGACATTCGATGATGTTTCCGTCTATTTCTCCGAGCAGGAGTGGGGGAAATTGGACGATTGGCAGAAAGATCTTTACAAGAACGTGATGAAGGGCAACTATGAATCATTGATCTCGCTGGGTAAGGATCAGTTTTCTTTCACTCATCTGTTAGAATGTCAGGGATCACTGACCTAAACTCTAGAGGTGGTTCTTCTAGGACTGGATTAGGACTGGGGGAGGAGAGCACGCCTGCAGTGCTGATGCTAGTGCTATATCCATTCTGTGGATAAAAGCCTTCGGTCCACAGGTGCAACAGATACCTTTCCCCAGCAATGATAATTCCAGTGGAGCAGTGCTTATAGTCTTCAGTTTGTGCTTCCCTCATTTTTTCCGTTCAGCAGAGAATGAGGTCTGCAGCGACTGCTCTGTCTGCAGCTTTCCAGCTCTGAATAACAGTTCCGTATCATTGTACATATTCAGCCTACACACCCCGGTGCTGATACAGTTTGAATATCCCAGTCCTCTCCGCGCATTGTGAATGTGCCCTGACCTTACTGCTATTGGAGGCAGACGGCTGTGACTTGTGGTGCTGGTACTCTTCAGAGCTAAAAACACAGGAGAAGGAAGAATGCAATAGTCAGGAAACTGATACACAGCAAATCTTATAGCTTTATTCTGTTGTTTATTCTGTATGCCTCTGGATATCTGAATTCAGAAGCGTGGGGAGGGGGAAGCAACCCACCAGCCCCTCTCTCCTAGTAGCCAGCTCTGTCCCTGCTTGTGAGCACTGCAGCTTGAAATAGGTACACGGAAAACTGTGGGTCTGGGCTTCTCACCGTGCTGCCTGCCTGCAGCAATGGAGGGCTCCTCCCTGAACTGGAAGGGCAGATTGGTTTAAAATCACCCTGGCTTGTCTATAAATAATGCTCGGAGCCTATGACTAACCCTCCCATTTCTTCCTGTCCTCTCACATGAACAGACTACGCCATCTCCAAACCTGACCTTCTGTCCAGGATTGAACGGGGGGAGGAGCCGTGTGCAGGGGCTCAGGGGGACTGTGAGCAGAGAGCGATCCCGATGGAGCCTAGCACAGGTGAGTTATGTGGAATGTCATAAGGTGCTTTGCTGGCAGCTGTAGGAGGGGAAGGATGGCTCAGTGGTCAGGGCACTAGCCTGGGACTTGGGAGACCCAGGTTCAATTCCTTCTCTGCCACAGACTTTCTTTCTGACCTTGTTGTCTATATGACCTAGCTGCAGAATGCACTTCCCTACCTCCCAGAGGTGTTCTGAGGATAAATACTTGGTGTGAGGTCTCTCAGATCATAGCAATGGAGGCTTTGTAAGCAAGATAGGTAGGTCAAATGGAGGGGCACTGCGAGAATGGGAGCTCTCTCCAGCTGTGGCGTGTGAGGTGGTTCTTTATTCATTGGATACGCCTGATGGCACAGAGAGAGCTATGAATGAAGCCACAGAGTTGGCTGGTTTGGAAGCAGTTTGCTCTAACTTCAGCCAGCCAGGATAGAGAGTGGCATGGAGCAGTTTGGAGATGGAAAAGATGCCAGGAAAGCTTGTGTGTCTTTTCTGGAGAGAATAGGCTGAGCTCCCTAGAGCTGAGAGCCAGGAATTAGGAAATGCAACACAGAAGGGCTTGTATTAGGTGTGTGATTATGGTACAAACAATATTTCAGCAGAGACAGAGGACGGTAAGGACTGAGCCTCCAGCTGCTGCTTTTCGTATTCTCTGTGCCCACTAGCCAAGATTTTCCAAAGGGACTAGTGACTCTGAGTGCCATAACATTTGGGTGCAAGTGCAAAGAGCCATGAAATCCAGCCTGGTTCCCCACCATACACACCAAACTTCTCGATTGACATAAAAACCAGGAACCAACATGAGCTGCATCTTCAGTGCCTTATTTTGGTCAAACCTCTCACTTGCTCTCATCTCTCCCTGCATCGTGTAGTGCCTAGCCCAGACTGTAGGCACCTTTCAGCATGGGTCGTGTCTCTGTACAGCACCTGGGTGCTCTGTATAAATGTTAGTAAATAGAAACACATGAATGGGTGGATGTTAGCTAATCGCAATGTAATTTCTCTCCCCTTGCAAACAGAATCGCTGAGCCTTACTCATGACACTGTATCGTGGGTAAAACAAGAAGACCTGTGCATCAGGGATCAGTGGGACTCACAGGAGAGAGAGATCTCTACAGAGCCCAGCACAGGTGAGCGAGCCATTGGAATGACTCAAATAGTGAATGCAACAGGAATCTGTCAATCAAGAGAGACCTTTGTCAGCTCTTAGCATCCCGTCTTGTCAGATGGTCCTCTCTCTCAAATGACATTTCTCAGATCACTTTCGCAGGGCTCAGTCACAGCTTCCCATCAGGCCTGACTGATTTCCATTCAGCCATCTCTTTTTGGGCTCTTTGGCAGGTGGTTTGGAATGGAGTTGGTTCTTCTCATTTTTATGCCAAAGGGACATTCTCCTCTAAGTCTTTTAGCCTGGTGCCTCTCTTCCTTGGCTGGCACTGAGGTACTGTGATTGCACCATAAGTCCCTGCTTGCTGTCTCCGTGTGTAGGGGATTTTAGAGTGGGGCAGTAAGTTGGTGATGCAGTTTTCTCAGGCAGATGGTGGCTGGAAGCAGAAAGATGGCAGGGTGCTGAGGCAGGTGGTGGATGGACAGGGGCAGAAAATTAATAAAACTTGGTTTCTCCTCTGAGTCCAGCAGATGACGAGGTTGTAATCAAAGCTGAGGAGGGAATCCCGGTGAGCCTGGAGCTGTACAGTACATTGCATGGACAGCCAGAAGAGACTGTTTTCCAGTACCCTGAGCAGGAGCCGATCTATGAAGATCAGGGCAATATCAGCCTCCAGGGAGAATACCCTGATGGGAACAGTCTGGGGGACTCGGCTGCCGGCGAGGGAGACTTCAGTAACTTCACCACAATCATTGTCCAAGAGGAGAGCCTCCCAGGAGAGGCGCCGTACGTCTGTTCTGAATGCGGAAAAAGCTTCCTCTACGAACAGCAGTGTGTACTGCACCAGAGGATCCATGGTGAAGCCCACACCCCTGCTGAGCACAGGGAGAGCTTCAAGCAAAACCACTGTCTCAAATCCTGCCCACAGATCCAGCCAGGGGAGAGACGCTATAACTGCCCTGAGTGCGAGCGGAGCTTCCCTCACATGTCGAGCCTCAGCAAACATCAGCTCTCCCACACGGGGGACCATCCGCACACCTGTGCTGAGTGCAAGAAGAGCTTCCGGCTGAAGATCAACCTCATGATACACCAGAGGAGTCACGCAGGGAAGAGCAGGGGCTTGTATATCTGCAACGAATGTGGGAGGGGCTTTAACCACCATTCCAACTTTATTAGGCACCAGATGATCCACACTGGGGAGAGACCCTATGGCTGTACCGAGTGTGGGAAAACCTTCATGCGGAAAGAGCACCTCCTGACCCACCGGCGTCTGCACACGGGAGAGCGGCCCTACCAGTGCACCGAGTGCCGGAAGAGCTTCACCCGCAAGCAGCATCTGGTGGGACACCAACGCATCCACACCGGGGAGAAACTCTGGGGGACGCTGACAGCACAGAGACACTTGCACGACCTGCCAGGCAAAGTGCACAGGGGAGAGCCTGTGTCACTGCACTTGATGCACAAGGAGTTCCCCCCGTAGGTGCTGAGTTAAATGCTACCAGGGAACAATGATCATGATGGCATCTGAGCAAGGGAGTGTGAGACCAAGTCTCTGGGTGTTGAACAGGGAACTAAATGTCAGTGGGATGATCCATGGAGAGGTCTAGGCTGCTGCTTTGTTAACAGTTGAGTCCATTCCCACTGTGGCAAAAAACAATTAGGCAGCCTCAGTGCTCCATGGGGAGCTTGTTCTTTTCCTGTGTTTCTCACTTGCTAATTCATTACACAGAATTACATGGCATTTTTCGAAAGCCAACGAGAACTATTTTTCAGTATTTATAGATGTTTGACCTGTCAATCGGGATTCCCAGTTTGTGATATGCAGGTAAGGTGCCCTTTGGAAAGGGGAAGCCATCTCCGTCTGTTAACCGAACACTTTCTTTTACAATTTTTAATCGTTGTCACTGGCTTATGCTCAGTGTTCTTGACAGGAGCAGACGTCTTTCCCTAGGGGCCGTGTCTCTGGCACCATTCAAATGATGGATTCCGTGCTTGAGGCCTCACAGGGCTGCCATTAACCTGTGAGCATCGTGAAATCTGGATAAATGTCCATGAGCCCGCTGAAGTAATAGACTGGGGGACATTTTCAGCAGTGCCTGAGTGACTCAATCCCATTGACTTTCCAGGAGGTGGAGTGGGGACTCTTCCACCTAGGCCCATCTCCCAAGGGCAGTAGCTGGTTAATATTTACCTTCCTCTGTTCCAGTAGTTCTAAACCTGTGGCTAGCATGCAGCCCAATTAGCACTCAGCTGCGGCCCACGCCAGGATGCATGGTGGGGTCCAGGTTGCCTGGTGTGGTTGGGGTCCAACGCTGCTGCCTAGCTCCGCACAGCTGCCGCCTGGCCCCAAAAGGTCTGGGGTCCGGGATTGGGGCTGCCATCCGGCCTCATGGGGTCGGGAGTCCAAGGCTCTGCACAGCAAGGGTCTGTGGCTACCACCTGGCCCTGTACAGCAGGGTCAGTGTTGGGGCTGCCAGCAGGCCTGCGGGGTTGGGGTCCAGGCTGCCACCCAGCTGCCCTTCCAGGTGCCCCCATATGGCCGGTTCCAGGGTCAGAGCTGCTGCTCAACCACACACAGTGGGGTCCAGGGTCTCCACTCCTGCCCCCACTCTGTGGAAGGGTCTCTGGGTGGGCGGTGCTGGGGTTAGGGTCTGTAGGGGGCAAATTGCGGGGGGGAGGGGGAGGGGAATGCATATACGGCCCACAGTGATAAATAGGTTGAGAACCATGGCTCTGTTCGTATCCGTGTGACTAGACCTGTTGCTCTGAGAGGCGTTCACAGGTGCGTTCTCTCAAATCCTCTTTTCAATAATAAAATGTACAATCAACAGCAAAACAGAGATACCGTCCGAAACTGACCGTCTGCCAAATGCAGCATCAGTATGTTTCACTGCACTTGTACGTCCGGTCTGAAATACCATCATAGATGGGGAGTGATTCAAAAAGAATTTTTACTTGAAGTGTTGGAGATAATTACAAAAAAAAGCTTATTGAAAAAACTGATGATTAAGATCCTAGGAGGGTGGGTACCCTCCATATCTGCCTGATTGTGAATTCCATGCTCCCATAGTGGAGCAGTTACTGGCCCCATTGATTTCTGGAGCATAGGATAAGTGCTCACCACTGAGAGAAAGGGGTTCAAAATCTAGTCCAGAGGGTGTGGGCTCAGCCTACACAAGCTGGGAGGGAACGGCAGAGCTGAGAACAGCTTGTGCATGTAGAGCTCTTTGAGACTCACCTACACCATGTTCACACAGATGTAGAACCAGAAGCTGGTTTCCCTGAGCAGTGTCCTAGCCCCTGGGTCCTTTATTGTTAAATTATAACATTGATTTTGTGGTAGCACCTCCATGCCCCTGTGGATTGCCACGGACTCGCAGGGGCGAGGAAAAATTGCAGGCCTGTTATTTACCAGGCCGCACGTGGCAACAAACTATATAGGTAAGGGATGCAAGGGGAGTGTGGGTCAGGACACGAGCTGCAGATACACACACACACACAACTAAAATGAATCAATTTAAGGTTTTATTGGGGATAATTACAAGGGGTAAGGGAGCAGTTTTTTGATTAGCTAATAGACTTAATGAAATTTAAAACACACAATGACTAAAATACCTACTAACAATATTTACAAAGATGCAGCATTTAGTAATAATTGATACTTAAAAATACAAACCAACGCATAACACGACTGGTAAACGTAGAAGCTCTATTTGAAACACGTGAGCTGAGAGAGAGGCTTCGAGTTGATCAGGCTCGGTTACGTGGGGTACATGGGATACACAGATACACGGGATTCGTTTTCCTCTCTCTGTCTGCACATGGCAGGCAGAAACATAAGTACCAACTATGACATCATAAAAGTGTCATAGGGGACGGGGCCCAAAACTTGTTTGTGTTCGCTTCTGATTGGCACAAGCAATGTTTACACCAAGTAGGGGAGCAGGTGCCTCAAAGTCTGGCTTCGCCCCCAAAAGGTGAGGAAATGCACATTGTTATAGAATGCATGCGAAACTGAATGACAAAAGAAGAGGCCAGGGCAATACCGGTATGGGCAAGTGTTTCAGGATGCAGACAGGAACTGATCTGAACAGCCCCAACCAGGTCAGGGCCCCATTGTGCTCTTCACTGTACAGATGGTAATACAGGACAGTCCCTGCCCTTAAGAGCCTACAGTCTGCAAGACAAGATGCAACAGGTAGTTGAGACAAACGAGTTGGGGACACTATCTAAATTCTTAGCTGGATGTCCTCCAGCTGTCCAACCATTATCAGTTTGCAGTTTCCCAGGTGCATTTTGGAAGATGTGAGTTTTGAGGAGAGATTTGAAGGACAAGGTGTGGTGGCTTTATAGATTCTGGCTGGGAGTTTTCCCCACGTGTAAGTGGTGGTATGAGAGAAGTGGAGAATCAGCAATGGAAGCTGGCATCATCGGTGAAGCAAAGGTGGAGTCAACACTGTGCTAAGGGAAGAGGTCTGATTGGGTAGGACTACATTGAGGAGGACTTTGATGCGATAGAAGAGGAGGGACCAGCGGAGGGAAAGAGGATGACAGTGATGAGCTAGGAAATGGACTTTAGCAGCACTGTTTTGAATGTGTGTGGGTTACAAGATTGTTGACATTGAGGCCAGAGAGGAAGCGAGTCAAGATGTGAGATGATCAAGGCTTGGACAAGAATTCTGGCTACCTGGGCAGAGATGAAAGGTCAGATACTGGAGATATAGACATGGCCTGGACTGATTTAAAGGTGAAAGCCAAATCAAAAATGTTATCCAGTGATAGAAGAGGCGAGAGGAGAGTTTTGGGGGAAAGATCAGGAGCTGTTTTGGCCACGTTAAGTCTTAGTTGACTGCTATACCTGTACAAGGAGATTTCAGAAAGACAGGTTGTCTTCCCTCGTGGCCATGAGTGAAGAAAGGCCTCCTGCAGAACAGAGTGGGGGTATCCATATCTCAGCAGCCCCTTTTGGGGGGAGGCGAGCTGAGCTTCTGGCACCCCAGAGAGAGGAGGTGAAAATAATTTCTCATGGGTCTGCAACTTTTGAGTGGGTTTAGGAAATGCCCTGGCCAGGCAGGGTTGCACCAAAGTTGGTATTTAGCAAGTATTTCCCAGGTATCAATTGGCTCAAGGTTCGGATATTCAGCTTCCTCATTTTATTGCCAGGTTGAAGCCACTGAGGGTATGTCTACACTGCAGTTCGATGCCTGTGACAGCTGGGAGGCTTAGGGTATGTCTACACTACCCTCAGGATTGGCAGGTAGAAACTGATGTTTCGGGGGGTTGATTTATCGCATCTAGTCTAGACACAATAAGTTGATCCCTGAGCAATCTTCCATCAAGTCCGGTACTTCACCACCGCAAGAGGCGCAGGCAGAGTCGACGGGGGAGTGGCAATAATCGACTCACCGCTGTGAAGACGCCGCGGTAAGTTGATCTAAGTACCTCAACTTCAGCTACGCTATTCTCGTAGCTGAAGTTGTGTATCTTAGATCAATCTCCCCCACCCCACTGTGTAGACCAGGGCTCAGGCTGATTGTGGTGTAGACATTAAAGCTTGGTCTGGAGCCTGGCATCTAGAACCCTGAGAGGTGAATGTCTATACACAGCAATTAAACAGTCCCTTAGTCAAGTCAGCTGGCACAGGCCAGTGGTGGGTGTCTAATTGCAGCATAGACATTCCCAGTTTCACCCATGGAGCGAGAGAGACCTGTATGTTCCATACCACAGGCTGTAATAATCCAGCTTGGATCCCTCTAGACTAGAGCAGTGGTTCTCAATCAGGGGTCCACATACAGGTCTTCCAGGGGGTACATCAACTCATCTAGAGATTTGCCTAGTTTTACAACAGACTACATAAAAAGCACTAGTGAAGTCAGTACAAACTACAATTTCATACAGACCGTGACTTGCTTATACTGCTCTATAGACTATACACTGAAATGTAAGTACAATACTCCAATTTATTTATTTTATAAATGCACTGACATTTTTATATCTGATTTTGTAAGCAAGTAGTTTTTAAGTGAGGTGAAACTTGGGGTACACAAGACAAATCAGACTCCTGAAAGGGGTACAGTAGTGTGGAAAGGTTGAGAACCACTGCTCTAAAAGATTCTCCTTTCCTCCAGGGCTATCTACTCCGGATTGCTGTGGTTTAAGACTGCTATGTCTGTGCAAAGCCTTGTGTCTAACACAGAAGTGGGCAAAGTACGGCCCGCGGGCTCCTCCAAACCGGCCCCCGAGGTCTGGCTGGGGAGGCTGCTCTTGCCCCTCCCCCGCGGCCTCAGCTGCTGCACTGGGGAAGTTGTTCCCCCGTTGGCCCCCTCCCGCGTGGCCTCGGCAGGACACGGTAGGGAAACTGCTCCAGCCCCTCTTGCCCTGTCTCCCTCCCCCGCGGCCCCAGAGGGCCGCGTGAGCAGCGCTGTTGGGCGGGGCTGCGCGACAGCGTGTCCAGCTCCCGGCCAGACACGTTGCGCGCTCTGGGAGATCAGCGCAGCCGTGTGTCTGGCTTTGGGCCAGACACGCTATTCTAGGCAGCGGCGAGGTAAGAGGACCAGGGCCAGGCAGGTTACCTAAAGGGGCAGAAGGTGGGGGGGGGGGAGGGAGGAGGTTGGATGGCACATGGGAGTCCCAGGGGGCCTGTTGGGGGTGGAGGTATAGATAGGTGTCAGGGAAAAGGAAGCTTGGATAAGTGGATAGGGTCCTGGGGGGTGAGTAAGGAAAAGGAGACCTGTGGAGGGGGTGGTCAGGGGCGAAGGAGCAGGGGGGCTTGAGGTGGGGTCTTGGGGCGGTGGCTAAGGGCAGGGGGTCTCTGGAGGGGGCAGTCAGAGGACAGGGAGCAGGGGGGGCTTAGATAGGGGGTGGGGCTCTGGGGGGCCATTAGAGTAAGGGATCTCCAGATAGGGCGATGGGTTGGGGGTTCTGAGAGGGGGTAGTCAGGGGGCCAGAAGTGAGTGGGAGTTGATAGGGGGCGGGGCCAGGCTGTTTGGGAGGGCACCGCCTTCCCTACCCGGCCCTCCACACAATTTTGAACTCCGATGTGGCCCTCAGGCCAAAAAGTTTGCCCACCCCTGCTCTAGAGGTAAATCCTGTGATATCTGCCACACACTGTGTGGCCAGAAGGATTTTCTGGGATTTTGTAATGAGCATCCTGGAACTCCCTGGGAACTGCTGCTGTTTCCTATATTCATCTCAACATGGAGGAGACGTGGTTCATTCCGTCAGAATGTATAATTTGCTTGAAATCTTGCTGAATCAATTGGTGGCCAGGACTGGAGATTGGTGAGCAGAATTCCAGCAGAGTTCATGCACTGGGGATGTGGATATTGCTGATATCCTAGAATCCATCCTGGAACTGTACCTCTCTATCCCACTGGAGGGACCTGCTGTCTAAGGCTTGTCACTAAGATGAATGTCTCTGGGTTCAGGATGACATCTAATGCTAGAAACAGCTGTTCCATGTGGTGGAAACTGGCATGAGGACTGTGGCTGCAGAGCTTTTGAATGGGCAATGAGACTGACTGTCGGTCAGCTCTGTGGGAGGCTTGTCATGACTGTGGGACTCCAAGTGAAGTTATAGATTAAAGGGTTATGGATTCTGACCTACTGTGTAACTCCCCAGAGCCAGTCATCCTGTGTGGTACTCCCAGCTTGGCTGGGCAGGGCTCTGCAGATCTAAACTGCCCATTTGGCGCTCCCATACTACGGTGAGAGGCACTACAGGAAAAACCTAGTGTCACTGAGCAACATCGTGGCGAGGACATGGGGTTAGGGTAGTTAACGGAGTAGTGTATTTCTAGCTCAACCACTGAGCTGCTGCGGTGTCTGTGCCTCTGTTCCTCTCCCGGTCGTGGATTGTGAAGCCCTTGGGGCAGAGACCATGTCTTACACTGTGACTGTACAGCGCCCAGTTTCCAATCTCTCTTGGATTCCAATCTCTCCAGGAGTGCTGCCTGCACTACTAATAAACGGGAAGAACTGGTACCTTGGGAGAACGTGATGCTCGGGATCTTCGGGATTCCTCAATGGTGTTGGTCAGAGAGAGACAAGGGGGAGAAGTCCTGTCTTTTCTCTGGGGGGAGACAGGATCCAGGGCTGGATGGACCTTCGGGCTGATGTGGAAGGGCCATTCTTATGTTCTTTCAAGCTCCACCACCCTTCCCTCCCCAGGTCTGGAGATCCTCGCTCGGGGTCAAGGGTGACTGGTTTGGACCAGCCCCGCCGGCCCTGGGAGCCAGGGGCTTGCCAAGGCCGGCCCAGCTCAGCTGGCCCTGGTGTTGACCAGAGGTGAGGGCAGGGGATCTTACAGCAGGGGTGTGCCCCGGGGCCACCCTCCGGGTACCAGCCTGACCTGGGTGAATGGGCTGAGGAAGAAGGGAGCCAGGCTTGTTGCCGGGCGGATGAGAGGGAGGAGGGGGGAAGGCTGCAGGGTGCTCACCTGGCCAAGGGTGTTGGAGCCTTGTGATTGGGTAAACCCTGGGCGATGGAGGGCTGCCTGAGCCAATCGGCGTGGAGAAGAGGCCAGTTTTGTCGGAGGGGAGCGCGAGACCCCTGCTCCCGCATGAGGGAACGCAGCGGCGGGACAATTCCCCCGCCCCCACCTGAGGGGAACAAGAGCAGCCCCCTCCCCCTCCCGAGGGGAACAAGAGCCGCCCCCACCCCCCCCCATCTCTTTCCCCCGCCTGAGGGGAACAAGAGCCGCCCCCCCATCTCTCTCCCCCGCCTGAGGGGAACAAGAGCCACCCCCATCCCCCGCCTGAGGGGAACGAGAGCCGCCCCATCCCCCTCCCCGCCTGAGGGGAACAAGAGCCACCCCCTCCCCCCCATCCCCCCTCCCCCGCCTGACGGGAACAAGAGCCACCCCCATCCCCCATCTCTCTCCCCCGCCTGAGGGGAGCGCTCACCCACCCTCCTCTCCCCAGCCTGTCAGGCTCCCCCCATCTCTCCCCTGACTGAGAACGGACATGGGCGGTTCCCCCCCCCCCCCGCCCATGCTGGAGGGGGATGCAGGCAGCCCCCTCCCCCAATCTCAGTTCCCCTGCGGAAGGGGGTGCGGATGCCCGCGCCCGCTGTTTGCGGGGGAGGGGGTCACAGGCGACGCCATCGCTGCCTCCCCCGCTGCCCTGGAGAAGCTCCGGGGACCCCCAGGGCCGCTCCCCGGCCCGTTGCCTATTTTGCCCTGACCGCGGTGTGCTGCGCTGCGCTGCGCTGCTCTGGGGGAGAGCGACTGGTCCCCGCAGCGCCGAGACCCCTTCGCCCCCGGGGCGTGAGGCCTACTGCGCCCCCGCGCATCGGCCCCTCCTCGCCGCCTCGGGCCTGCGCTGCCTCAGCCGGGTCCCTCCCCCCGTGACTGGGCCCGGGCCTGCGGAGTGACCTGGACTCTGAACCCAGGAACACCCCGCTGGGGGTCGGATGGAGTCACGGGACCGACCCGCTGCAACCCCCCCGCCGCGCCTGGGCAGGGATCGCGGCTCCGGGTGGGGGGGGTCTCACAGGAGGGGCAGGGCCTGGAGCGAGCACCGGGGACACCTCAGCCCACCTAGGGAGGCAGCCCGGGGGAGGCGCCGCTAGAGCCGCTCCGAAGCCCGGCCCCGTTGGTGGTCAGCACGTGGTCACGGGGGGGGGGGGGGGGGGGGGCGAGCTCTGCCTGCGATCCCCTGACTCCGGGAGCTGCGGCTCGCGGAAACCCCGGGGGGGGGGGGGGGGGTCAGGAGGAGCCGCCGCCGCCGCCCTGCAGCCACCTGCCCCGCGGGGGACCCGTGCGCGGTGCGGCCGCGGCGAGGCGATTCCCAGCCCGGCCGGGGCCGCGCGCCCCACCCGCCGCCAGGGGCCGCTGCCGGCCCCGCTCCCCGGCCGGCTCCTCCCCGCACGCAGCTCCCGGACCCTGCCAGCGAGGCCGCGGCTCCCGGCTGCGCTCGCTCTGCTCCGCCCGGCAGCGGGGCCGGCCCGTGGCGCGAGGCGGCGCCGGGACTCTGCCCAGCCCGGAGCGGGAGCGGGGCCGGGCCACGTTGGGATCCTGCCGCGCGGCTCGTTCCCGGAGCGGGGCGGCGGGCGAGTCTCGTCGTGACTTCCCCGGGTCCCTGCGGAGCCGCCTCGCCCGGTGCCGGCCCTTCCAGTCCCCCGCCGGCAGCGGAGCTCCTCGGGCCGGGGGCGCTGCGCTGGGCGGGGACCCGCTCATGTCCGCCCCCGGGCCGCGGTGAGCTCCGGAGCCTCCCGCCCGGGCCGGGAACAAAGGGCCATGGCCGAGCGGGCCGCTGCCCAGGTAAGGGCCCGGCGGGGGAGCCTGGACCGTGGGCCCTCGCGAGCTTCTCCCCGGCCTGGACCCCGGGGACGGCCCCGCCCGCTCGCTCCGGGGGCCCGGCCCAGGCTGGGAGCCGAAGGGGGAGGAGGGTCCTGAACCCCTGGGGGTGCGGAGGCGGGAGCAGCGATGATCCGGCTGGTGCTACTCCGGCCCTGGGGGCAGCTGCGCCTGTGCGGGGCCATTTGCGGCTGGGCCGGGGAGCAGGGACCGCGGCTTTGCTGCTCCCCCAGCTGCAGGGGACCGACCCCCCAGCCAGGCCCGCCCTGGGAACAGCCAACGCGCCAGCCCGGCTAGGGGAGCAGGATCGGGCTTCTGCTGCGGGGCTGAAGGAGAGCGGTTCATACCCATTTGTTGTTGAACCACAACTCAGGGTATTGTGTTGCGCACACACAATAGCATCGCAGCCGCCTTCCAGAGGTGGCAGAAATGAGCTTTCTGGGACCTTGTGACTACTGGAGAGTCCCTCTCTCAAAGGGCAGTATGTTTATGCCGAATGATGATGGTTAATAACACAGCCTCTTTTAAATCACAACACGTCAGGTGTTGAGCTTTTTCTTTTGTTTCTCTCATAGACGGGGGTGGGTGGGTGAAATCCTAAAGTGTCTGTTGACTTGAAGCATAACTCCACAACCCCATTGCTGTGACTTACATTTCACATTCTAACAGACCTTAGGGGCTCTGTGGTGGTAATAATGGCCGCTTTGTTTCTCTAATGTAATTACTTGGATTTTATTATTCTTTGTATAACTACTTTAATCCCCCTGAGATCAAAAGCTTTTCATAAAAAGTATTCAGATCTACTGGGATCCCTGGACAGAGAGATCTCTAGGTGGAATGTGCCTCCTTTACCAGTGTGTGCAAAACATGTACACAAAGTCGAGAACAGTATATCAAAAATGACTGGATTAAACTAATTCGGTGGTGAAATCTATGAAGGAGGAAAGTCCCATATTCTCTTATTAATGCCCTGACTCTTTGTGGTAATTTTACATTCCTTAATACTTTCCATAAGAGTCAGGGGTCTCAATTTTTCTCTCTCATCTGAAGTATGTCTACATTGCACACGGCTTGTAGGGTATGTGTAGCTGCAGTGAAAGGTAGGCTGCAATCACCCTCCAGTATGTAGCTACACACAGCAGTGAAAGGCTTTAGTAGGGGGAGGCAGCGGGGAAAGGGTTCTGTGGTGAGGAGTTGCTGGAACCTTTCCTGCTGCCTCTTCTCTGCCAGAGCCTTTCCCTGCGACTGGAGTTTTTCACTGTGGTGGGGAAAGATACCGGCAGTTTCCTGTTGCCAGAGCCCTTTCTCACTGCAGAGATCTGCCAGAGCTTTTCCCCACTGTCTTCCCCCCCGCCAGAGTCTTTCCTTGCAGTGGGGAAATGCTCCAGCAGCAGGGAGACGGTGGCACCCTACATTGCTAAATATAGCAGTATAGTCAAGGGAGGCACCATTGGGTTGGAGAGAGCCATGTAGGGAACAGACCCTAAGATTCTGCCATGTCTTTACTTGCCTGAGCAGTGCCTCACTGTCTGCACTGCTGTTTTTACCTGTGCAGGGGGACTCTTTATATGTACTCCATACACTGCCATAGGGGGAGTGCAATGTAGACATACCTTGAAAAATGGAAACTCAGTAGCACAGTTACTCCTTCAGTTTCTGATGAATCTTTGTTTATAGACATCAGTACAGAACCAAATTGCCAAAACCATTTCCAGCAGCAGCCAGGGTCTCCCATGTGTTCCTCCTGAGAACTGAGAAGACACAGCCCTTATTTTGCGTATTCCAGTGAGAGTGTAACCTAAGGATGGTATAGGAGCGAGCTGCTTAATGGCTTCAAATCCATACTCTGACTCGCAACGATCTAAATAGTACTTAAGAGTCTGGCACACTGCACATGTGCACTGACTGCTTTTTGAAACCCATGGGAATGTCCCCTTTTAAGATCCAATACCAGGTATTGCTAAGAGTGGGAGACTCTTGCCCTGTTTCTTTCTGTAGCTGACCATGTGACCACAACTCCATGTCCAATGTCTGTCTTTGCAAACAGGGTCCAGAACTGGATGCAGTGAGACAGTGCCCATCTCCTTTACCGCCTCCCGTTGTCCCTGAACAAACTTCTGAAAGGGAAACTCAGACTGCAGAGATTTCCCTGACTGTTGTGGCAGCAATTCAAGCCGTAGAGAGGAAGGTGGATTCTCATGCCACACGGTTGTTGGATCTGGAGGGGAGAACTGGGATGGCTGAGAAGAAATTAATAGATTGTGAGAAAACAGCAGTGGAACTTGGCAACCAGCTGGAGAGTAAATGTGCCGCACTGGGAACTCTGATCCAGGAGTACGGGCTGCTGCAGAGGAGGCTGGAGAACATGGAGAACCTGCTGAAGAACAGGAACTTCTGGATCCTGAGACTTCCCCCAGGCACTAATGGAGAAGTCCCCAAGGTAACAATATCTCAGCTAGTGCTAGCAGGGAACACTAATGTTCAAACCAGTCTCTAGAGCTTTGCATGCAAGCTCAAGCTGGCAGTTTGGGTTCAGAATTAGAGGCACATTTTACAAGCGCCTACTGCAGACTAGAGAATAGTAGTGCATATAATATGGTTGGAGTCTGGGGTGGGCAGGGGGGAGCTGGGAAGAAGTGAAGCCCTGGTGAGAGTTAATTGAACTAGGAGCTCAGCGAAATTGAGAAATAAAACTGCCACTTAGTATTTTCATACCTCTTTTCCCTCTTGGGAGCTATTTGTGGGAAGTGGATCAGAGGAGAATGTTCCTGTTATAAACAAAAATAATATAAACATAAGAACAGCCAAGTTGGGTCAGGAATGAGAGGGAGGTGGGGGAAGGCTGCAGGCTGCTCACCTGTCTTCTGACAGTGGCCAATACCAGGAACTTCACAGGGAATGAACAGAACAGGCAATCAAGTGATCCATCCCCTGTCATCCACTCCCAGCTGCTGGCAAACAAAGGCTAGGGACACTCAGATCATGGTGTTGTGTCCCTACCCATCCCAGCCATTGATGGACCTATCCTTTATGAACTTATTTAATTCTTTTTTGAACCTTGTTCGAGTCTTTACCTTCATAACATCCCCTGGCAAAGAGTTCCAGAGGTTGACCGTGCATTGTGCGAAGAAGTACTTTCTTTTGTTTTAAACCTGCTGCCTATTAATTTAATTGAACAACCCCTAGTTCTTGCGATATGGGAAGGAGTAAATAAAATTTCTTTATTCACTTTTTCCACCCGGTCAAGATTTTATAGACCTCTCCTATATCCTCTCTTAGTCATCTCTTTTCCAAGGTGAAAAGTCCCAGTCTTTTTAATCTCCCCTCACATGGAAGCTGTTTCTATACCCCAATCATTTTTGTTGCTCTTTTCTGTGCCTTTTCCAATTCCAATTTTTTTTTTTTTGAGTTGGGGTGACCAGAACTGCAAACAGTATTCAAGATGTGTGTATACCCCTTGGACTTACATAGAGGCATTATGATATTTACTGTCTTATCTATCCATTCCTGATGATTTCCAACGTTCTGTTAGCCTTTTTGACTACTGCTGCACATTGAGTCGATGTTTTCAGAGAACTATCCATTGACTCCAAGATATATTCCTTGAGTGGTAACAGCTAATCTAGATCCCCATAATTTTGTATGTATAGTTTGGATTATTTTTGCCAATGTGCATTACTTTGTATTTATCAACATTTAATTTCTTCTGCCATTTTGTTGCCCGATCACTCCGTTTTGTGAGATCCCTTTGTAACTCTTTGCAGTCTGCTTTAGACTTAACTATCTTGAGTAATTTTGTATCATCTGCCAATTTTACTACCTCACTGTTCGCCCCTTTTCCCAGATCGTGTATGAATATGCAGATCAGCACTGGTCCCAGCACAGACCCCTGGGGGACACCGCTATTGACCGCTCTCCATTCTGAAAACTGACCATTTATTCCTACCCTTTGTTTCCTGTCTTTTAACCAGTTACTGATCCATGAGAGGATCTTCCCTCTTCTCCCATGACAGCTTTGCTTGAGAGTCTTTGTTGAGGGACCTTGTCAAAGGCTTTCTAAGTACACTGTATCCAGTGGATCATTCTTGTCCACATGTTTGTTGACTCCCTCAAAGAATTCTAATAGATTGGTGAGACATGATTTCCCTTTTCAAAAGTTGTGTTGACTCTTCCCCAACAAAACCTGTTCATCTGTGTCTGATAATTCTGGTCTGTACTATAGTTTCAATCAGTTTGCCTGGTACTGAAGTTAGGTTTGCCAGCTTATAGTTGCCGGGATCACCTCTGGAGCCTTTTTTGAAAATTGGCGTCACATTAGCTGTTGTCCAGTCACCTGGTACAGAAGCTGATTTAAGTGATCGGTTACATACCGCAGTTAGTAGTTCTGCAGTTTCATATTTGAGTGCCTTCAAAACTCTCGGGTGAGTACCATCAGGTCCAGATGACTTCTTATTGTTTAATTTATCGATTTGTTCCCTAATCTTCCTCAGATTTGTCATCTAAAAGGAATGGCTCAGGTGTGGGAATCTCTCTCTCTCATCCTGTGCAGTGAAGACCGATACAAAGAATTCGTTTAGTTTCTCTGCAGTGGGCTTGTCTCCTTTGACTGCTTCACTAGCACCTTGATTGTCCAGTGTTTCCACTGATTGTTTAGCCAGCTTCCTGCTTCTGATGTACTACATTTGTTTTTGCTGTAGGGATTTTTTTAAAAAATAGGGATTTCTCCGATCCAGTTCATTAGGATTTGGGGGTAGTGGCTCATGGCTGGCAGTCTTCTTCCAGACTTCTTAGTGTATTGTATGCACAATGTGCCTCAGGTGCCACATGACCAGGATACATCATTGTATTTGGTCTGCTGGCTGGATCATTAGCTTCCACAGCCAAGGCCGGGTACTGACAGGGAGTGTCATGTGAACGCTGATCCATACCCCCAGTAACCAGACCAATTCCCTGATATTACAAGCTGCTACTAGTGAGGCAACCAAGCAGCAGAAAAGAGCAGGTAAGGGGGTCTGAGGCTAGAGAAGGGTGGCAGGAAGCAACCGGTAGGTGTTCTCTGGTGCCAGGCAAAAGGGCATAACTGGGACTCAGGAGAAAGGAGACAGGCTTAATGTACTTAAAATTGGGACTAGGTGAACAATGCAACCAAAGAAAAAATAAAGGTTCCTTTAATGTTCATTCATATTTGCATTGACAGCTTTTGCACGTCACAAATATTTTAGCATGCATGTTTTCTGGTGAAAATGATTTTTATATTTATACACAACTTATAATTGTGAATACTTGACTAGAAACTCCATTCTGAGTTATAATTGTCCAATCGGATCTGAAACAAAGGCTGTGTGTCCAGTCCAAACTGCTCCTTTCAAATGCTCATAACACAGTCCTCGCAAATTAGCTATCACTTGGAATTATCTTCAGAACTAATAATTTTGCAAATAATCTTGAAAACGGCAATCTGTTTGATGATTTGCATCAGGTGGAATTCACCATATGAATGAACGATTATGAAATATTTGCCCAGCTCTGCAGCAAAGAGCTGTCTCTGTGTGTATCTGAAACCTGTAAACATTTCTGAATCAGATTTGTATTATAACTAGTGACAGTCCAAAGCCGTGAACCTCAGATCTGGAAAAGAATTTCCCCAGAGTTCTGGGGCAATTGAACATGGAGTTTGAGGTCATCTCCTTCACAGAAATGATGATCAATTATGATGACTGATTCTGATCTCATTTAATAATTTGACACCCATTATAACTTGAATAATTTCAGTGGCCTTGGCCCTAGTTTATGCTGATGTGAGATCAGAATCGGATCTGTGGGGTTTGGATAAATTCTGATCTAGATTTGAAGCCAGCAGTGTTCAGAGCCAGGGTTTCATTTGAGATCCATTATGTTGTGGAAATAGGAATCTGAAAATTGTTTCCAGATACACATGTGAATAGATTTCGGTGTTGTGGATTCTTCACCTCACTGAGTTAGCTTTGGCATCTGAGTGGGATGGAGAGAGGTTTTATTTCCCTTTCACTGAAGTTAAGGAATCGGATGCTCAGATGTAAGTGCTGCAGAAGGTGTTAAGTGTGCAACATTTGTGATTCCAGGTGCCCGTGACATTTGATGACGTCTCAGTCTATTTCAATGAGAAGGAGTGGGAGAAACTAGATGAATGGCAGAAGGAACTTTACAAGAATGTGATGAAGGGCAATTATGAATCTTTGGTCTCCTTAGGTAAAGATCAGTTTTCACCTGTTTGTTATAAACAAACTTCAGAGATTTTACAGGCTGGCTTCAGCTCAGGGTATTTTTTTCATTCCTTTTGGTTGGTCAGCATATAATGTCCTCAGTGACTTTATGATGGAAGGTCAGCTCCCTTTTAAAAGTGGACTTGAAAATACACAAGGATGTTTGTACTCCTCCTTCTGCTGCTTTCTAGCTTTGGGTAGCGACTGGACATGTGTGTTCATCCCTTATAAATAGGGCTATGATTTTTTTTCCACGGAAGTCATGGAATCTGTGACTTCCAGTGGCCTCCTTGACTTTAGCCCCCAGTTGCGGGGGAGGGAGAGAGCTCCGAGTGGCCCCGCCATGGGTGGGCCCCCATGGGTTGTGAAGGGGGCCCTGGAGTTCCAACCCCCCCACCCCGAGCTCTGAGTGGGTCCCTGCAGCTGCCTAACCCTTGCAGGACAGTAGGGGACCCTGCAGCTGAGCTTCCCATTTTGTCGTGGATATTTTTAGTAAAAGTCATGGACAGGTCACGGGCTTCCGTGAATTTTTCTTTGTTGCTGTCCGTGACTGTTACTAAAAATATCCATAACCAAATCTTAGTCTGTCTTATAAACACTGTGAGGCGATCCTCACGCCAGGGCCGAGACGTGCTGGCAGGGCAGCCTGGGAAAAGCCTGCATTGGCTGGATAAACAGAGGACACGGGTCTCCCAAACTCTTAATCCAGTGCCTTTGAGGACTGCTGAGTTCACTTGAAAATGGTGCTCTGAACATAAACACTGCTGTAGACATGCCGTACTGACATGCACTAATAGCATTGACCTAGTGCTGCTCCCCTTTAAGCCAATGGAAGTTTTATCACTGAATTCAGTGGCAGTGGAGTTTGGCCAATGCTGAACTCCTCTGAAATGTCCCCCCCGCACCCAAAATCTCTGGCTAAATGGCGGTGATTGGTCGTCGCTTCTGGAATATGCGGGTGTGGGGGAAGTTACTGTTATGGAAAATGTCCAGGAATAGTTCCTGTATGCAGATACTTTTCAAATCATGGATAGAGAACAAGTGCCCTAAATGGACACCTTATAGCTGATTTCAGACTCTGAGTTAAATGTAATTTCAGGTTGTATGTTGGTTCCTGTGTCGTCCTGCTGATTTTTGTGGCTTTATTGCAGTTTTTGAACAAGTTTAAAATAAACTCTCCTGTTGCTGTTTGAAGCCCCCCATGCATGAGTGTACATGCACGTACAGCTGCATGCACACCAGGAATGTGTACCCGAATTGGGGGTGTAATTTCCAGCTCACGCAGACATACCTCTGCTAGCTCTGATCAAGCTGGTGTGCTAAAAATAGCAGTGTAGCTGTGATGGCACAAACAGAGGGAGGGACTGTCCGCCCCGAGGACAAACCCATCTGAAACTCTAGGTAGTTACTCACGTGTTTACCCCCTCCTGCTGCTTATGCCACATGGCTACACTTCGATTTTTGGTGTGCTATGTCTCCTTGGAAATTATATCTCCAGCTCCAGTGTAGACATTCCCCCCCACAGCAGTAGAATTGCCTTGTGCAGCCAGTGCTGTCAACTGCACACTGAACCAGTTGGAAAACACAGAGGAATAACTTGCCTACTCTGACAGTTACATTTGTCTTAGATGTTAGTTGTAGCAATAGTGAGTTGTCAATGAGAGTGTTAAGTATTGACGTCAGTGGGACCAGGATTTCACCCAGGAAGCTGAAACATTCTCAGCGTGATTTATTTTTTATTTTAAGTGGAGGGTGCCCCTTTAATCCTTTATTTGTACATGAGGGGGTCTCATTTCCATTAGGCCTGGAAATTCCTGATTTTCCTCTAGGGAACCCAACCAAATTCTCATGAGCTGCATTTCCCTTTTACAGAGTCTGCATTCAAACATACTTGTGTCCGTTCCCTGTACCCATTTTTCCATTGAGGAAAGCAGAGGGGAAATGTTGTTTAAAGCTTATGGCACAATAATCTCTTTCTCCCTGAATAGACTCTGCAATTTCCAAACCTGGTGTTTTGCCACATATTGAACAAGGAGTGGAGTCACCAGTCAGAGGGCAGCAGGATTCAGATGAGGAGAGAGAAATCCTTACTGACCCCAGTGCAGGTGAGTAGCAGATTAACGCAATACAGAGTACGTGTATTAATTATAGCATCTGGGAAGTAGAATGATGATACAGGGCGTTGCACGTGTGGGGGCACTGATTCTGGGCAGAATGCAGAGTTCCACCAGCGCTGGAGTAGAGAGATCAAAGGCAGATGTATTCCTTGCTGGGTTGCTACAGGGAAGAACCAAGATGGTAAGGGGGAGACGGAAAGCTCAGTTGGGGTTAGAGACAATCTTAGACTCAAGGGAGCAAGGTTTGGAGAGGTCATTTTTCAGCATCCAGCTACAGGACCAGCCTGCAAAATAGTGACCCTCCAGGCTGTGGAGAGTCATGGGGACAGGGCACTCGAAGGGGTGGAATGACTCAGCAGGGGAAACAATACAGCTGCAGTCAGCAAGGTATCTTCCTCCTGGGGTTGGGGCTTATAACAAGGCAGGAGAATCCGCTCTATGAGCAGGGAAATGGAGAGGGACCCTCCCCACTGCTAGGGGTTCAGCCCAGTTTTTTCCAAAGGCCCCCCTGCTCCACTGCCTCCCAAGCAGCTGCTCTTATAGCCCTTCTTTCTATCTATCCCTCCTCACTGTCCTGTCTAAGCACCTCACAGTCACTGATGGATTTATCTTCAGAGTATCCCGGTTGTGGAGCCCTCATGGGCTCGCACCACAAATTAGACAGAGACCACTTCTGTGCAAACACTAGTGCCCTTTTATTTCCTTGTGTCAGTTCCCACCACCACTTATATACGATCCAGTCCAGGTAGCCCGTTTGGGGGACAGCTAGCTTCCTGCAACTAGCAGGGAACTCCAGCCACAGGCTCCTCCCTTTCCTGTTCTTCCCTCCCCTCCCCTCTGCACTTCCTCCCTGTTAGCTTTATAAAGCCTCCTGGCCCATAAAGCCCACAGGTGTTTTTCCTTTAGCCCTGCAACGAGCCACACCCTGCCAGCTCCAATTAATTCCCCTTAATGGGAGCTGGGCTCTCAGGGCTGAGCTAACAGGGGCTGGCTCAGAACCCCCTGACCAGCACCCTGTTACAATCCCTTTGAGGTAAGGTGTGCTAGTCCATGTTTTATCGATCAGGAAACTGAGGCACAGAGTAGAGTAAGTGACTTGTCCGGGTTCACACAGGCAGTCTGGCTGAGGCAGACATTGAATCCCAGTATCCCGAGTCCCAGTCCATTAACCATCCTTCCTAGCACGCCTCCCTGAGTGCACCTTTCCAGACGGAGGGGGAGCTAAGATGGCGTGAACACCCTGTTCAGTGGGGACCAGGTGCTGTCTCTGCACCTTGTCCCATTAGGAGAGGTGAGGATTAGGGCAACCAGAATGAGCAGCTGGAGGATCAGAGAGCTAGGGTGGAATGAGCTCACTGCATGGCCTTGGGGTGAGATGGTCTTGGAGAAAGAGATTATACCGGCTGTCGGGTTCTGGACCCCCTGAAGCTTGGAGTGTTAGGATTTAGGGCAGTGGTTCTCAAACTTTTTCTATTGGCGACCCCTTTCGGACACCAGGCCTCTAAGTGCGACCCCCCTTAGGGCTCGGGGGTGGGGCGGGGGCGGGCTGCGGGGGGTGCCAGCAGCCCCCCGAGGCAGAGGCTGAGCTGGGGGGGGGGTGTAGGGGTGCCAGCCCCCTGGGGTAGGGGCCGGGCTTAGGGGAGGGTGCCAGCAACCCCCCGGGACGGGGCACGGGATGCCGCCGGCAGCCCGCCGCAGCAGGGCCTGGGGCTCGGGTCACTGCCGGCAGCCTGCCGCACCATGGGCCGGGTCTGGGGTTTGGGGTGCCACTGGCAGCCTGCTGCCGGCCCGCCGCAGCAGGGGCCAAGGCCCAGAGCACCGCCAGCAGTCTGCCGCGGCAAGGGCCGGGTCTGGGGCTCAGGGCGCCACCAGCAGCCCGCCGCGGCAGGGTCCGGGTCCGGGGCTCGGGTAGGGTGACCAGATCGCAAGACTGAAATATCAGGACACATTGGGCAAGCGGTGGGAAGGGGGAGGGGAAGAGCAGCAGGGGGAGGGCGGAGAAGGGAGGGGGAGGGCGGAGAAGGGAGGGGGAGGGCGGTGGGGGGGAGGGGAAGAGCAGCGAGGCTGTGTGCAAAGATATTTTGCACCCTAGGCAAAAATTTTACCTTTCATCCCCTTCCCCCCCCCCCTTTCCCAGAGCATTGCTTATTATAAACTTTAAACATAACTATTGAAAAATGTAATGTAGCATGGGGCAGAGGTTTGGGGGGGGGGCTCTGGCTGGGGGTGGAGATGAGGGGTTTGGGGTGTTGGAGGGGCTCAGGGCTTGGGTAGAGGGTGAGGTGGGTGGGAAGCTCTGGCTGGGGGGGTGGGCTCTGGGGTGGCGCAGGGCTAGGGATGAGTTTGGGTGCAGGCAGGCTGCTCTGGGGCCAGAAAGGACGACACCCTACAGCCCTTTCCCTGCTGGCAGCAGCAAGCTCTGGGGGAGGGGGCCCCTTTCCGGCACCCCCAGCAGCAGCACACTCACCCTGTCACAGGCAGGGGAAGGTGGCGGGCACTAGGACCCTGCGGCGGCAGTTGCTGCAGGGAGGCAGCATGTTGCTACACTGAGGCACAGGGAGGCTTTGGCTCGGATCCGCTCCAGGGCCACCTAGGTGCCTGGGGGCAGCGAGGGGAGGCCGGGGGATACTTGGGGGAGGCGCGGGGGTGGTGGTGGCCGGAGCAGGGTTGCGGAGGTGGGGGGCGGCTGGGGACTCTCTGCCCACAAGACCCGTCCCTGCTGCATGCGGCAGCATGGAGACCTCGTCCCCCTCTCTGCCTGCCTGGGGCCGATTTGCAAGCTCCTGCAGGAGCTGCCCCAGGAAGAACAGTAATTGGCACGCCGGCGCCTGGCCGCCTTGGTCCCACGGCCCCAGTATCGGGACAAAAAGGGCGTCCCAACCGATGTATGGTCGGGACGCGGGACAAGTCCCCTAAAATCGGGACGTCTGGTCACCCTAGGCTCGGGGCGCCGCGAGCAGCCGAGTCTGGGGCTCGGGGCACCGCCGGCAGGGGTCGGGGCCAGCTCCGGACAGCAGGGGCTCACGACCCGCACTTTGAGAACCAATGTTTTAGGGAGATCAGTAAACCCCAGGAATGTTGTCGCTGACTGAAGCACTGCTAAAGACTTTGGCAGCCGTGGTTTGAGGTCAAGGAAAATCCCCTTCTGCAGGAAAACGCAAAAATGGCAGATCAGCCTTAAAACGGTGGTGTTCGCAGTGCCCCAGTTCTTTCTGTGATGTGAATGCACTGTGAACCAGAGAAGGATTATTGCTAATGGTTTCGTATAGCCCGTCTCAGTGGAATGAATCCTATCTGGGTTCTCTCTTTATTGCAGCAGGTATAAGGGTTGTGATCAAAACAGAGGAGATCCATCCTGAGGACTGCCCTGAAAACCTGGAGCTGCACAGAGTGTTGGAACGATCAGAAGGAAGTTTCCAGAATCCAGACCAGGAGGCAATCCATGGTAGTCCGTATGGCTCAGTAACGCCTCCGAGAAACCCCTCGGGGAACTGTCTGGACGAGGCCACTGAATATAAAACAGATTTCAGTGAAATCAGAAGGGTCATCGTTCAGCAGGGTAAGTGCACAGGTAAGAGGCTGTATGTGCTGAATGCGAGAGAAGCTCTAGGCCAGCGGTTCTCTAACTTAGGAGAACCGCGACCCTTTTCCAAGAAGCTCCTTCTCTCTGCGACCCGTGTGTGTCTGCCGAAAAGCTGCCGAATTGATTACTTCCGCATTCGGTGGCTTTTCGGCGGACATGCCAAGCGCTCCCAACTGTGAGCCGAAGTGATTGCTTCCACTTTCAGCAACACTTCGGCGGACAGTCGGGAGAGCGGCTTCTCAATGGCAACGGGGACTTGTGACCCCTCGGAAGGCGGCCGCTGACCCCCTGAGGGGTCGTGACCCCCACTTTAAGAACCTCTGCTCTAGGCCAAGGAGATACCTTGTAGTACATCAGAGGAGCTGAGCAAAAGCAGGACTGTACGAATGTACAGAGTGAGGAAAAGCTCCAGGATACAGCAGTGATGTACAGTGCAGCAGAGAATCCATACGGGAGGAAAGCCCAGAGTCTGCTTGGGTGGCAGAAAACTTCTAAGCAAAAGAACAGTCTTAAATCCCACCAGAAACACACACGGGAGGAAAACCTGTGAAAGTAGTGACCATGAGAGCAGCGGAAGTCACACACCAACTCAGGGGACTCCAGAGTAAGACACACCAGGCACGTAGTAAATGTCAGAAATGTCTTTCTGAAGACCAGTCCTACTGACTTCATTCATTAGGCTGTAACAGGTCACTAGCATGTTCCTGGTGGGGTGAAAGCTTTGACCCCTTGTTGTGTCCTATTAGACATCAGACACTCGCGAGTGAGACAGCTGGCTAGTGCACTGAGTATGAGAGGAATTCTGTTACAGTGCAACATCTTGTAAAATGCCATTGAGCCCACGCTGCAGACACTTGCTACTGTACATGGAATGGAAGAAAGCATTAGCCAGCCATATCCACTTCTCCAGGACCAGCTAGTCTGCTCAGCAACCAGATCAAAGCACTGAAGAAACCCAAGGTAAACAAACTTGGATATCCCCAAACGATGGTTTTCCTGAAGATTTACCACACCCTAGTCGGCTGTCAAAAGCAGCCCTCTCTGGATAGAAGAGAACTGCTGTGTAAATACTATGAGCTAAAATAGGATTAAGGTAGAATTGGAAGTGTGTTAGGATGACTGTTACATGGGAGCTAGAGTTACGTCTAGTGACCTGTCAAAGAGAAAAACAATGAGGAGTCCTTGTGGCACCTTAGAGACGAACAAATGTATTTGGGCATAAACGTTTGTGGGCTAGAACCCACTTCATCAGATGCATGGAGTGAAAAATACAGTAAGCGGTCTACCTCCTACTCACCCAGAGGGGCCTGAACACGTGCCACGTTTTCCAGGGAGACCCAGAGTGATGGTTAACTGGGTCCTTTGATTAGAGCGAATATTGTCCATTCTGCTAAGTGTCTCGCTAATGTGGCCAGAAAGGAAAAGCCGGCCTCGTCATGGTGATGTGTGATCAGAGTGATCTCAGCCCGTTTTGCCTGACACGGGTGGCCAACCTGCGGCTCCTTGTATAGGCACCGACTCTGGGGCTGGAACTACAGTTGTCAACGTTCCAGTGTGCTGTGGGGTGCTCACTGCTCAATCCCCTGCTCTGTCCCAGGTCCTGCCACCGCTCCACCCCTTCCCCCAAGGCCCTTTCCCCTAGCCTGCCGTGCCCTCACGCCTCTCCCCCTCCTCACCAGAGCCTCCTGCCCACTGCAGAACAGCTGATTGAGGCGGCTGGAGGCATGGGAAGGTGGGGGGCAGGGGGCGCTGATTGGGGGGGGGGGGACTGCTGGTGGGCAGGAGGCACTAGGGCCTGGAGGGGGGTAGTGGAAGGGGGGGCTCCTGACCTATTACTGTGGCTATTTGGCAGTGTTCATTGTTACATTTTTGGCTCCTTTTCAGGCTGGCCACCCCTGGCCTAACACATTCTTTTCCTACAATTGGGGAATGCAGAGAGAGAACCCCAGAACAAAACTAAAAGGGATCAAATTGTTTTAGCCAAACTAACATTACTGGAGTGCTTATCCGGGACACGACCATGCAAAGTAAAACTCGGATGAAAGTCCCCCCGGCCTTGTATTCTGAGCTGCTGTGTTGCCAAGATCTCTCTGGCTTTTGTGAAGATCAGTAAATGCCCCCCTCCCCCCCTTTTTTCTTTTTAAAGAAACCTTTTCTAGTGTCTCTCAGTAGCCGGCAGCCAACGATTTATCTGGGTTTATGTGCATTCCTCTGTTTTCTCGCTTATCCCCTACCCGCACAAAGTGAATTGGAACAATTTTTTACAAGACTTTGTTAGCTTATGTTTAGCTCCATCCTAGGTGATCCTTGATGCATGTGATGATAATTATTTGCTCCTTAGGTGGTGGTGTTATGTTGTCTGTGTCTCTCTCACAAACCCTGACTCTCTAAAGTGTAGAAGCAAATAGCTTTGTATATATCTTCTTCCTCTTCTCCTCTTCACTCCTGGTGGAGCATAAGGTGCCAACCATTCTTCTCCATTCGCTGAAGATTTGGTTGACGTTTCTGTAGCATTCGTTTTTTACATGGTGGGTTGCTAGCCCAACGCAAAACCCTCCTCCTTTCACATCTTGGGCTTGGGACCCAGCAATGGCGGAGTTGCTTTGTGTACAGTGAAACCTCGATATAACGGACTAATTCGGGCAAGGGGGTGTCCGCTAAAGCCGAAAGTCCGTTATTTAATAATTTTTTAAAATCATTAAATAACAGGACTTTTGGCTTTAACGGACACCCCCTCGCCCGAATTAGTCCGTTATATAGAGGTTTTACTTATCACGGCCGGGAGCCGTGAGTCAGCCTGCCCGGCAGCCAGCAGCCCGCCCGCCCGGGACCCCGGCTGCTGGGACCCGGGCGGGAGCCGTCAACCCGCCCGCCCGGCTCCCCGCTGCTGGGACCCCGGCGGGAGCTGTCAACTCGCCCGCCCGGCTCCAGCTGTCAGCCCGCCCGCCTGGCTCCCCACTGCGGCCCAGAGGAATGCTGGGACCCGGGCGGGCTGGCAGCGGGGAGCCTGGAGCCGGCAGCCCGCCCGCAGGCGGGACCTGGGAGCCGGTAGCCCGCCCGCCCGCAGGCGGGAGCTGGGAGCTGCCAGCCCGCCTGCAGGTGGGACCCGGGCGGGAGCCGGCAGCCCCCGAATAACGGATTTTGGATGCATCGGAAATTTTGTCCGTTGCATCCGAAGTCCGTTAAATCGGGGTCCGTTAAATCGAGGGTTTACTGTATATACAAATGGCAAAACCAAGCCAGACTCCTGTTGCAGGACTTAAGGCTGGCAAACAAGTGCTCCTCTCAGGTTGGGGGCTGCAAAGTGTCCTTGAGGATGATCTTACTGATCTTACTGAGAGTGATCTGTATTCAGCCAATATTTTACTAACAAGGTAATACCACAAAATTGGGTCCCTGAAGTCCCTGAAGCCACTTTTCTTTCAGGGAGAAGTGGGTGAGGGAGCTGCTGAATAGGTTAATTTGTTTTCCCATTTAAACATATCTGCCTCCTCGTACCCAAGTGTGGAGGCAGCGTTGCTGAAGGGCCAGGCTTAAATTAAGCCACACTTTGCGGGACAGGTTTCCTGAAAAAAAAAAAAAAATTCTGAGTATACAGACAATTGAGCTCAGTGTTCGTTTGGGGCTGATCTAAACCCCATTGCAATGGGACTTTATAGGGAGATCTGCATGGGTCCATCCCCAGGGGATGTTTTTTAAATCCTTGTGATTCAGTGAAATCTAATCCGTTTCAAATGCAAAAAATAATAATCGTGCTTTAGAAGAATGTTTACAATGAAAGCCCCAGGCTAAGTCCTCTCTGGCAGGCCTGGTGTATCCAGATCCAAGAGGGAAGTAACTCTACCTGAGACAGGCAAGTGGCGCCACGCGCGCTCTCAATTTGAAGGCAGAATGTTTAAAAGGGGCTCCTGGGAGCCCCTGCCAGCACACCACTGATCTGTGGCAGAGCGAGGACAGATTAACACCAGGCTTCTAGTCTTGAGAGCGAAGTTCCCACGAGTGACGGTGGAGCCAAAGTCCTTGCACATTTTCCTGCCTAGCTGTAATAACCTGGTAGCAGGGTGTCGGGTTTGCCCTAATAGCTCTGTGCAGCAGGAACAGTTAAAAGCCCGATACCCTCAAAACAAAATCTTAGAAAATGGCAACAATTTGCTGAGCCGCTCTAACACAGTGCCATCTCTAATGTCCTTGCAGAGCTGATTCTCCAGTGTCCTTGGTAATGTCCTAGAATTCCCGAACATTGAGGCAGGCAAGCAACGTCTTTTGCCTGCCTTTCTAAGTAGCAAATCCAGAGGGTTTCTCCAGGAGCTCTGGCAGGAACTCCTTGCCAGAGGATGTTGTGAAGGCCAAGATTATAACAGGATTCAAAAAAGAACTAGATAAATTCATGGAGGATAGATCCATTAATGGCTATTAGCCAGGATGGGTGGGGATGGTGTCCATAGCCTCTGTCTGCCAGAAGCTGGGAATGGGCGACGGGATGGATCACCTGATGATTCCCTGTTCTGTTCATTCCCTCTGGGGCACCTGGCCATTGTCGGAGACAGGATCCTGGACTAGATGAACCTTTGGTCTGACCCAGTCTGGCCATTCTTTTGCTCCTAAGAACTCTTCAGGGGGTTTCCTGTGTATCAAGAATGCCTTAATCATAAGAGGCTTCCTTTACCCTAAGCAGATGAAATTAATGATGTCTTGGTTCTCTTTTGAATTCTCCCAGATGACGGGATTGTGATCAAAACGGAGGAAGAGGATGATCCAGACACCCTGGAGCCATATGCCATGTTCTCAGGCAGAGCAGAGCAGCAGATTTTCCAGAATCATGAGCAGGGAACAACCTGCGAGGCTCAGTGTAGTTCCAAAATGCAGCAGAGAAACCCAGTCGGAAACAGGCCGGGGCAGTCCACTCCCTGTGAAAGAGACTCCAGTGAAACGAAGACGGTCATCGTCCACCAGAGAAACCGCACCAGGGAAAGACCTTATATCTGCCCTGAGTGTGGGAAAAGCTTCATGCTGAAGATCAACTTTATAATCCACCAGAGGAACCATCTCAAAGAAGGGCCCTACGAATGTAATGAGTGCGACTTAAGCTTCAGGATCAAGCAGCAGTTTCTCCTGCACCAGCGCAGCCACACGCGACGGGGAGTCGGCCCTGCCCGGCGTGTGGAGAACTTCAGAGACAAGCACAGCCTCAAGCCGGAGCCGAGGACGCCACCGGCAGGGAAGCCCTATAAATGCACCGAGTGTGAGAGCAGCTTCAGCCACAAATCGAGCCTCAGCAAACACCAGATCACGCACGTGGGGGAGCGGCCGTACACGTGCGGCGAGTGCAGGAAGAGCTTCCGGCTGCAGATCAGCCTGATAATGCACCAGAGGATTCACACGGGGAAGAGTGAGATGTCCTTTATATGCCCTCAGTGCGGGAAAAACTTTAGTCGCCCCTCCCATCTCCTCCGGCACCAGAGGACTCACACAGGGGAGCGGCCCTATAAATGCACCCAGTGCGAGAAAACCTTCAGCGAGAAGTCCAAGCTCACCAACCACTACCGCATCCACACGCGGGAGCGGCCGCACGCCTGCACTGAATGCGGCAAGGGCTTTATCCGGAAGCACCACCTGCTGGAGCACCAGCGCATCCACACTGGGGAGCGACCCTACCACTGCACTGAGTGCGGCAAGAACTTCACTCAGAAGCACCACCTGCTGGAGCATCAGCGGGCTCACACCGGCGAGAGGCCCTACCCCTGCACTGAGTGCACGAAGTGCTTCCGATATAAACAGTCCCTTAAATATCACTTGAGGACACACACAGGGGAGTAGGAGCCAGTGGAAGCTGCATCCCACCTGGGCATTTGAGTCCGGAGTCTTTGTGGTGCAACAGTGTGTAGGGACTGATATAATTTGATGTAAAACAAATAAAGCAAATAACATGCAGCAAAATTAAAAGGAACAGGAAAAGCTAATTTAGGGTAAATATTCATCATAATGTACAGGATATTTTGCTGAAGTAGGACTAACTGCTTTTTAAATCGATTCCTTTTGATAATAAATGTGAAGTAACTTTTATTTGATAAGCAGATTCAAGATTTCAGTTTTTTTAAGTATATAATTTTACACCCTACATCGAACCTTTTAATCTGGAACATCCCAAAGTGGTTTACATGCCTTATACAGGGATCGTATCACCTGCTGATGAGATACTGCGGCCTCCGGGGGGAACGTGGCATCTCTTTAACAGCGCACAGCAATAGTACGCGCTCCAGTCCCAGGCGAGATAATTAGTATATCGACACGGAAACTCCAACGGGAATGTTGTATGGATTATTTAGATGTGAAATGAGAGAGGATGGCTTGTCCTAACACAGTCGTTATACAATACAGTGGAATCCCAGCCCCATTAAAATAGTCATGCCACCTGGGAGCCAGCCACCTCTATCATTCTGGGAAGGTAGACAGTGTAAAGTGGAAATCTGTCTAGCTGACTGATGTAAACACCCCTGCTCTTGGGAAGAAAAGGACCTACTCAGTTATCCAGTCTATTTCCCTGCCAGCACATGATGTTCCCAAGTGTGTTGGTCATTCCAGTGTCAAATGACCCAAGTGGTAAATTTTCCACTGCATCCCTTGGCCGGCTGTTCTCAGCTGTCCCATCTCCGGGTTAGAAAGTTTGCAGGTATATGCTAACTCTCCATTGAGCTTTATTAAAGAGTGTAAGTGGTCAGGGCCTTGGTGAAAGAGCACCGCCCTCTTTAACACTGCACTGGGGCATTGGCTCAGTACATGTTCATTCAGTAAGATCTGAGAGGGGAGGGCGGGGCTGGGAGGACCTTGATGAGTATCTGGATCCTTGGAGGAGCCCTAGTGTTCAGACTGATGTAGAGCCCGGTGCTGGTTTCCCTGTCTAGTGTGACCTGCTGTGAATGGCAAAAATCAACAGCAGCACAGAGTGGGGTGACTGTGTCTCAGGTGCTCTTCTGTGTGTGTTTTGGGAGGGAAGAGACGGTTCTGAATGTCCTGCAGCCCAGATGGAAATAGGAATAAAGCCTTTGGGTGGGTTTAGGAAACACCCGTCGTTAGATCCGTTTGTGCCCAGGTCAATCGGTGTTTCCCAGGGATCCATAGAATGGTGAATCTTCAGGAATTTAATTGCATTTTATTGTCACACTGGAGTCAGGGCAGAGTGAGGGACCAATAGATCTTTATACTGGGCTATAAACAATCCAGCTTTGTGCTACTGGATTACTCATTCCTCCCAGTGCCCTTTTCTGAAATCCTTACAGCTCTGGCATTATTCCAGTTCTGTCATTTCATGATTCTTGCAGTTCACATGATCAGTGACATCAAATTTAATTTTATTGGCTTTGGTCCCAGATTAAATCTGGAGAAATTTGAGCTGAAAAGTTGTATGTCTGTACAGCCCACTCCCGGGTACCAATGCAGAATACCCTCCTCTTGGACGAAATTCTCCCCGGTGCAGATGGCCAACAACTGGGTGAGTTAAGTAGGATTTCAGTGGTGCCAGCACCTTATTCTGGCCTGACGTAGATAAATTGCACACATTTGGACAATATCTCCAATAAACCATGGGGTTTATTTTTAAGCTGTTAACCTTTTTCTGACTAAATTGTGTGCTACATAAAAATAAGCATCTCATTAGAGGTATCAATGTATGTTCTATTTATGTGAAATGTAACATATTAGCTAGCTATGCACTGACTCTATCTTAAGCACTTCTGTGGCCCAATTGTCATAGTGTCGAAGTACTTCACAACCTGTAATGTGTTTATCCTCTCACACCCTGTAAGGAATTGAACTCAGGTCCCGTAGGTGCTAAGCAACAGCTCCTAAGCACGGGACTATCCTTGCTTAATGGGCCCTTATAACCTGATTTTGCAATAGAGCATTTCATTGGAAATTGCAGTTGTACCTCCCTCCCCCAAATTATAATCCCGCCTATTTCCTCTGGCTGTTTTCATTGCATGGCTCTGAGGCTTGGAATTCTCCTCTTCCAGATAAAATACCAGCATTCTGGATCAAGAGAATTGAAAAAGTAACAAGAGATGCTACAAGGATATCGGGAGCCAATATCAACCCAGTCAGGGATACAGTGGTCAGGGACTGTCTCAGCATTTGAACTACGGACTCGTGGGGTGTCCATACTATTTGGAGACAGGCCAGTTCCGGGAGCTCTTCCCCTGTGCAGGTGGTGCTGATCATGCCCAGAGTTAAGGAAGAATCTTCTCTTGAGTTTTGCTTTAAATGGCTACAAGCTGGTTCCCAGGATGCACTGAGGCCCTTCTGCATCTGGGCTTGGGAAGGGGGGGATCATGGCTGGCAGTGGGCTCCTGCTCAGGTGAGCAATTTAACCCGGGCTCTGAAAGCATAAAGCTGTATTTTCTCCGCTGAGACACCCTGGTCTATTGGCTCAAGGGCTGTAGCAAACTCAGACTTGTGTGTTGTCCAGCTGGTAGAAAGGGACAGCGCTGGCCTGTGAGCATTGGCTGCATATACAACACAACTCCACTCACAGTTGGGGAAAGACAATTGTGTTGTCCATTCCAGGCTGCAGACAGATTCTTTTGAATGTCACGCTTGGAAGGAGGTTTCCTTTTTCCAGACTGGTAATAATCCTTTGAATCAGGCCAGCCAACCCAACCTTCAGGGGATGTCATTGTCTCACTCTCTGTATTTAAGTTTAAATGAAACCCATAGCATCAAGTTCTGCTCTCATTTTCCTACAGGCTTTGAACGCAGACGTTAGGGAAATTTGGCTCTATTTTCTCAGTATGTTATTAAATTAAAGTTCCTTTCAAAATGTTAAGATTTAAGAATGTTTCTCTTATTGTCAAGACACATGGGCTGTGGGTCCATTTGAACGAAGTATTTGTCAGTGGAATTGGTTTATTCTCAACTCGTAGGTCCTTGGGTGAAGGAGTTTGTAGGCTTGTGCAGATGCTGCTCTGCAAACCAATGTAAACTAAACATGCTTGAACCAAATAACAGAAATCACCAGTGCAGACAAGACACCCAGCATCTTAAATGGGTTTTTTCTTAAATGAGCCTCCTGCAATGAGATCGGTGTGGGTTCAGGGGCACTGGTGTTTGTGCCTAGCATGTGTCTGTATAGTGCCTTGGTCCATGGAGTCCCATCTCAGTTGGGGCTTCTTGGTGCTGCTGTGGTACAGCATATGGGCTGCCCACGTGGATCTGATTACCGGTTGAGGGACAGAGTCTGTCTCTCAAACACAAGGTCCAAAAGGATCAGAAACAGAGACCATCTGGGACAGCTCTGGAGACAAAATATCTGAAAGCTGATGTCAGAATTTGGAGGGGTGGAGTATGAAACGGCCCTGTTTGGGGGTGTGATGTGCATGTCACTTTTCAGTCCAATGCAATTTAAACTCTCAAGAGATTCATAATGAAACTCTCAATCAGCTTCGTAATGAACGCCTCTGCAAACCAGAAAGTAACTCAACTGGAATATGACCCCATAAGAACAAGGATCCAAGCTCAGGAAGCACTGAGGAGCCAGTGGCAAGTGAGAGCTCTTGAGCTGTGTCTCTTGTCACTGACTCTGCCAGATGAGAATATGACCTCGCGTTCCTCTCATTTTCTGCCCTTGGAAACAGGTTCTGGGATGGGTTGTGGAGTCATGGCATCCAATGCATTTACAACCCGCTGCGGCCTCTGAATGAACTTAATTGCAAACTGCAGAGATCTCCCTGTGGACAATAGTGGCTGCAATTCAAGCTGGGGAGAGGAAAGTGGATTCTCGCGCCGTGCGATTACTGAGTCAGTAGGGGAGAATGGAAATGGCTGAAAAAAATGAATAAACTGTAAGAGGACAGTGATGGAGTTTGAGAACCAGCTTGGGAGTAAGTGGGCTGTGCTGGAAACTCTGATCCAGGAGAATAATCTCTCCTGGAGAACCTGCTGAAGAACAAGAACGTCTGGATTCTGAGACTTCCCTGGGCACTAATGGTGAAGGTCTCGAGGTGACAAGATCTCAGCTAGTGTTCAGGGGTAGGAGCAAAGCCTGACTCCGAGTCAGACATTAAAGAGGGGTTTAGCATGGGCAGAAAGAAGTTTTTGTGATTAACATCCCACAACTGAGAGTCCTAGGATCTGGGTCCTATTTTTGCGTCTGCCAGAGACTGCCATTGTGACCTTGGACAAGTCATTTATGTTACTGTGGTGCCTAGGAATCCCAGTCTAGGACCAGGCCACATTGTGCTAGCTGCTGTCCAAAGAAGTAACAAAACAGTCCCTGCCTCAGAGGGGGCACAGTCTAGTTGATGGACAGGATGCAAGAGGTGGGCGGAACGGACCGCTCGGGGGATGAATGGAGAATAAAGCAGTTTAGACATATTTGGAAAAAAGCGAGGATCACATTTTTAAAAGCAGCCTCTTATTATGGATCCCTCCATTCCGGTTGCCCATCTTCAGACACGCTGGGCTGGGCTGGCTGTTTCCGCCTCTGAGATTCTGGCTTCCAGTATATGTTAGATACCCAGGAACGGAGGGGCACACTGAAACTACTACTGATAACTTGGAATTCTGCCTCTCTGGGTCTAAGATCCCTGTTTTAGTTGAGGGGAAATAGTACTTGCCTACCTCTCAGGAATGTTGTGAGGATGCTTTGGCCGATACATGTGGATCATCTGGACATTTCAAATATGTTTGTGTTTCAAGATATGTGGCTATTCAGCGAATCCATTTTATTCAGCAGTTTAATTGAACTGCTGTATTCAAGTTTAATTAAATGTTGAATCTCTCAGTCATGAACTGAAGATGCAAAGGAATGTGAATGGCAAAACATAAACATGTTTTCTGTAGTTTGCACAACATTGCTACTAGGGGAATGTGAGGAATATTTATATGAGGACTTTATATTCTCCTCCTCCTTTTCTTATTTAATAATGTAAAATAAGAAAGTGTTGCATGTGAATGCTCATGATTTCATATCCTGGTGACATTTGATGACCTCTTGCTCTATACCTGCTGGGAGAAGTGGGATAATTTAGGAGCTTTACAAGAATGTGATGGAGAACTAAGAATCTTTGATCCCTTTGGTGAAGAGAACGTTCCACTCCCTTTCTAGAAGATTGGTAATCAGTGATGTTCCTGGGTTGTCCCCAGTTCTAGCTTTTTTCCCCTCTACTTGCTGTGGGTTCTGGAGGGTCAAGGCTTAGAGATCTCTGAAATCACCATTGTTCTGAATGCGTTGTTCGAAGCAGGACCTCTACTGCAGATTCCTTAGTAGTTTCTTTGCTTTGAATCACCCTTCACCTCTAGTTTCACAAGCAGATTGCTCAATAATCATTTATAATTCCTTCCAGCTAGTATTTAAATGAATTGTGTATTGTTCCATAAACAGATTCTACTATTTTTGACCCCAGCCTGGTCACCTACAGTGAACAAGACAGGGGAGCCATGTGTCGAGGATCAGGGGGACTCTGAGGAGTGAGAGATTCCTGTACAGGTGAGTTACACAAAAGACTGCAGTGAGAGGTTGGGGAAGAAAGAAAAATGTTGTTTGGAGTGGGCATTGAGAGAAAGGTAAAGGGCTGGAAAGGAAAAAAGCAGCAAAGCTCTCAGAAGTTCTCTTGCAAATTAGTTACTGAGAGGAGAAGATGGAAAGAGAGAGTGACAGATTTTTGAAAAGGTGACCTGGTTCAGATCAGATCTTAATCTAAAGGACTAGAGAACAGGATGTGAGTCAGGGTCTTCTTGGGAAGGCAGAGTTCCCTATAGATAAGGTACCATAGTGTCTGTACCATCGCATTCGGTACAACCATAGGGAGCACAGGCTGGAGATGCGCAATGAGTAGAAGACAGTGTGGGTGGCTGTACAATTGCAGAGGTGGTGGAATGAGTTTGCTGAGAGCCCTGCAATGAGGACAATCTTGAATTAATGTCAGAGATTGTAGTAGGAAGCCATTGAACATGACAAAGGATTAGACTGATACAGTATCGAATATCAGCCATGTCACAACCTCGCCTTCACTCTAATGGGATCAATATTGTGCATGAAAATCATCGTGTTTGCACTGTTCTGCCTGCAATGAATTGCGGTGCAGATATGAGTAGTTAGACATGGCGCTATCTGATCTGCTGGTGGCTAGACCTCTGACTACTTTGATTTTGAGATAAATCTATAAAACTCTGGCCCATGGTCATGTTTCACGATCAGAGCTAATAGAACAGGCCAGCGGCAGAATTCAGGACCTCCCACAGATCAGAGTAGAGGGATTTTGGAAGATTGTGAAACAGAGAAGTGCAGTATTAATAAACCAGGTGTGACTAGGAGATAAGTAAAGACTTCAGACTGTTGTAAGATTCAGGAATTTGGTAACATCGCATTGGCTCCGCTGTGATAGCAGGATCGATGATGCTCCTCATTTATGCTTTTTAATTTCAAAACCTTTTGTTCGTTAATCCTCACAACATTCTCTGAACTGTTTCGTTTTACAGACTGGGTAACTCAGGCAGGCTGGGCAAGTAATATAGCCATGGCAACAGAAGGAGGAAGTATCTGCCGCAGTTAGAATTCAGAGTCATCCTTTGTAGGTCACACAGCTCATTTAAAAAGGAGAAGTTAATGTCACGATCCGGTCAGTGTGGGATGCAAATCCAGACCAGTGAGAGGCTGCGTCACTGCCTGCCCTATAATCGTGGGCACCTCACAATGCTTTGCTGTTGTAGCTCCCAACCTGTTCTGCTCCCAATCATCCTACCAGCATGAAGGTCACCCCCTGAGTGCCTGTGTGGTAGACCATCCCGGTTCAGCAGCCCTGACCCCAGCAGTGTGGTATGCCCTCATTCGGACTTCCATCAGCCTGGGTTACTACTTGCACCCTGAGACACGCCCAGTTCCACATTTTCCCAAAACCATGAGCTCCGCAATGTCCTGGACTGTTCCGAGAAATAATACAGTTAATTTCTTCTCCTAAAGACACAAAAACACACCACAGCTTATTAGCTTAACTGCAGTGAATATACCCTTCCCTTCAAACACAGCACTGAATTGGTTTATAGTAAAATAAAACAAACTGATTAATAACAGGACATAGGCTAAGTGATGCTAAGTAAAAGGAAACCAATTAGAAAGGGCTATAAGCAAAAATGTGTCTCCATTGGCTCCAGACGAAGCCCTCTTCCCCCCGCCTCCACAGAACGTGGACAGAATGTGGACAACTGAAACCAATTCCAAGAGCTTTTTAAGGGGGTGGCACTCAATCAAGACATCCCCCTACAAGAGGTTCAGGAGACACAACACAAACTCTTTGATGTACAGGACGCTTAATTTAATATATGAATTCAACAGATCGAGTTCATCGGAGCTCATCTCGACTCAGTCCAAAGCATAACCTCGCTTCCATTTCATATATTCCTCGCTATCACACAACTCATACGCATGCTCTCCATTTGTCCCAGGACACAGGCAAGAATCTGCCTACAGCTCCATGGCCTTATGGCAGCCTACAGCTCCTTGGCCTTATGGCAGCCACCACCTTCGTGATCCAGTCCGCCAGGCTACACATGAGATGTCTTCAGGGCCGGCTCAGTTCCAATTTCAAACTCCATAGACACACCTTTGGGACAGTGCTAACTCCTCCTCCCAATGTTCTAACTTCTCTATTGGTGGACAAGACCAGAGAACCGCTTTACATGTGTTCCCTTCTAGCAACAGTCCCCAATGCTCATGCTCACCACTGATGCCTCTAATTGGTTGGGGAGCGCATCTAGGGGGACACAGGGCGTGGTATCAGAGACATACCTACACATAAATCTCTTAGAGCTCAGAGCAGTGAGGTGAGCTTGCCTTCACTTTCTTCCCCTCATAAAGAACAAATCTATTCAGGTTTTAACAGAAAATGTAGCATGAATGCACTAAACCAACAGACAAGGGGGAGCCCAATCACATTCCCTTTGCAGCGAAGCCATCCGACTATGGTATTGGTGCATACAACATCAAATACAAATCATCGCTTCCTACCTACCAGGCTGCCACAATACGACTGCCAACGCATTCAGAAGGCACTTCTCAACAGAACACGAATGGGAACTGCACCCTGCGATATTTCAACAGCTCTTCTCCCTCTGGGGCACCCTGTCGATAGACCTCTTTGCCACAACCCAGATCTGAAAATGTTGCCTATTTTGCTCCCGAGCGGGACTTGGGACTGCCTCTCATCCCGTAGAACAACTTTCTCCTATACACCTTCCCACCAATCCACCGCTACACAGGGTTCTGTGGAAGATCATAGATGACAAAGCTCGGGTCATACTTATTGCCCCAGCTTGGCCGAGACGGATGTGGTATCTGTGATGGTGTACCCCATAGGACTTTATGGGGGGTGCTTATGAATATATGTATGACATGGCTGGAATATGGTATTGCCACATATACCATGTAACATAACTATGTAAAGGTAATGGATCTGTTCATCCTATTTGTGTGTGTGTGTCAGTTTTGCATTCAAAGTTATGAATATTGGCTGTGTGCTTGGTTAGTTGTAAGTGGAGTTTGGAAAGCAGCTGAGTAGTTTTTTCTCAGAGAGCTGTTCTCAGTAAATTCCAATCAAGAACCAGTCAAGCTAACAATAAACTTTGTAGATGCCCGTCCACACCTGAGCTTCTCCAGGAATGTGGCCTGGCTGGTAATGAATGGAGTCTGGCTCAAACATGTGACTGGACCATGTGGCTCGGAAACTCCATTTTACAAGAGGACTCTGCATAGGAAGGAGGAGGGGGTCTCCACCCACAAGAGACGTCTATATAAACCCTGGAGAGACCCCCTCCATGTTTGTCTTCAGCTGGCTCAAAGAACAGCCTCTCCACCCCCCAAAGGATAGCTAGAAGAAACTGGAACAAAGGACAGTGGCTGCAGGGTGTGTGAGAGTCATAGCTGGACTCAGACTAACAGGTAGAGTAGTCTGAAAGAAGAAAATCACTGAAACATCTGAGGGTGAGGCTTTTTTACTGTATTAGTGATACATCTGCGTGTTTTATTTTATTTGGTAATTCATTTTGTTCTGCCTGTTACTAATTGGAACCACCTAAATCCTACTTCCTGTCTTTATTAAAATCACTTTATTAATTAACCTGGAGAATGTGTTGCTACCTGGGGGGGGGGGAGTAAACAGCTGTGCATATCTCTCTATCATTGCTATAGAGGGCGAACATTTTATGAGTTTGCCCTGTATAAGCTTTATACAGGGTAAAACAAATTTATTCAGGGTTTGACCCCATTGGGAGTTGAGCATCTGAGTGCCAGAGGCAAGAATACTTCCTAACTGTTTCCAGGCAAGCCCATAGCTGTCGGGGGATGTGGCTCAGATCTGGCAGGGTACTGAGGTTCTAAGCTGTTTGGGCAGGAAAACAGAGGCAGGAGTAGCCTTGGCATATCGGGTGGCAGCTTCTAAGGAGGTTTCTGTGATCACAACCCGTCAAAGTATCCTTACTTACTCCGCATGTCCTCCATGGGCTCTCCCCAACTCGACAGATCTTCTTTCCCAGGACAACGGTCGGGTTCTTCACCTCCAGCTCCAAAAGCTTCACCTGACAGCCTGGTTCCTTCATGGTTCCAAACCCATGACTTAGCCTGTTCTGAGCAAGTCCAACACATCGTCCTGCACAGTAGGAAAGACTTTACTCATGAAAAACTACCTGCAGAAGTGGAAGCGCTTTGCCCTCTGGTGTTCACATAATCACTTAACACCCAATAGGGTGACCTTTCTAACATTTTGGACTACCTTCCGAAACTAAAACAGGATGGACTTTCGCTCAGCTCCAAGTACATCTAGCAGCGCTTACCACCTTCCACGATTTGTTAAAAAGTTATTAACTCTTTACCCATCCCACCATAAAATGATTTCTTATAGATTTGCAAAATCTCTACCCTGAGACTTACCCAATGGCAGCTACATGGAATCTTAACCTTGTTCTTCACGCTCTCATGAAACCTCCATTCGAGCCCTTGGCTACCTCCTCACTTTTCCATATGTCCAGGAAAGTAGCTTTCTTAGTTGCAATAACAACAGCAAGGAGAGTAGGTGAAATTAGTGCCCTGATGGCCCATCCTCCCTACACAATCTTCTCCAAAGACAAAATCACTCTGAGACCACATCCTAAATTTCTCCCTAAGGTGGTATCCACCTTAACCAACCTATATACTTACCTACTTTCTATCCCAAACCTCACAAGACTTCACACGAGGCAACCCTGCATACTCTCGACATCAGGCGAGCAATCGCTTTTTACTTAGGACTAAGCCATTTTGTAAGTCACCACAACTCTTTGTCTTCATCACCAAAAGATCAAAAGGTATGACTATCTCTAAACAACGTCTGTCCAAGTGGATCTCTGACTGCGTCAGATCCTCTTACCGTATTCAAAATATTCAACTGCCCGAAGGCATTAGAACTCATTCCACTCGAGCTATGTCAACATCCATTGCCTTCCTACATAACTTATCCATTTCTGACATCTGTGAAATGGCTACATGGTCATCTGAACACGTTTGCCAAACACTATGCTCTCACGTAAGATACCTCGGCAGACACCATACTTGGCCATACAGTGTTCTCTGCAGTACTCACTGCCGCATCGCCAAAGTCCCACTGACCATAGTGGGAACTGCTACACATTCACCTAGAGTGGAGCACCCACGGGGACAGCACTCGAAGAAGAAGGGGAAGTTACTCACCTTGCAGTAACTGAAGTTCTTTGAAATGTGTGTCCCTGTGGGTGCTCCACTCCGCTCCCTCCTCCCCTCTACTTTGGAGTACTATTATAACTGCTCCACGGTAGAGAAGGAACTGAGGGGGGTGCAGGACACAGGAGCTCAGGAAGATTCCAACGAGACGGGAGATACCATTTGAGCACCTGCATCCCGACCAGGCACTGCTACCAAAAATCTCCGATCAATGGCGCTGGGACGCACCAACACCTAGAGTGGAGCACCCATAAGGACCCACATCTTGAAGAACTTCAGTTACTGCAAGGTGAGTAACTTCCCCTTCTGGCCTCTTGTCTGTCTAGTGATGGATGCCTGAAATGGCTTCTATCTGTCCTTACTTACCTCCCAAAGTCCAATGATCTTGCTTCAGGAGGCAGGAAGCCCTCCTGTGTACTCAGCTTGATCTGTCCACCAGGCATTGAGCTCCTGCTGTCCTTCCCATCCCCATATATGTAAATAGGGCTTCCATTGTTTTGATTCTGCCATGCTTAAATCACTCAAGACAAGACAGGTAATCTCCCTCTGCTGTCTGCGGAGGATCTATTCCTGCCTTTGCTGGACCACACACTTTAAAACATAAAATAAATGAGTATTCGTAAGTCCTACTATAGTGTTAATACATTTTACAGTATCAAGCAGCAGCGGGTTGCAGGCATTCATAAAAGACTTTCCTTAACACATGACTATTGCATTCAATCAATTGATTCAATTGCTCATTATCTGAGGTTTAACCCTCCCCCCATCTTTATAGCTCAGATAAAGTTTCTCTTCCCAGCTGAGGTGTAGCCAGACTGTCTCTTTCCTCAATTTGTTAGCTTTGTTTATCTGGTATGGAAATGCATCTCATTTATTTAATTTATCCTTACTGGAAGCATTAAAAATAAATGAATAAAACACAGATGTTATGTCTTTTCCTAAGTTTAAGAGGAAAACATGCTTCTTATGCAGTTAGTACCTTTTTAAATAAAGTCTGGTAAACAGGTATGCAAAGCTTGAATGATAAAAGAATAAAGGAGAAGTATTAACATACCTTTTAGAGAATTTTTTTATGGAGTTAGTACTTTGCTAAATTAAGCTATCACACAATTATTTAATGTCTTTGACAGAGAAAGTAGAAGTGTTAATACTAGGCTGACCATATTTCCTTTAGACAAAAATGGGACATTGGGATGGCAAAAATGGGACGGGGGGGGGGGGCATGGCCCCACCTGGGCCCCCCAGCGCTGGGCGGGGGGAGGAAGAGGGGGGTCGGGGGGATGGATGGAGGAATAAGCAGAACAGGGATGGGGGATGAAGAGGATGGAGGGAGAGAGAGAAGGGGGGATGAGGGATGAAGAGGATGGAGGGGACGGAGGGAGAGAAGGCACGAAGGTGAGAAGGGAGAGGATGGATGGATGAGAGAAGAGATGGGGGTAGGGAGCAGGGGGGATGGAGGAGGCAAGGGACAGCGAGAAGGAGGGATGGAGAGAAGGGAGATGGAAGAGGAGGCAGTGGACGGAGGGAGAGAGAGAAGGGAGGAAGGGAGGGATGGAGAAGGGGGATGGAGAGAAGGAAGAGAGGGATGGAGGGATAGAGAGAAGGGAGGAAGGAAGGGATGGAGGGATGGAGAAGGGGATAGAGAGAAGGGATGGAGGGAGTGAGAGGAGGCAGTGGACGGAGGGAGAGAGCAGGGAGGAAGGGAGGGATGGAGAAGGGGGATGGAGAGAAGGGAGGGAAGGAGGAATAGAGAGGAGGCGGCGGCAGCGGGCGGTGGGCTGGAGGAGGCGGCAGATTGGAGCTGTCCGGAGCCGCAACCGGGGGCCGAGCACGCCGGCGGGGGGGCTGCCGGCCAGGTTTTATGAAGAGAGAAGGGATGGAGGGAGTGAGAGGAGGCAGTGGACGGAGGGAGAGAGCAGGGAGGAAGGGAGGGATGGAGAAGGGGGATGGAGAGAAGGGAGGGAAGGAGGAATAGAGAGAAGGGAGGAAGGAAGGGATGGAGGGATGGAGAAGGGGATAGAGAGAAGGGATGGAGGGAGCGAGAGGAGGCAGTGGACGGAGGGAGAGAGCAGGGAGGAAGGGAGGGATGGAGAAGGGGGATGGAGAGAAGGGAGGGAAGGAGGAATAGAGAGAAGGGAGGAAGGAAGGGATGGAGGGATGGAGAAGGGGATAGAGAGAAGGGATGGAGGGAGCGAGAGGAGGCAGTGGACGAAGGGAGAGAGCAGGGAGGAAGGGAGGGATGGAGAAGGGGGATGGAGAGAAGGGAGGGATGGAGAGAAGGAGGAATAGAGAGGAGGAGGCGGCAGTGGGCGGCGGGCTGGAAGAGGCGGCAGATCGGAGCTGTCCGGAGCTGCAGTCGGGGGCCGAGCGCGGTGGCGGGGGGGGGGGGGGAGGATGTTTTATGACTCGACTCCATGTTTTATGAGTCCTGTTTTATGAGTCCATGTTTTATGAGCCGTGCCCCAAAAACGGGACAAAATTGATATTTTGGACAAAAAGACGGGACGGTTAAAAAACATTAAAAAAACGGGACTGTCCCGTTCAAAACGGGACGTATGGTCAGCCTAGTTAATACATATCTATATGTACAACCAGATGCAATTTTCTCAGTTTTAGGGAAAAATAGGTTTAGGTTTAAGTCTCGGTTTACTTGGTCCTGCCTCAGTGAATGGGGCTGGACTGGATGACCTCTTGAGGTTCTTTCCAGCCCCAAATTTCTATGATTCTATAATTTTAATGCAGTTAGTAAACTTCAAAATAAAATAATTAAATAAATCATAAAAACTGTAGTAATTACAGAATACAGATTTAATGCATGTGTGTGTGTGTGTATATATATATATATATATAAACACTATATTTTACACACATCTTTATACACAGTGCATTTCTAAATAAAACTTTAATGTCAGAGCAATACAGAAATGTTATTACATCATATATAGAATTATGCATTTGTAGAGAATTTTTTTATGAATTAATTTTTTTAATTAAGGTAATTAAATAATTGTACCTAGTCTTAAAGATGGCAATAAAGAAGTGGCAGTACACACACACACTCACCAAATATATACAAATATTTTTATGCATTAATACATTTCTAAATACTCATTAAATAATTGTACAAAGTCTTAATGATAGAGATATAAAATTGTGCATTTCTAGAGGAAAATATGCTTTTTATGCAGTTAGTACAATTCTAAACAAACAGCTGTACAAAGTCTTAATGTCAGAAGAATAAAAGAGACATGTTAAGATGCATTCTGAGAGAAAAATATATTTTTTCTGGAATTAGTACTTTTCTAAATAAAATTATTAATTTTAGAAAAGGTTACTAAGAACAATAAAGCATAAGTATTACTTAATACATATATACATATACATATATATATAATGCATTTAGAGAGGAAAATATTTTTATATGCCATTAGTTCACTTCTAAAGAAAGTCATTAAACAATTGTGTAAAGGATTAATGAGAGAGAAAGGAGACATTAATACATATATATGCGTTTTTCTCATTTTTAGAAGAAAAAATCTTTATATGCATTCAGTGCATTTCTAAACAAAGTCTTAAGGTCAGGGGAATAAAGAAGTATTAATACTGACACATAAGTGTGCATTTTTAGAGGAAAAGATTTCATGCGCTGTTAGTACAGTTCCAAATAAAGTTAATTAAACAACTGAACAAAGATTGCAAAGTATTAATGACAAAGAGAAAATATAAGGTGTGTGTATGTGTACATAGCTTGGGACAAAACACACTGCATTGGCTGAGCCTATCAGAAGGTATTCTTTAACTATGGGACCTTTTGCAGAATCACTTCTCTTCAAATATTAAATTGCATCACATTTTCCTAAGCCAGTCTGTAGGTTTATTCTAGTCTCATGGCCCTCTATGGGATTATTCTCTGTATCATATTAAAGTGTAATTAAACCCAAGCAAAATAAGTACGCCTACACACGTATCCAATTTTGTACAACACCTATGTAAATTTAACAATTAGCCATATTTGTTTTTAATTGTGGATCAGGAATAAAATTTCCTCTTTTTACACATTTCCTTTAGGAAATGTCTTTAAAAACTGCTTGACTACAATGGAATTACATGGCTAAACTTTTTTCCAATTCCCCATATTCCTTTTATACAAAGTAATGTATTTTTTCATAGCCTTTTATATTTTAGAAATTGGCACCTATTGGTTTAGACTGTATTAGAGGGTTCTTAATTTTTAGTTAAGTTTTTTTTTAGCAAAACATTCAACACGCAAATACTCACACAAAGTACCACTGATGCCCCCTCCCCTGCCCTACTTCCAAAACCAATGAAGTACATATTTAAGCCAACCTGTATATTACTATATAGATAAATGACTGTAAGCATATATTCAAACTAGTTTTATAGTATTTGATTATAGGTAAGCCATCCACTCACATGTTCACAATTATTTTTCTGCATTGTTTTATACAAAATACACACTCAGCATAACTTAAAAGAAATTTGGTGGTGTAAAACTGTTTAAAACACCTCAGCTAGACAAAATGCAGACCTAGTTTGAACTATTATATGTAAGTGTATTACATTTTTTTTACCAAAGATAATACTCCTCTCCCTGCTTTCACAAACACCTATACATACACACAGCACCAGCAATTAAACTTGCATTCAAACCAAACTGTATATACATTCAAATTAGTTTTATTTTATACGTGTCTCTCGCTCATGTGATACAAACACACTTATTTTTTAGTATTATTTGATAGAAAACCCACACATAACCTAACTTCAAGGAACTTTAGTGCTGTAAAATTAATACACCCCTGTATAAGACAAATGCAAGTCCAATTTAAACTACTTAATGTATAAAGTAACACTGTAAATGTTTAATGTAAAAAGGGTTGGTAACACTTTTAACCTCTTTTTCCATAAACTATTCTTTTTTTGTTATGGTAACCCAGGAACTCTTTCAGAATTTAAGGTATGGAATGTACATTTAATTAAAATTATTAACATGGATATAATAAAATTAAAAACAGCACTGGAATATTAGGGAAACCTATATTTGAGTCAGTAGATACAAATAAAATATTCTTAACATTCAATCTATTTTAAATATTTTAGCACTATTAATTTATTAGACACATTTTGCAAAATCCAATGAAGAAATTAAAAATCATGGAACACTTAGACACAGACACACTAACCCAGACTTTTAAAGATAACACAGCAAAACAGAGCTGGAGGATGAGAATTGGTCTGGATTCTTAGGAGTGTTGTAGGGACATTTTAGTAAATGTTTAAACTCTTTATTTTGTTAAACAGTGTTATACCTGTTCTTTGTAGCTGCCATACTTTAGCCTGGGGGGACCCACATGTCATACAAAAATTCTCCTCAGCCCTATGACACATTATATTATCCCTTTTGTTTTTCCCGTTTTTCTATTCACTTTTCACAGGAGGCCAGAACTAGGAAATAAATAACATTTACAAAGGCATCAGGAGCTATGAGTCTACATCCTGGGGCAAAACTGCAAGACTGGTAATTTCTGATGAATACCCCACCCCCCCCCGTACTGTCATAACCTAATTCCTTGTCCTTGCACCCTGAGTGATATAGAATTACCTCACAAGCAAAACCAGCTTTTGTTCATCAATAGTACCTCAAGACGCACACTGGACCCTAAAGGAAGAGCAGAGTGACTAAACATGAAACCTAAAGGAATCATGGGGGAAGAAAGCTTTTGGCTGCACTGTGCTGTTGCACAGTTGCAAAACTTCAAGCCCAAACATATTTTTTTCACTGATACAAAGCGCTGTACAGTAAAACCTCGATTTAACGGACCTCGATTTAACGGACTTCGGATGCAACGGACAAAATTTCTGAGCAAGTCTGACGCATACCAAATCCATTTCTCGCGGGCTGGCTGCCGGCTCCCGGCTGCCGCCCGGGTCATGGCAGCAGGCGGGCTGGTTGGCGGGTGGGCTGGCTGCCGGCTCCCGCCCCGGTCCCGTTAGCGGGCAGGCTCCCGGCAGCCGGGATCCCGGCTGCCGGCTCCCGGCAGCCGGGATCCCGGCGGGCTGGCTGCCGGCTCCCGGCAGCCGGGATCCCGGCGGGCTGGCTGCCGGCTCCCGGCAGCCGGGATCCCGGCGGGCTGGCTGCCGGCTCCCGGCAGCCGGGATCCCGGCGGGCTGGCTGCCGGCTCCCGGCAGCCGGGATCCCGGCGGGCTGGCTGCCGGCTCCCGGCAGCCGGGATCCCGGCGGGCTGGCTGACGGCTCCCGGCAGCCGGGATCCCGGCGGGCTGGCTGACGGCTCCCGGCAGCCGGGATCCCGGCGGGCTGGCTGACGGCTCCCGGCTGCCACCCGGGTCCCGGCAGCGGGCGGGCTGCGGATCTGCCGCCCCGACCCTGTGGCGGTCGGGCTGCTGCTCTGACAGCTCGTTTTTTTTTTATTATTATTAAATAACGGACTTTTTCATTTAACGGACACCCCCTCGCCCGAATTAGTCCGTTAAATGGAGGTTTCACTGTAATGTATTAAAAATGCATCAGTGTCTTTACCTCTGGAGCAATATTTTATGGAGCTAGCTGCCAAACAATTACTTTTCCCCCATTTTATTTGTCATCACATTGAATCCTGCCTTTAAAAAATAGTGTTAGCTTGTTTTGAAAGTTTTGCCTACACATCCATTGCCCAGAATACAAAAAAAAAAAAAAAAACCCAACCAAATAAAAACTTCTCTACAGGCAGTTTACAAAGATGGGATGGATATAGGCCTCTTAATAGGCTCATTGCTTGTAGAATGCACCCTCCTGAGATACGCCAAATTTCAAAGCAATCTATCTAAGCATGTTGATTTTAGAGCACTTAGAAAGGTGGAGCTTTAAACAAATGTCTTGCCACAAACTATAATGCAAGGGCTCTTGTAGCTGAGGAGCCTGTTCCGCCCTCCCACTAACAAGAGGGAAGGCAGTGTCCCAGTGGGATTCCAGGGACCTGGGTTCTACTCCTGCTTTAGCTACTGGCTTGGAGAGTTACTGTGGCCAAGTGACTTAATTCTTTGTGTCTCAGTTTCTCCTCCCCTCCTGCAAATTACTTTGTCCAGTGCAGCTTTGTTATTAAAACAGCACAAAAGTGTACTAGACACTTCACAGAAGGAATGTAAAGAAGGCTCCTGCCCTACAGAGTTGACAGTCTAATTTTAGATGTGATGCAGTGACTCAGAACAACAAACAATGGGGTGGAGGACGTCCTCCAACTAGTGTGGCAATGGATGGCAGCAGAGCTATGATACCGGGTTGCTATTTATATGCTTCAAAAAAGCAGATTTTAACAAATGCAGCGAACGGGTAGATAAGTTCCCAGGGGAAGAAAATCCGAGGGGAAAAGGAGTTCAGGAGAGCTGGCAGTTCCTCAAGGAGACAATATTAAAGGCAAAACTCAAAACTATTCTGATGCAAAGGGAAAACAGGAAGAATAGTATAAGTAAGGAGCTCTTTAAGGACCTGAAAATTAAAAAGGAATCCTACAAAAAGGTGGAAACATGGTCAAATTGATAAGGAAGAGTACAAAATAGCACAAGTCTGTAGGGACAAAATCAGAAAGGTTAAGGCATAAAATGAGTTACACCAGGCAAGGGACATATAAAAGGCAATAAAAAGTGGTTCTTTAAATACATTAGGAGCAAGAGAAAGAGGAAAGTAAGTGTAGGTCCTCTACTTAGTGGGGAAGAAGAGTTGTTAAATAACTGATTAAATCAAGAAAGTTGAGGCGCTTAATGCCTGTTGTGCTTCAGTCTCCACTAAAAGGTTAATGACGGCCAGATACTAAACACAATTAATATTAAGAACTGGGGGAAGGAACACGGGGAAAGTAAGGTTAAAGAATATTTAGATACGTTAGATATATTAAAATCAGCAAGGCCTGATGAAATTCATCCTAGGGTACTTAAGGAACTAGCTGAAGCAATCTTGGAACCGTTAGCAATTATCATTGAGAACGGGAGAGATCCAAAAAACTGGAGGGCAGACATAGGATCTTAGAAGAGGAACAAGGAGGACCCAGGGAATTATAGACCAGTAGGCTGAACTTCAGTACCTGGAAAGATACTTGAGCAAATGATTAAACAATGAATTTAGAAGCATCCAGAGGACAATAGACTTATAAGGAATAGTTAGCATGGCTTTGTCATGAACAAATCATGCCAAACCAACTTAATTTCCTTCGACAGGGTTACTGATCTAGTGGCTGGGGAGAAACGGTGGATGTGATATACCTTCATTTCAGAAAGGCTTTTGACACAGTCCCACCTAACGTTCTCATAAGCAAACTAGGGAAATATGATCTAGATAAAATGACTGTAAGGTGGGTGCACAACTGGTTGAAATACTGTACTCAAAGAGTAGTTATCAGTGTTTTTTTGTGATAGTGGGAGGGTGTATCTAGTGGGGTTCCCCAGCATGCAATCCAGGGTCCAATACTGTTCAATATTGTCATGACTTGGATAATAGAGGGGAGAGGATGCTTATAAAATTTGAGATGACACCATGATGAAAAGCATGCAAACACTTTGGAGGATAAGTTTAAAATTCAAAATGACCTTGACAAATTGGAGAACTGGTCTGATTAAACAATATGAAATTCAATGAAGACAAGTGCAAAGTTCTTAGGAAGGAAAAATCAAGTGCACAACCACATAATGGGGAATAACTGGCTGGGTAGTAGTGCTGCTGAAAAAGATCTGGGGATCATGGTGGATCACAAGCTGACTATGACTTGTCAATGATGCAGCTGCAAAAAAAAAGGCTAATATGATTCTGGAGTGTATAAACAGGAGTGTCATATATCAGACACGGGAGCTAAGTGTCCCGCTTTACTTGGCACAGGGGAGGCCCCAGCTGGAGTACCCTGTCCAATTCTGGGTGCCACAATTTAGGAAAGAGGTGGGCAAATGGGAAAGCATCCCCAGGAGAGCAACAAAAAATGATAAAAGCTTTAGAAAACCTGACCTATGAGGAAAGGACACATTTAGTCTTGAGAATAGAAGACTGAGGATAGACCTGGTAACAGTCATCCATTACATTAAGGATTGTTAGATAAGAGGGTGGGGATCAATCAACCACTGAAGGTAGGACAAGACACATCGGGCTTTAATCTTCAGCATGGGACATTTAGGGGAGGTATTCAGGAAAAGCTTTCTAGGGATAAGGATAGTTAAAATGAGGAACAGGCTCGCAGGGGAGGTTGTGGCGTCCCCCATAGAATCATAGAATATCCGGGTTGGAAGCGAACTCAGGAGGTATCTAGTCATCACTGGAAGCTTTTAAAAACAAGTTGGACAAACACCTGACAAGGAGGGTCTAGGTCAGTGGTTCTCAACCTGTAGCCCAGGACTCCATTTGAATGGGGTCACCAGGGCTGGTGTTTAGACCTGCGCTCAGGCCTCCGTCCCCCTTCCTGGGGTTGTGTAGTCATTTTTGTTGTCAGCGGCGGGTTGTGGTGCCATGAAGTTTGGGAACCCCTGGTCCAGGTTTACGTGGTCCTGCCGCAGCGCAGGGGGTGGGACTGAATGACTTCTTGGGGTGCCCTCCCGCCCCCACATTTCTATGCTGCAACGCCGAGGCGGGGACGCAGCTCCCTGCAGTTCTGCTGGGCCCAGCCCTTGTGCCCAGAGCCCCTGAGAGGAGCCTGACAGTGGCAGGTGGGCACCAGAGAGCAGGGCGGGGAGGGGGAATCCCTGGGGAGGCCCCTGGAAAGGCGGAGACAGGACAGGAGGATCCCGGCTCTGCAGCCCCCAGTCCTGTTGCCCCCCTTCCCAAAAGGTGAGGGGGGGCGCGGGCAGGAGGCTGGGGGGTTCCCAGCAGAGGAGGGGGCAGAGCTAAGGCTGCAGGCAGGGGAGGGCGGGTAAAGGCGGGGGCCCTGTCCCGGGGGGGGGAGGGGGCGAGGCCTGGGCTCGGCTGGGGGCAGGCGAGCTGGGGGGGGGGGCGCTGAGGGGAGCGGGCCGCGGGGGGGGGGGGATCAGGGGGGACCCTCGCCCGGCGCCGCGACCCCCCCGCCGCCAGGGGCCGCTGCCGCCTCAATCGCGGGCCCCGGCAGCCAGGCCGCGGCTCCCTCCCGGCCGCGCTCGCTCCGCTCCGCCCGGCAGCGGCGCCCCCGGGGCGGGACAAAGGGCCATGGCCGAGCGGGCCGCTGCCCAGGTGAGGGCCCGGCGCGGGCTGGTCCCGGGGGCGGGAGGAGGCCGGTCGGTTGATGCTTTTAATTGATACCGGCCCAGAGATCAACCGGGGGGGGGAGGGGTGCGGTCGGTCGGTCCCGGACGCTGGATCGGCGCCGGCTCAGCCCGGGGGGGGGGGGGGGTCAGCGAGTCCCCCCCCCCGCCGTGCGGGGCCGGGGCCTTGTCCTCGGAGTTTCCTCGTACTGGGGGGGTTGGTGTCTGAGTCCCCCACCCCCCTTGGGGGTCAGTCGGGCGGGGTTGGTGTCTGAGTCCCCCACCCCCCTTGGGGGTCAGTCGGGCGGGGTTGGTGTCTGAGTCCCCCACCCTCCTTGGGGGTCAGTCGGGCGGGGTTGGTGTCTGAGTCCCCCACCCTCCTTGGGGGTCAGTCGGGCGGGGTTGGTGTCTGAGTCCCCCACCCCCCTTGGGGGTCAGTCGGGCGGGGTTGGTGTCTGAGTCCCCCACCCTCCTTGGGGGTCAGTCGGGCGGGGTTGGTGTCTGAGTCCCCCACCCCCCTTGGGGGTCAGTCGGGCGGGGTTGGTGTCTGAGTCCCCCACCCCCCTTGGGGGTCAGTCGGGCGGGGTTGGTGTCTGAGTCCCCCACCCTCCTTGGGGGTCAGTCGGGCGGGGTTGGTGTCTGAGTCCCCCACTCCCCTTGGGGGTCAGTCGGGCGGGGTTGGTGTCTGAGTCCCCCACTCCCCTTGGGGGTCAGTCGGGCGGGGTTGGTGTCTGAGTCCCCCACCCTCCTTGGGGGTCAGTCGGGCGGGGTTGGTGTCTGAGTCCCCCACCCTCCTTGGGGGTCAGTCGGGCGGGGTTGGTGTCTGAGTCCCCCACCCCCCTTGGGGGTCAGTCGGGGGGGGGTTGGTGTCTGAGTCCCCCACCCGCCTTGGGGGTCAGTCGGGGGGGGGGGTTTGGTGTCTGAGTCCCCACCCCCCTTGGGGGTCAGTTGGCGGGGGGGTTGTTTTAGCCCCTGATCCTCTCTAGGTGCCTGTGCAGCGCCCCCCTGCAGTCCGTGTGCCGGGTCAGGGACCCAGAGCCCCCTTGAATTCATGGGGGCATCACACAGGTACGGGAACCTGCAGAGCTGGGGCCTTGAACGGTACCTGGTGGTGGGTTCTGTGCCAGGAGCTATTCAGCCGTTGGGGTCCGTTGAGCATCTCTACCCGCTTTGGAAATCACGGGTCAGTTTACAAGAAGAAAGCACAAGTCCGGGAAAAGTGGTTGGAAATTGCAGAGGAAAAATAAACCACCAGGCAAATCTGGATCATGTAACCGAGAATGGGAAAGAACAAGAAACTCCTCCTGTCCATTTCCATACCCAGGCCTTTTGCCATCTTGGCTTAAGTCTCCCAAGTAACAGTACTCCCACCCCTTTTCCTGGGAGACTCTTCTGCGGATGAATAGACTGTTGTTTTCTGTAAATGCAATAAAGCCACTCCATATTAAGAGAGAATTTTTTGTGTGTTGTATAGAATTTTAAAGAATTGTTTCCACGTGTACCAAAGATGGATGCATAGTCCTCTGGGGGAGAGGTACAAACAAATGTCATGCACGTTGTATTTAGTACTGTGATTACATTTTGATTCTCTGTCTAAACCACACTTTTTGTTCTTATTAAATTCAACATGTGCTGGATCGAGCATCTCTTGCTCACATGAGAAATCCTTACACCTCATCCCATTGTCGGGGGAGCAGTCTCATGTGGAAGGGTTTTGTGATTCTCAGGCAAAGAGAGTTGAGTTGAAAATGTACCCGGGTTGTTTTTAAAAGTAAAGCCACTTCTCCAGCAAGGGGACAAGTACGGAGAGTTGCTGAGCGCCTTGCTTGTCCACTTGAAGCTCATGATTTCGCCCAAAATGTATTCTTGGTTCCTTTGAAGCATAAGACAGGCAACATTTGCTGAACATTTGTGAGAATTTACAAGTGCTTTTTTGACCCCCAAAATAATTCCATATCGTTCTACAAATTGAACAGAAACCTATCACATAAGAATGGCCATAGTGGGTCAGACCAATGAATCGGTCTTCCAACGGTGGCACTGGTGCCACCATGCTTCAGGGAAAGAACATACAGGTAATTATCTGGTGACCCATCCGCTGTTGTCTAGTCTCAGCTTCTGGCAGTCAGAGATATAGGGACACCTAGAGCACGGAGCTGTCTCCCTGACCATCTTGACTGAAAGCCACTGATGAACTTATCCTCCATATCACAATATTCTCTGGCAAGGAGTTCCACAGCTTGACTGTGCATCGTGTGAAGAAATACTTCCTTTTGTTTGTGTTAAACCAGCTTCCTGTTTATTCAATTGGATGCCGTCTGGTTTTTGTGGCATGTGAAGGGGTAAATAACACTTCTTTATTTACTTTCTCCCCATCAGTCATGATTTTATTGACATCTGTCATATCCCCCCTTAGTTGTCTTGTTTCTAAATTGAGCAGCCCCAGTTGTTTTAATCTCTCCTCATGGAAGCTTTTCCATACCCCTGTTCATTTTTGTTTCCCTTCTCTATACCTGTTCCAATTCTAATTTATCTTTTTTGAGCTGGGGTGACCAGAATTGCACACTGCATTCAAGATGTGTGTGTGATAGATTTATATCATGGCATTATGATATTTTCTGTTTTATTATCTATCCCTTTCCTAATGATTCCTAACATTGTTTGTTTTTTTGACTGACATTGCATGTTGAACAGATGTTTTCGAGAACTATCCAGGATGCTCCAAGATCTCTTTCTTGAGTGATTTCAGCTAATTTAGACCCCATCACTTTATATGTATAGTTGGGATTATGTTTTCCAATGTGCATTACTTTGCATTTATCTACCTTGAATTTCATCTGCCATTTTGTTGCCCAGTCCCCAGTTTTGTGAGGTCCCTTTGTAACTCTTCACAGTCAGTTTTGGGCTTAACTCTCTTGAGTAATTTTGTATTATGTGCAAGCTTTGCCACCTCACTGTTTACCCTTTTTTTCAGCTCATTAATGAATATGTTGAACAGCACTGGTTCCAGTCCAGGTCCTTGGGGTATCCTCCTATTTACCTCTCTTCACTCTTGAAGCTGACCATTTATTCCTACTCTTTGTTTCCTATCTTTTAACCAGTTATTGATCCATGAGAGGACCTTCCCTCTAATCCCATGACTGCCTATTTTGCATAAGCGCTTTTGGTGTGGGATCTTGTTAAAGGCTTTCTGAAATTCCAAGTTCACTGTATCCGGTAGATCACCCATGTCCACATGTCTGTGGATCCCCTCAAAGAATTCTAATAGATTGGTGAGACATGATTTCCTTTTACAAAAGCTGTGTTGATTCTTCCCCAACAATTCACATTATAGTTTCAACCAGTCTGCCTGGTACTGAAGTTAGGCTTACTGGTCTGTAATTTCCAAGATCGCCACTGGAGCCTTTTTAAGAAATTGGTGTCACATTAGCTATCCTCCGGTCATATGGTACAGAAGCTGATTTGAGCAATAGGTTACATATCACAGTTAATAATTCTGTAATTTCATGTTTCATGTCCTTCAAAACTCCTGTCTGAATACCATCTGGTCCTCACTGGGCTCTCAGCCCACCAGACTGCCCCTCTTAGAATCATAGAATATTAGGGTTGGAAGGAACCTCTGGAGGTCATCTAGTCCAACCCCCTGCTCAAAGCAGGACCAATCCCCAACTAAATCATCCCAATCATCCTGGTGAGCATGTGCACCACTGACAGAAATCTGGGTTAGGAAAGAAGCAGTTACCAAGGCAAAGGAGAAATATATAAAAAAAGTGTGCCTGAAACTGTTTACGAGCCATTTTGGAAATGAAAACGGTGCAAAACTGGTTAAAAAACCCTAATCCTTGTTAACACATAAGTCCCCTTTATGCTTCCCTAATGGCGTAACGGGACATTACTGACAATGAGGATTGGGTCCAAATGTTAGTAAAACATGGTGATTGTCAGTGTAATTTAGTTATCAAGCTTCAGCCCAATGCTATCTAAACTGTCAGTTATAAAACTGGCGCATTAGCTGTGTAATAGTGTTAACATGCTTTGTATGGTCACATCTGGGGTGTGACCCTATAAAAAGAAACATCCAGCCATGGAAAGTGCTGAGTACCCTGTGGTGAGCTGTTCTTGCACTTTCTCTTTGTAGCTGGGTGTGACAGATGGTGATGGGACCCCAACTTCATCTCCGTTTTTCTTCTTGTGAACAGGATCAGGAGTGGGACATGGAGTCCCAGCAATGGACACCATTCCAACTCTCTAATGTTCCTCAACAAACTTCTGCTAAAGAGAAAAAGCCAAACTCGGCAGAGATTTCGCTTTGGACTGTTCTAGCTGCAATTCAAGCGGTGGAAAAGAAGGTTGAGTCTCATGCCACGCGGTTACTGAATCTGGAGCGTAGAACAGTGACAACAGAAAAGAAATATTTTGACTGTGAGAAAACGGTAGTGGATTTTGGTAACCAAATGGAGAGTAAGTGGGCTGCACTGGGAACTCTGATCCAGGAGTACGGGCTGCTGCAGAGGAGGCTGGAGAACATGGAGAACCTGCTGAAGAACAGGAACTTCTGGATCCTGAGACTTCCCCCAGGCACTAAGGGGGAAATCCCCAAGGTAATGATGTAGCTAATACTATTCAAGAACTGTAGGAAAACAGTTTTCATTATATGTTTGATTATTACCGCCTTCATTATATTCATTATATGTTTGATTATTACTGTTGACTCGAACATTCCCTAACGCCTTTTTGCCTGAAATTTTGTATACGTTACCTGTTGACAGCGGAGGGGTTTTCTGGGAAAGTCTAGTGTTAAATGGGCCCATTGTTGTTGAGAGAGGAACGTCTTCGAAAGGTTTCACTCTTAAGAGTCTTTATTTATGTAAGCTGATCTCTCACACAACTTGGTGTAGAAACTCCATATCTGTTTGTTTTCCCCTGTGAGATCTGGTGCAGTATATTCTATGATGGTAGAAACTTGAGTGAATCGGAAAGCACCATATTATGTCCGTGGACTTTATAATCTTTTTGATCTCGCCACGTTTATAAACTCTACAGCAGGATCCAGTGGAATTTGTAAATACAACAAACCAAATACATTGGAGGTAAGTTGGTTAGAGCTTTTCAAGTAGGCCCGAGCAATCTGTTTAGTCTATAGGCTAAACAGTTTGTTTCAAGGAATTTGGAAGCTTTATTCAATTTATAAATTGTTATTGAGGTTTCAGCCTCTCTCCACTTCTCATTCAATATTGAATAGGGCTCTGCAGGGGTAACTGGGATTCCTACCTTTTATTACTCTTTACAAAACCTTGACAGCTGTGAAGTGTCTTAAATAAAACTAAATTCATCTGGTAAATGAACCTTGTATTGTACTTGATCACAAGGGAGCAGAGGCACAAACCATGACTCACTCTTCATCCACCAGTAGTCCCACTGAAGTCACTGGAGCTACTCTTGAAGTAAGGGCTTGTCTGCATGGGGAAGATACTGTACAATAGCTGTGGTGTGTATTTTATTTGGCATATGCAATCTGGTCAAGCCAAGCCACAGTGTTCTTATCAATGATGTTCAAGGCACAAAAGCCACCAGGAAATGGAGTGATTTTGCTGTCCTCAACAGTGTGTGTCATGGTTTGTGGCTGCCCACATCAACCTAGTGGACTGTCTCTAAAACACCACTGAAATTCCACTGCAGCACAAATTCCACGTCCAGTACGAAACCAGTTCAGAAGGCTCCATTGCCTTTGCGGTCAGTCAAACCCGGCTGATGTTAAGTGGGGTCTGAGACAAGATAATTATTTGTCACTTTCTCTGTGGATCATGAAGCTCGTCACGCATCCCCTACCATAAATCCTTTGCCTGGTAAACTTAACCCCAAAGGGTGCCATGAGGGCAGACGATCATGTGGTGGATTAAACAAGTCTTTAATTAATGGTAGATGTGGCATATCATGTAATTTCATCACGAGCTTTGCTACACTTTCCTCTCTCTGAACACTGGGTGGAGCAGTGTTGCAGAGACCCAGTAACGATGGCAAAGGAGTAGATTTAAGTGTGCCTGAAATAATACGCATGGCAGTATTATGTTGGACATTGATCATCGTGTGAGCCCAGACTGGAGCGCGGCACTCCACTGCTGAGTAACGGTGCCAAGGCTGAAGGGTGTAACGTTTGGGTGTTGGCGCCTCAGGTCGTCCCGGCCAGTTTTCCAAGCAGGTCATTGCATGTTTTGACCTCAGTTGCTGTCTTTGTAAGATGGTCCTGAAATGTGAGCGTTCTCTAGAAGGACCGGGTGTGAATCGGGCTCTATTCGCTGACGTTCAGAACGACGTTCAGCTCTCTGCCCATTTGTTCATGACTAAGTGGAAGGCGTTCGCCACAGTCTGATTTCCACTTGGTCTCAGGCACCTCCGACAACAATACTCGGCCATATGGTGCGTATAAAAAGCACGGGACCCCCTGTGGATGCTCCTACTCGGCACTGAGATGCCTTCTTGCTGTTTAGGTTAATCCAGTTCCAAAATGGATTAACTTACACTCCACAAAGGCACTCGTAGTGTGGAGTAGCTGTTCTGCACTAGCTCTTCTGGGCTTCTTCCCCATGTAGACACACTCTAAGATACTGCTCAATAGAAATGAAGGTGCCAGTGGGCTTCCCAGCAAGTAGCACAAATGATGCTCTTCTGGAGAGGGGGGTCATTCCCCTCCCTTTTGTTCCTTTAGGCCAGCGGTTCTCAAACCAGGGGTCGCGACCTCGGGGTCACTGGCCGCCTCCCGAGGGGTCGCAAGCTCCTTGTGCTGCTGAAAAGCCACCAAATTGATCACTTCCAGATTTGGCAGCTTTTCGGTGGACATGCTGAGCTATTTCAGAAGCGCTTGGCATGTCCGCCGAAAATAGCCGCTGAATGCGGAAGTGATCAATTTGGCGGCTTTTCGGCGGACATACGAGGGTCTGCCGCGCTGAGGAAGAAAGGAAAAAAGGGTTGCGGTTCTCAGTAGTTTGAGAACCGCTGCTTTAGGCGTTTGGAAGGGAAGAATTGTGTATTTCCGGACAGTACCTCTTACAGAAGCTGTAAAAATAAATTATAATAATTAGAAATGTTCTTGTGTCCCCCCCCTTCCCTGTCTCTTAAATGCTAAAGATGATGAGAGGGGCAGTTGACACTGGGGTGTCGTACAAGGTGCTGAATCTGTAACCTCTGATTACAGGTCCCAGTGGCATTTGAAAACGACTCTGTTTACTTCTCCGAGCAAGAATGGCAGGACTTAGAGGAATGGCAGAAAGAGCTCTACAAGAACGTGATGAAGGGGAACTATGAGTCTCTGATCTCGCTGGGTAAATATTGGTTCTCCCTTGTTTAGTCGATGTTCTGCGATCTCAGATATTCGTGGCCAGCTCCAGCACCGGGCTAATGGATTTGCACTTGACATAGAATCTTTGTGATGGGTCAACACATTTTTCACTGTTGCTGATGCTGGTCTAGAATGAAAGCTAGGCAGGGATGACCTGGTCCCTCCATTTCCAGGGCCTTCCGACTGTGGATAATGGTTAGAAGACGTGGGGGGTGGGGGGATAGCTCAGTGGTTTGAGCGTTGGCCTGCTAAACCCAGGGTTGTGAGTTCAATCCTTGAGGGGGCCATTTAGGGATCTGGGGCAAAAAATCTGTCAGGGGACAGTACTTGGTCCTGCTAGTGTAGGCAGGGGGATCCTGCTAGTGTAGGCAGGGGACTGGACTCGATGACCTTCAAGGTCTTTCCAGTTCTAGGAGATTGGTATATCTCCATTTATATATTTATATATATATATATATATATATATATTTATATATTATATAAGTATGCATCCAGAAACCTGCTATGTTCCATGTGTGGTGCTGATTGTCAAATCTCCTACAGAACAGGGCAACAGAGGAAGAACACCAGAGGCAGAGAATTGTTAGGTGGGAAATGCACAGTAGCATCATTGTAGCTAGAGGGAGGCATGATCGCATGTGGTGTTGGTGTAGTACACAAGCATTGACTTCATGGCCTGTAGCTGAACTGAGCCTACATTGAACATTAAGCCAGCAATGTCCCTCTGCTATGTACATCGGCCAAACTGGACAGTCCCTACGAAAAAGGATAAATGGACACAAATCAGATATCAGGAATGGCAATATACAAAAATCTGTAGGAGAACACTTCAGTCTCACTGCACACACAATTACAGATTTAAAAGTCACCATATTGCAGCAAAAAAACTTCAAGACCAGACTGCAAAGGGAAACTGCAGAGCTGCAATTAATTTGCAAATTTGATACGATCAGCTCAGGACTGAATAGGGATTATGGGTGGCTAGCTAACTACAAGAGCAGTTTCTCTTCTCTCACTGTTCACACCTCCAGTTCAGCTACTACAGGAATACCTCACCCTCCCTGATTAGAGATAACAAGCTGGTTCAGCCTCATTGGACTAACCCTGTTATCTCTAACCTGGTTCTTGCCTACCTATTTATACCTGCCCCTGGATGCTTCCACTGCATGCATCTGATGAATTGGGTATTAGCCCACGAAAGCTTATGCTTCAATACTTTAGTTAGTCTTTAAGGTGCCACAGGACTCTTTGTCACTTCTGCAGTTCCAGACTAACACGGCTGCCTCTCTGATTCTTGTAGCTGAACTGTGTGTTGGAGACACCTGGGCTGCTGGAAACCTCACAAGTGTTGATGAGAACAGGTTGGATTCAGGGCAGTGAGCAGGAGAGACAAGGGAAAAACTCAGCAAAGGGGAGGGATTGATGGACAATCAGCCGGTGGTGGGATCTGGCGCTTGTAATCCACTCTTTAGGTCTACTGTAGGAAACTAATAAACCAAGTGGGTTCTCATTCTGGTCTCCGGAACTGTGGACACAAAATAACCATCGCTTACCCCCTAGACAGGCTCTGGCCTGGCCAGGTCTCTGGTCTATCTGCAGGTTAATAACTAGGGAAGTAGCTTAAGACTTAGTGCCTGAAAACTAATGATCTCCCTCTGCATGGGGAGCCCTGAACCTCCGGCAGGCAGCCCAGAGCCTCGCTCACCAGGCATTTGTTTCTCTAGGAGCTTTGTTCCCATTGTGCACCTCTTCGAGCAGTGACCAGGGGCCTAAAATCTCTTACTGCTCAATGCAGCATGGAGCCAGGGAATGCTGATCTGTTTTTCCATCCCTAGACTATGCCCTCTCCAAACCTGACCTCCTGGCGCGGATTGAACGAGGGGAAGTGCCCTGCGAGGGGGAGGAGGGAGACGCAGAGGAGAGAGAAATCCCGGCAGAACCCAGCACAGGTAAACTCGTCATCTTTTCCTTATTCTAGGGCTTTCCGTGGCGTCCTCGCCATGGTATCTAAGCAGGAAACCAAGGTGTCTGTGAACTGCTATAGACACAGCTTTTCAGCTCCGGTTCAGTGACTTCTTAGCAGCTACAGCGTAGAGATGTTAGGACAACATAATGGGATTTCTCTTTCCCATGCACAGAATCACTGGTGTATACACCTGAAGAGACCTGCCAGAGCGAAGTCGCGGATAAACCATGCAGCAAGGGACCGGAGAACTCGGAGGAAAGAGAGATCCCGGCCAAACCCCCGATCGGTGAGTGCTGTGCTGAGACAGCAGAGCTTTTATAGCGGTCTGGTCTCAGAATGCCAGGAGTGAGGTAGAAGGGAGGCGCCTGGGGAAAGCTCTTACGAAAAGGGACAGAGGGAGCAGAAGTCCTGCAGCTTGGGGTGAACCGACTGGCTGTTGCAAGGGGAGGACAGAAGGATGCTGCGATGGTGGCAAAGAGGATTCACAGAATATTTTCTCTTTCCACGGGCAGAGTGCACGTTTTCCCAGCCAAGCTGTGGGTCCCGGATCAAGCGAGAGGAGGAGCCGTGTGTCGAGGAGACGGGGGCCTCGGGGGAAGTGGAAATGTTCTCGGAGCCCAGCAGCGGTGAGTTAGCAGCGGCCTCACAAGATGCTGTGCAGCCGGAGGTGGAGTGGAGAGCTGGCGTCATGCAGGGACCCTCCCGGGGGGAGGAGGTGTATGTGGATGGGGAGGAAGCGTGCTGGGAGTGTTCTCGCAGGCTCGTGACGGGGAAGGGGCCCTAACAGGGTCCAGAGCCGGGCTGAGGACCGGGGGAGGGAAGGGTTTAAGGCCAGAGTTGAGTACAGAGGGAAAGCGCCAGAAACATGTGGCAGTTTAAGCAATGAAGTAACCCACCCCCAAAATAAAACAGACACACGGCTCCTGGTCTCCCCCTCTCCCTCCTGGGGGGAGCAGATGCTGTAGCAGTGACCATCATGTGCGGGGAGACAAAGGACAACCAGGCAGGGTCCCGAAGATGAACTAAGACCAGGCCAATACATTGGCTGGGAGGGGCAGCTCCCCGATCACTTTGTGGGGACGCTGGGCCCCGTGGTCAGCTCCTAGCTGACGGTGCTGTCCTGGGCCTGCCACCCAGGAGTATGGCCCATTTAGTCTATCGGGCCAAGAATGCAGGAGACAGGCTCCTCACGGGGGTCTCATAAGCCTGGCCTATGCCCTCTGCCATCGTCCCCAGGCACCCAGATGGAGCGGAGTCGCTGAGTCCGGCTCTGAGCAGGGGTTGGGTGCCCTCCTGAGGAGGGGGTGGGGAATCAGAAAGGGGTGGTTGGGGCTCAGGTGCTCTACACAGCTCTGGAGGGCTCTGTACCCCAGATTCCAGGCCTGGGGACCCAGCCAATAAAGCTTTCAGTCTTTGCTGATGAATCCGTCCCGACAGACCGGATCGCTTTGGTTGCTCTTCCTGTAATTCCTCCCACCTCCTCACTAAGCTGGCACCGTTGTGTTTAGAAATGAAAGCTGCAGTCCAGGTACAGTCTAGCGTTGCCAGGTGTCCAGTTTTCCACCGGAATGCGTCGTTGGAAAGGGTTCCTGGCGGCTCCAGCCAGCACCGCTGATCGGGCCGTTAAAAGTCCGGTTGGCGGCACAGCAGGGCTAAAACAGGCTCCCTGTGCCCGCGCCCTGCACAGCTCCTGGAAGCGGCTGGCATGTCCCTGCAGCCCTTAGGGGGAGGGGCAATCAGGGAAGCTCTGTGCACTGGCCTCGCCCCCAGTGCTGGCTCCACAGCTCCCATTGGCTGTAAGCCATGGCCAATGGGAGCTGCAGGGACAGTGCTTGTGGGTGTTGGCGGTGCACAGAGCCCCCCATATCTCTCCGCCTAGGGGCTGGACATGCTGGCCACTTCCGGAGCTGAGCAGAGCAAGGGCAGGCAGGGAGCCTGCTGTAGCCTCACTGCGCTGCAGACCGGGAGCTGTCTGAGGTAATTGCCACCCAGCTGGAGCCCCAGCCCCCCTCCTGCACCCTAACTCCCTCTCAGAGCCTGCACCCTGCCCCAGCCCTGCCCCCCCTCCTGCCCCTGTTTTCCTAGTGGCTGTGTGAAGAGGTTGAATAGTACCAGAGACACTAAGGAAGTAACCCTGAATGCAGTGGTGTTGAAGTTATGTTGGTTCCAGGATATTAGAGAGACAAGGTGGGTCTTTTATTGGACTCTCCTGCACCCCAGCCCACTGCCCCCTCCTGGAGCCCCCTCCTGCACCCCAGCCCAGTGAAAGTGAGTAAGGGTGAGGGAGAATGAGTGACGGTGGGAGGGGAGATGGAGTGAGTAGTGGGCAAGGCCTCTTAGAAGGGATGGGGCAGGGGCAGGACCTTGGAGAAGGGGCAGGGCAGGGGTGAGGGGTTTTGTGTGATTAGAAAGTTGGTAACCCTAGTACAGTCTCACACCAGTGGTATAGAGATGCCCTCTCTGCCCAGTGGGAAGATGTCTCTGTATCTGCTGCCCCAAACTGCATTGGCTCTTTTTGCCACCACATTCTGGTAAAAGCTCTTAACTAATCAACAGTCTGTTCCCACTCCACGGTCACTTCCTGCTTTTGTGGTTCCTTCTGCTGTCTGAGTAAACGTGTCCCAGGTGGTTTCCCCTTCGATGTGCTAATTGTGTTTACCAGGTTGAACTTCCTCTTGTTCTCTTACCCACCTTGTTATCTTCTCCTGGTGTTTGTAAACTGGCCAGTTTAGTAACCTTAGTCAATCCCATTAATACGCTATTTACTCCTCCTTCCAGTCATTTGTAAAGATCTAAAATAAGCCTGATCCCCGCCTTGCCCTGTTGGACTGCTCCCCCTGACTCCATAGCCGTTATTTATCGAGGCTCTTTGTGCACTGCCCTTTGGCTGGGTTTTGGTCCATGTCACAGTGCTCAAAGACAAGCCCGTTGGAATGAAATGCTCAGATTGGAATGGCCCGATGGCGTGGCCTGGTCTCCCTGGAGCACGTCCCGGGCAGGACTAGCCTCTCAGGGTTCTGGGAAGATCACGAAGCCAGCTTGGAGATGAGAGGTGACTGGAGAACTGGGGCAAATGTCCCGATGATGAAACCTTCTGTGTGGTCTGACCCTTCATGACGGGATCCTCGTGCACAGACAGTGGTCGTCCTGGCCAGGAATGGGAAACAATTAACCTGCTCATGTTGTTTCTTCTAAGAAGAACATCTGCACAGATACTCCCATGGGAGCAAAGGGGAAGGTGCATGCCCAGGATCCAAAGTGTCATTGGAAATGGGCCCGCTCCCTTTGAAGAATGAGAGATGCTGACCCATTTGGATAGCGACGGAAGCAGCAGCCGGGACTGTTTGAGCAAAGGAAGCTTAATGAAAGATGCCGTAATGTGGCGATGGCCGTGGGACCATGGTGGTTACATGGAGAATGTCTCATGTTCATGAGGCCTCAACACCTCCACTGACCCAAATGGAGGACTCTAAAGAGGGTTTGACTGGCTCCCTGCCGGGGGGTGGGGGGGTGAGGATGGACAGAGGGCCTCCTTCGGGGAGCACTGAACCTGAGGGAGAGAGCAGAGGGAAGGGGCATGTTTTTGAGAGCCCACTGGACAGACAGTGGCTGTAATGACAAGCACTGATGACTGGCAAGGCCAGGAGAAAGCTTTATCTTGGAAGGCCACAGCTACCGATTTTCCCTCCTTTTCTGTCGAAGTCTCCGTGCCTGCTCTAGTGCGGCTAGCTACAGTCGCTGCTAGACGGGGCAAAGTTGAAATGCTTTTCTCTGTTTCTACTTCTCTCTGGTTTGTATAAAGTCTCTTGTTTAGATGCTGCCGTCACTCGGCTGATGACTGCATGTCCCCGAGGCGGAAGAAGAGAGGTTGGAGTCTCTGACCCCAAGGTCACAGAAAGAGCTTTTGGCAGAACTGTGGTCTGCCCTTGCCATGAAAAGGCACCACAGACAGAGCCCTCTGCCATATATAGGAGCCAGGGAAGGGTGAACTTTGGCTGCAGGCAGGCGTGAGGTCAACCACAGCTGGGACAATGTTAGGAGGATATTTTAAATCTGTATCCAGTGTATCCAGCAAAACCTTTGACAACCCTTCCCAAAGGGTGAAATTCACCTGATTGCAGAAGGTCTCCCCAGAGCTCCCAGCATCTCTTAAAGCGCAGCCCTGCTCTGCAGTTGTGTGTGAACATGACCCCATCTTACTCAGCAGGCTCTGAGGTTTACTCATTCATGCCTGTTGGCAGGAGAGACTAAAATAAGCTCTTACCACTAAACGCCAGCACCGCTAAAAGGGGGTGAGCTGGGTTCCTCGTCCATCATCAACAGAATTGTTCTTTAGGTTTCAGAGACAGGGACAGTTGTTACGCCTGGGCACACCCGTTGAAGACAAGGGAGCTTGTAAAGTGTCCTAAAGACCTGAGCCGGCCTGCAGAATCTTTGGGATTCGTGGTGACGTGACATAAGGAAGAACCCATCTCGCCTCTCAGATCTCAGGCAGAGCTTGTAACCAGAGGATGGACGCACTGTTTGATTTGTAAACTGAGCACAGCTGATGTGGAGCAGCCGAGAGTCAATGAGGATGGAAATTCCTGCTGCCAGTTGTGTGGTGGCTTTACAAAGTTTAAGTGCGGTGTGAAGGCTTTAGGTGCGTTGGGCAAGTCTTCTGCACTGGGGGGGGTGGGAGGGGAATTACAGCTAGTGAAATGCATTTTCTCTCTTTAGACCCGAAAGCTTAGATTGTGAGGGGAAATGTAGCTGCTTTGCCCCTGGTTCTCCAGTGGCCTTGGTAACAGTCTGGTGTTTCCAAGCACTGAAACAGGGAAGCAAGATGTTGTTGATGGTCTCCAAGGGAAGCCGGATGCTCAGCACTGCTGGAATCTGTCTTTTCACCCTGTCGTCCTCTAAACACCAAATATTGCGCAAGACTGTTCTAGCTCGTTTGCTTGGGAGACGCCTAATGTAATGGGCTTTTGTAAGGAAGTGGGAATGATTAACAGGTTTCCTTTATCCCAAGCCGACAAAATAAAATTCTCTGTATTTTATTTTTGTTTTATTCCAGCAGATAATGGAATCATGTTCAAAACTGAGCTGCTGGAGCATGGGGAGCATCTCAAAAACTTGCAGCTGCAAAGGACGTTATCTGGAATGTCTGAAGAAATTGTGTTCCAGACTCCCAGGGAGGGAAGGCCTTTGGAGAGCCCAGACAGCTCAATAATGCAGCAAAGGAACCAAGTCAAGGACAGGCTGGTAGAGTCAGTTCCCGGGGAAGAAAGCTTCAGGGAACGCGACGCTGTAACTTTTTACCGGCGAAGCTGCCCAGGTGAGAGACCACACGCGTGCGCTGAATGTGGGAAGGGCTTTCGGCTGAAGAAGAGCCTCACGATGCACCAGCGAAGTCACACGCCGCTGGGATGCTACGAACCTGCAGAGTGTGAGAAAAGCTTTGTGTACACGCAGCACTTGACGACGCACCAGCAGATCCACAGTGGAGGGGCCACCCACAGCTCGGTGGAGTTTGAGGAAAGCTTCAGACCGAATCCCCACCCGAAATCCCACCCCAGAATCCAGACAGCGGACAAGCCTTACAGTACCACTAAGTGCACGAAAAGCTTCAACGGTAAATCACCGTACAGGCAGCACCAGAAAAGCCACATGCGAGAGAGACCCTATAAGTGTAATAAGTGCCAGGAGTGCTTCTCTCAGAAGAAGAGCCTCCTCACGCATCAGAGAATGCACACGGGAAGGAGTGGAGGGTCGTTAATGTGCACGTACTGCGGGAAGAACTTCAGTCACCCCTCGGATCTGATTAGACACCAGAGGATCCACACGGGGGAGAGACCCTACCAGTGCACTGAGTGCACGAAAAGCTTTACGCAAAAGCAGCATCTGCTCCAACACCAAAAAATCCACATCCGCGAACAGAACCGGCTAAACGTGCAGAGCATGAGAGAGGCTTTGCTGGACAACATCTTCTTCTAGCTCACACAAGGCCCATTCAGTGCGATGACCTTGTACTGTCTCCATGTGCTAATCGCTGCAGATGCTCAAAAGGAGCAATCTACCACCAAAGGAAGCACATTGTATGGGAGGGTCCACACACACATTTCTTGCCGGAGTGGTGGTGTGTTGCAGTATCTCATGGCTCACTTGAAAATACTTTTAATGTGAAATGCTCCATGTTTTTTTTAAAAAGTGAATTGAATCACTTAATCGAAGTGATAACTAAATACGTTTCTCGGGAAAGTCTGGAATGGGCAATATGTAAGCTACTCCCCTTGATGATATCCTGCAGCAGTGAGTTCCAGAAGTTAGTCACATGTCGTACATGCCCCAAACAGTCTACAGGTTACTAACAGTACACACACATGGGGTACTAAGTGACACCTTTGTTGACAGACTGTGTAGATGCCAGGGAATGGGAGTTGGTTGCTAGGAGTAGGACACTGATGAGTCATATGAACAGGGCAGACAGAGGAAGTTTGGTCTGCAGCTGCCAAGTTCCCTAGAACTATCCATCCAACTCCTTCCCCAGCACTGAAACGGACTTCTCATGTGCTGTCAGTTGAGCCAAATTCTTTCTAAATACACTGGAAATGTGGAGGAACCACTGAAGATTCTGGAGTAATTCCAGACTCATGCTGCAGTAGCTGTGATCAGAATTTGGTCCAAGACTCATTGCACATGAGTACATCTGCAGGCAAAAGCACATTCACAAGGTTTCCTTTTATACCTCTGTTTAAGACACAATGCAATGGAATAGAAAACCAATTTGTTAGCAGGAGACGGTACTTTCACTGCACTCAAACACTTGCTGAATTTCATATTGCAGTGAATTACTGTCTTGATTTCCCTCTTTTTCCTGGTAGTTTTATCATAATATTTCTGTTTATTTATTATCTGATCAGGTTCTTTCCTGTCTCTACAGTGTTTTGTTTGTTTCTTTTCTGTGCAGCTCATGGTGTGTCTGCTTCATTTATTTTCCTCTCAGTTCTTTTACTCTCCTATTTTGGGAATCCGGTCTTGCCATACTCCAGGACTGTGAAATAAATGTTACCAGGCTGTGTGAGTTTATTTGGTACATTGTCTGAATGTTTAGATCCTGGCTGCACTGCGGCTAAAACTGCTACCTGAAGTGGTTTTAAACCTGTTTTGGTTGGTCACATAATATTAATCCAGGGTTAGAAACTATATTGTCCTCTCCTGGGTTCCAGTTGGGGCCTGTAATGGGTGTCTGGTTGTTAGAACTGTGTCCCCTGATGGGGGTGCAGAGCTGTTCCACTGACTCAGCCTGGCAGGCAGACCCGGGTGGGTCTCGTTAGCTCCCTTTGGGAACATCAAAGGCTGTGGGCCGTTGAGGAAGAGAGAGCTAATGGGGGACCTGCAGAGAGAACCCTCAATACAGTTTCTCAGGAGAGAGATTGGCTGGTGGTTGACTTTGGGGGCTGGCCTAAGGTCTTCGTTTCAGTACAGTCCTGCCGTAAGATCTTGTTCAGTCATTTAAATAAAGGCAAACTCCAGAAGGGCGCGGAATTTGGACAGTAACCGTTATGGGAGCATGGGGTGGGGACTCGAGCCACTTACAGGGCTTTTCCCCATTCCCTACCTAACCCAATTTGGGCCCATCTGCACTCCCGAGCCAAGCTAGGTTTAAACCCAACTCTGAGTAGAGTTTTTTAAAAATCAGTTCCTGACTGGTTTAGTCCTTGTGCAGCTGGGAACTTGGATTTAAGATACTGTGTTGAATTTTGAGTTGAGAAGTTTATTTTCCCCAAATGGTGAGTTCTTTGATTTCCCAGTGGCTCTGCGGGTTGGGATGAGGTCTCTTGTTTGTCTCTGGGGGTGTATTCATTTTTCAAAGTGTACTAATCCGTGAGCACCTCAGGCTTCACTGGGGCCAAATTGCTGCACCCCATGGCCACCCTCAACCACCTGAGGGCAGCAGGGATAGAACCCAGATCTTCCAGATACACAGGGCCCTGCCACAGGTACAAAAGGAAAATCTTTCTTAGCATTTAGCACCATAGGGCCTGTGGAAGGCGGAGGAACACTTCTGATTTTGTCCAGTATGCATTTACTAGCCAGTTCTTCAGTCTCTGTTTTTTAATTACTTCACTTAAACCCCTTCTTTCCCTCTTAAACTTGTACTGCTTAGACTGTGAGCCCTCCAGGACAGGGAACCTGTCTCTGTAAAGTGCCGGGTAAATTGACGGCAGTAGTTGCTTGATTGTTAATAATAATAAAATTAAGCCTGAACACACAACGGCATGTTTCTTTTCTGTGATGTCCATCTTGTTGGGGGTTCTGGCTAACTGTGAAAGCGGCTCTGTGTGATACTGGGGTATGGGCTAAGGAGGAGCTGCACAGTGAGCTCCTCAGGAATATATAACATGTCTTTGGACTTTTTTCCATGTGCCTCGTCTAAAAGATGGAATTTTGCTGCTAAGAATAAAACCTAAAGCCAGGGGACATTCTTGTGACACTTTCTTCTCTGAATGGAGAAGGGGTCATAGGTGAGCGAATCTCCACCTCACATCAGGAAGACTTGATTGAAAAAAAAATACAGCAGTGGAATTTGAGTGTGCGCATAGCCAGTGCCAGCTTTGAACAGGACAGTGCCCAGGCAAATGCCAGACAGCAGAGAGAACCTTCTAACCCTGGCAGGTAAACAAGGAGCCACTAAATACCTAGGGATCCAGTGCTGCTTTTACAGAGTGATCAGGCAGACCAAGCAAACCTCCTCCAGCCAGTAAAATAAGCCTTCAGCCGCTAGAGCATGCGTTGTTCATTAGCGTCTCCAACATGGCCCAAGACTTGATTGCAAGGAATTCACAGACCTTCCAAGCTAAAGATGCAAAAGGAACTGCAGATAAGACAAAAGATGCAGAGTCTCTCCGTTACCACTCAGAAACTGCATAAATTCAGATGCTTGAAGGTGCCCTCCTGCGGTAATTCTCTCTCTAGTTTGAGATAATTTCTGTCGCCTGCACAAATTATAATTTCGTTTATAAACATGGTAAACGCTACAGGTGACTTCTAGGCTGTTTCGGTATCTCCTGCAAAAAGATAACAAGCACAGCAGTAAAAGTCCTAGAACTTTATAGTCTTTATTAGTCTACCCATCGAGGCCAGTGCAGAATTCTTCTTTATAGTATAAAGTAAAACCTCGATTTAACGGACTAATTCGGGCGAGGGGGTGACCGTTAAATCAGAAACTCCGTTATTTAATAATAAAAAAAAATGAGCTGTCGGAGCAGCAGCCCGCCCACCACAGGGCCAGGGCGGCAGCTCCGCAGCCCGACCGCTGCCGGGACCCGGGCGGCAGCCGGGAGTCGGCAGCCAGCCTGCCCGCTGCCGGGACCCGGGCGGCAGCCGGGAGCCAGCAGCCAGCCCTCAACAAATGGATTTCGGATGCATCAGACTTGCTTAGAAATTTTGTCCGTTGCATCCGAAGTCCGTTAAATCGAGGTCCGTTAAATCGAGGGTTTACTGTACTAGCAAAAATACCCGGCGTTGCTTGGGTCCGTCAGAGGGCGGGAGGGGAGAGAGAGCTGAGCGAGTGCCGGGGCCGTTGGAGGGGGGGGGAGAGAGCTGAGCGAGTGCGGGGGCCGTTGGGGAGGGAGGGGGTGAGATTTAAAAAAATTTCGATTCTTACCTGAGGAGGGAGAAAGCTGAGTGAGTGGGGGGGCCGTTGGAGTGGGGGGGAGGGGGGAGAGAGCTGAGCGAGTGGGGGGAGAGGGGGGAGAAAGCTGAGCAAGTGCGGGGTCCGTTGGAGGGGGGTATTATTACATCATAACTATGTCACAGAGAACAGCAGCTGTTAACCTGCTGCCCAGCTGATGTTAATGGGCTTTAAAGAATTTCACCCCTAGGGGGCGTCAGAGGTGAGATTTTAAAAAATTTCTATTCTTACCCTGATTAGGACCCTAAAGCCTATAACTGTACCAAATTCCAAGTCTCTAGCTCGAACGATGTGGAAGGAGTAAGGGAACGTACATACACACACGCACGCATACACCATTTGACTTTTTTATATATATATAGATTTTGTAGTGTTGATCTTTTAATTCTTCACTGTTATGGTGTCTAATTTCTGTGTCTACTCCTAAATATTTCACAGATACAAGCAGGCACTAGGCACCTTAGAAATGGGTGGGTAGAAGAAAGCAGATGGACAGTTAACTACATTTGGATTAGGAGTTTTTTAATTAAAATGATTTCTGTTTAAGCCTCCTAAGCATTAAAAAAGTCAGTAGATGACATTGGATGTAAAGTCTCCATTCCCTAATACCGCCTTAGATATTAAAGGTGGACTGTTGTTTGATACCTGGTGAGAAGTGCTTAACTTCCTTAAGTCGTGTTACTCTACAAAGTTTAGATACTAAGAAATCTGGATTTTAACTGTTCTGGGCACTCTTGAGATTCATGCCTCAGAACTGATCTGAGCCAGGAGCCGGGAAGAAATACCACTTTGCGATACAGTATTGCACAGCGGACTAGGTAGCATCTAGATCCAAAGTCTCTTGGCTGAGGCAGACCTCAGTTAAATGGGATTAGTGGCCAGTTCCCATAGAGTGATTCCAGGCTTCCTGTTTAGAAGCCAGTATGAAAAGGGCCAATTTCTCTTCCTTCCCTCTGCTCTCTGACAGATGGACACAGATGGGGAAGGAGAGGGGACAGGAACAACAGTAGGACATTGGTCAGAAGAACTGTTCTTTCAACATTATTAAATACCCTAGAACCCCATCTGAACATGTTTTCCTTCAGCTGGTGGCCTCCCCTCCAGTGCTCTTGGTGGCTGGTTGTCAGCGGTGTCACCTGCAGGCCCCACCCCTTCTCTGTATCAGGAAGTGACAAACCAAAAATGTCTTTTGTCTGAGGAAGACTAAGTGTTGTAACGGCTATCTCGGGTGCTGCTGCCAACCTTGGGTGCCCACCTGGTGAGGAACAAGCTGAAATGCCCGAGTTCCAGTTCGGGGAGCTGCCTGGCCCTGATGGCTGCAGAGGCAGTACCTGGGGGGACTGGGATGCTCCCGGTCCTGTCTGGAGCCTCTCGTGGGTTGCCCACATCCTCCCGTTTGACAGGAAACCTTCCGATGCTAAATCTCCCATCCCCTCTGAGTGTCTGTCGGTCCTGCCCATCTTCCTTCGGCCCCCGGCTGCCATTGCATAGAAGGGTGGGGTGAAGCAGGTGGCACATTGGCCTGAAGCCTGGTATCCAGGACACATGGACTTTCTTAAAATAGCCAGCCTCAGTTTCCTTCCTGGAGCCGACCCGTTATCGAAACATCTCCCTGGGTGCTCAGTGGGTTTATAAACAGGGAAGCTGCCTAGGGAAAGTCTGCATTACAAAGCTGTGTCGGTATAGCTGTGTGGGTCACGGATGTGAAAAATACTTTCCCATATTACCCCCCCTGTGCCACAGTTGACATAGCTTAGCTGGCAAAGCCTCCAGTGCAGGTGATTGACACAGAAATGTCATTTGGGGAGGTGATATTACCATACCAACAGAAAAACTCCTCCTTTGGGATAAGCTCCTCTACGCTAGGAGAGCTCAGCTATTGTAGCTAGGAATTTGTAGCAGAGACAAGGCTTTAATGCTTGTTTTGTATATGAGCCGTCCAGTGCCCTGGTGTCCAGGGACCCCTGACTGGCTTGCCTGGGACAAATCCATCTCCCAGCTGCTTTAGTCTCCTCTGGCCAAAAACATTTGGTTTCAGACGTCAGCTCCATCAGTGTCAATAAAACGTAACGGCCCCCAATGTCTCTTTCCATAGATTATGGAATTTCCCAACCTGACATTTTATCCTGGATTGTAGAAGAGGAAAAGCCGAGTGTCAGGGATCCAGGAGACTTGGAGGAGCGAGAAACGCCTACCGGTCCCAGCCCAGGTGAGTTATGCTTGCCAGTGAGTGAAGGAAAGGCAGCGCCCTACAGAGATGGGGGCAGACTCTTGACCAATCCGAGAATTTTCAGCACAGGAAATGATGGGAGAATAGGGACATGGGGGGCAGGCTCATGTATTGGAGGGGCAGACAGGCAAGTGAGACGTCTTGCAGATGTGGTGCCCAGAGAACAGGATGGAGGGAGGCTGAAGTCTGCAGAGTTAAAGCCGGAAGGGATCAGTTTGACGACATAACACAGGCCTTTGAATCCCACCCAGCGACTCCTGTATCGAGTCCAGTCACGTGTGTGTGTGTGTGTAGGGGGCGGGAACTGGGGTTACAGGTGACTGTAGACCCACGATAATAGGCTGAAGTCCTAAGGTGGGTTAGAAGAAAAAGAAGAGGGAGAGAAAAGTGTTGCAGATAGATGAGGCAGCACAAGCAAATGACTGACCTCCCTCCGTCCAAAGCAAGGGAGAGAGGCCTGTCTGTGGGAAGGAGAGGAGCCCACGGCTAGGGGCGCCGATGACTCTGAAATGAGGACAGTAGGGAAGGAAGTGGTGGGAAGTTTGGAAGCCCAGAGGCGCTCCCCTTGTTCCCTTCTCCATTGTCTTCTGATCATTCCAGCTTCTCTCCTCCTTTTGTCTCTACATCGCCTCAGAAGTCCGTCCTTCCTTCGCTCCCCCTGCAGCTATAACCTTTATCCCCACCTTGATCACCTCCTGCCTTGACTCTTGTGACCTATCTCTGGCTGGGCTTTCCCATGAGCAGGGCCTGTCTGTGCTCAATGGCTCTGAAAGTCAGGCCTCTCTTAGGTAGTGGTGTAATTAGGGATCAGGTCTGTGAGTTTAGGCCCCCAGATTTGAGAACGTTGGTGCATGCAGGGGAAGGCAGCTAACCAATACTAGACATGAATAAGAAGGCTGAAATAAAATCTCTCTCCCCTACCCAGCAGATTATGGGATCTTGATCAAAACCGAGCAAGAGGAACACCCGGCCGTCCTGGAAGCACCTGGAACGTTAACGGGAACATCCCAGGAGGACGTCGGGCAGGGTCCAGAGGAGGGTTGGTGCAGGGCAATATCACAACTGAAGAATCACCCAGGGAGAAGGGGACCAGCTCATCTTGAGAGAGGTTTCAGCAGCAAGCCAGTCGCCCTTCACCAGAGGAAGTCTGCCAAAGACAGGCCGAATAAGTGTGCCGAGTGCGGGAAAGGCTTTAGGCTGAAGAAGAGCCTTATCATTCATCAGAGGAGTCACACCAGAGCAGGACCCTACGAGTATCCGAAGTGTGCAAAGGGCCTCGGTCACAAGCAGCAGAACCTGCTGCACCAGAGAGTTCCTGCCGGCGAGGGAGCCGGCAGCTTGCCAGACCATCTGCAAAGCGTGGCGCAGGTGCTCAGTCTCCAATCTGACCCGGCAAGAGGCAGATACTGCCCAAGCACGGAGTGCGATAGCAGCTTCAGTCCTACCTCCAGCCCGAGCAGTCCTTACCTCCTGCAGGCAGGAGATCGGCTGTACGTGTGCACGGAGTGCAAGAAAAGCTTTCGGCTGCACATCAACCTCCTCATACACCAGAGGACCCATGCAGAGAAGGGCCAAGGGCCCCTTATCTGTCCATACTGTGAGAAGTGCTTCAGCCGCTCTTCCCACCTCATCCGACACCAGATGAGCCACACGGGGGAGAGACCCTACAAATGCCCAGCGTGCGAGAAGAGCTTCACGGATAAATCCAAGCTCACCAACCACTACAGGATCCACACCGGGGAGCGGCCCTATCACTGCCACGAGTGCGGCAAGAGCTTCAGCCGCACGCACCATCTCCTGAAGCACCAGCAGATCCACACGGGCGAGAAGCCGTATCACTGCACCCAGTGCCCAAAACGCTTCTCGCAGAAGCACCATCTCCTGGGGCACCAGCGGGTTCACACTGGGGAGCGCCCCTACCAGTGCACGGAGTGCGTCAAAAACTTCACACGGAAGCAGCACCTCCGCGAGCATTGGCGGGTCCACTTGAGAGAGAGCCCTTGTGCTTCGAACACGTTAGACGCCAGTGGAGTCTGAAATGTCAGCGGGGAGAAGAGGATCAGCTGAGGGCCGAGTGAAACCAGCAGGCTAGTCCCTGGAGAATGTGCTGGCAGTTGGGGGAGACTTAGAGGCTTGTATCTCTGTACAATGAAAGTGTCGCGAACACAGAAAAAGGAACCAATGAAGAAAAAATGAAAGCCTGATCCTGCAGATACTGCCTTCACCTTGCCTTCAGTGAGTGGTATGCTAGGGCTAGCAGTATTGGACCCTTCACCTGCAGTGAAATGTTTGTTACTGTTCTGTAACGTTTGTTAAGCATTCCTTTGGATACACTCGCTATTCCATGGACTGGGTGTTCACTTGGTGATTTCAGATTGATTTTTCAAAGCTTTTATAGTGCATGTATAGGAGTCATAAATGTGGCCATCTCTGAGGTGGAGCATGGTGGCCATTGTGCCTCACCATCATTACATACACTAAAGACAAAGCCCAAGGCTGTGGGAATGATTCCCCCCCGGATCCCCCAGTGAAGGCCTATCACCAATCTCACCACCCTGTCTTGTCTACATGGCCCTGCAGTTTGGACGACAGGGGAGTAAACTTGAGTGTCACACTGGGATTACCCTATGAGTGCGAACGGAAGTTGACCTACTTCACATGAAGGTCGTCCCCCTCTGGTCATGTGACCTAAAGACCTTTTTAGTTTGTACTTTCGGGGTCTACACAGGGCGGGTGCAGTGCCCCGTTGTAGTGCACATGGCAGCATACACCCCGGTCGTCTGACCTGCAGGGCCATGTAGATGTGTCTTATGTGCAAAGTGCGGGTCTTAGACCTGGCCTTCTCTGACATAACCACACAGCTGTGTCTGTATCCAGCCTGTACTCCCCTGCAAACACTGCTCCACCTGGGGAGGAGGAGAGAGCAAACATCCGAGCTGTTAGCCACTGTGTTTGATGCACTGTCGGGAGGGGCTCCAATGCTCAAGGGAGGAGTGTGGTGCGAGAACCTGTATAGAATAGAATACAGCCCCCAAAGTAAAACTACAGGCATCATGGCTGTAATGCTGCAGCCTCCTGCCTTGTCTTGAGGTCTGGGCTTCCATCCAGTACTGACCAGGTGCACTTGTACGTAGCTGGTACCAGTCCCGGCCACAAAGGAGGCATGTTAGTATGGCACATGTTGATGGATCAACTGTGAGAGAGCAGGAGTTTAACATTTGGGGGACGGTCAAACGAATGCTGGGAGGGACAAGTGAAGGCTGTTGGGGATGTGAAGCCCCCTCAGCCCTTCCTCTATCTCCTTATTAACTGAGGTAGAGCCAGGAGCTGGCTTCCTTGTGCGGGTCCTGCCATGGCTGTGACCGGCAAAGGCTGCTGGTGTCACCAAGTGGGAATTTGTGACTGTGACTGTGGGAGGCCCTGAGTCCCTTGCAGCTTGGGGCGGGGTGGTGGTGGGAATGATTATTCTGCCCTCAGTATGGCTGTGACTGGCTTTAGGGACAGCTCACCACACAGGCCTGCACTGGGGTTAGCCTTAGCAGGTGGGCAGGAGGGAACCACTGGGTCATGAATATTCAGAGATCAATCTCCCTTATTTGTATTGCCATGCGGGGGCCAAAGAGCCTCACTCTTCCTGGGGTGTTACCCTCCCTTTCCCAGGCAGGGCCGGCTTCCCCGCGGGCTGGACAAGTCTCTTCCCAGAAGCAATGGGGGGGGCGGGGGGGAGGGGGCGGAGAGAAGATGCTTTTCCAGGCCAGTGCCGGGGCCTGGCACTGGAGGGGGGAGACTGTCATGTCCCTGGCACTGGTTCAGAGCCAGCTGCTGATGGTGGCATGGGGGTTTCTGTCTGGCTCACACACCTCGCTGGGGCCCCCTGCAGGGACCTGCCTGGGATTTTGGGGTGACCTGTATCTCTCTGCCCCCGCCTCCTGCCTGGATTGAACCCTGGCCCTGATGTTCCCCTCAGCCCCATTCCTGACCCTGACTCCAGCTGCTTCCCCCCCCACCCCCGCCAAGTCAACGTCCAGCCCCTCCCCCGCCTCCAACCCCTGTATAAGGCCACCACAGAACCCCAGGGCTATGGGCCGGGCACGGGGAAGGGCAGCAGCTTCAGCGGGTGTTACTGAGCATGCTCCGTTCCCCTGCGCATGCTCAGTGCGCACCCCGAACAGCTTATTCCCGCTGGAAGCCGCTTCCTGCCGCGGCCCGTGGCGAGGCGGCGCCGGGACTCTGCCCAGCCCGGAGCGGGAGCGGAGCTCGGCCGGGCCCGCTGGAGAACCCCGCCCGGGGGGGGGCATGGCCGAGCGGGCCGCGGCCCAGGTAAGAGCCCGGCCGGCGGGGGAGCCGCGGGAGCCTGGCCGCGGGGAGCGCGGGGCTGGGGGCCGGGCGGGGGCTGAGCCCCGGGGCGGGCCCGGACCGTGTCTCCTCCTTCCCCGCACGCTGCGCCCCCCCCCCCCGGGTTACGGGACATTCACCCGGCGCGGCGGCCGGGACTGTTCACGGGCCGGGTCCCCGCAGAGGCAGCGGCCGAGCGCGGCTGCGTTGTGGCGGGTCCGGTGCCCCGGCGCGGGATCAGGGAGGGACCCTGCAGCATCTACACACCAACCCTGCGTGTGTTCGAGTCTGCGTGTGTGTGTTTGTGTGTGTGTTCGAGTCTGTGTGTTCGGGGGGGGTGTGTGTGTGTGTCAGTCTGTGTGTTCGAGTCTGTGTTCGAGGGTGTGTGTGTGTGTGTCAGTCTGTGTTCGAGGGTGTGTGTGTGTGTTCGAGTCTGTGTTCGAGGGTGTGTGTGTGTGTGTCAGTCTGTGTTCGAGGGTGTGTGTGTGTGTGTTCGAGGGTGTGTCAGTGTCAGATCTGTGTGAGTGTGAGATCTGTTATTGGACCGGCCGCTCTCAGGGGCGAGAGACTCTCCTGGCCCCCGCATCAGACCCAGCCCGGTGTCGCGCGTCGCGCTAGATTTCACCTGACAAGGTCTGGGATCCCCCCAAGGGTGACCAGATCCGTCAATCTGTTCCTGCCGCACGCGAGCCTGTCCCAGCAAACTCTGAACCCTGGGAAGCGCTGAGCAGCATGGAGCATGGGAGCAGCTCTGTATTGTGCCCAGAGTGACCAGACAGCAAGTGTGAAAAATCGGGACTGGTGGTGCGGGGGTAACAGGCGTCTAGACAAGAAAAGCCCGGGGTATCAGGACTGTCCCTATAAAATAAGGACATCTGCCCATCCTAGTTGTGCCTCTGCAGCTAGATCAGGGTACAGCTTCCGGCTCAGTTTTCACTTGCTGTCCTTGCAAACAGGTTCTGGAACTGGACTCAGAGCAACAGGGTGTGATGCTGTTACAACCCCTCACTCTTCCAGGACAGACTGTGAGAGAAACCCAGCTGGAAACAGCAATGAATTCCCTGCCTGTAATGACTTCAATCCAAGCCGTGGAGAGGAAGGTGGAGGCTCACACCACACGGTTGCTGAGTCTGGAGGGAAGAACGGGGACATCTGAGAAGAAACTAATAGATTGTGAGAGGACAGTGGTGGAGTTTGGGAACCAGCTGGAGAGTAAATGGGCTGTGCTGGAGTCTCTGATCCAGCAGAATAATCTACTGCAGAGGAGACTGGAAAACATGGAGACCCTGCTGAAGAACAGGAACTTCTGGATCCTGAGACTCCCCCCAGGCACGAAGGGGCAGGTTCCCCAGGTAACAGTGCCCCAGCTAGTGCCAAGGGATGAGAGCAAAATATAACCTAGAATTACCAGATGGTCTTGTTCATTCACCGTGCGGTGAATTCTTGGGACCCCTTTGGGATGCCCCAGGAGCCACGGCACTATCGTTGTCAATTCAAGAAGGAAGTGGCTGGCAGAGGGAAGGGTGATGTATGTGGGCCCAGCACATACACAGTGAGGCCTGTCAGCAGCCTGCAGAGGGATGAAGGTTTAAGCAACAGCAGTGCAGGGGTCCCGTGGAGGTGGGGAGGTCCAGATCTGAGGAAGGAAGAAAGGCCTTGCCTTGTCCAGAGGGATAGCGACTGCCCGTGGTGACAGTGGGGCTGGGGGTTGTTTGTCTCATTACTAATAAAAGATGTAAGGAGTTGTTAACAGGATGGTCCAAAAGCAGCAGGCACTGAGTGTGCAATGCGTGTGATTCCAGGTGCCGGTGACGTTCAACGACATCTCGGTGTATTTCAACGAGCAGGAGTGGGGGAGCTTAGAGGAATGGCAGAAGGAGCTTTACAAGAACGTGATGAAGGGGAATTATGAGACTTTGATCTCGCTGGGTAAGGATCCGTTTTCCCTCTTTCGTTAGAAGGGGTAAGTTGTGCGCAGTTCCTGGGCTGGAATCCAGCTCGGAATTATCTGCTACTTATGTTGCATTTTGCTAGGTCAGCACTTGTAGCTCTCGAAGATTTTCCGAAAGATCAACTCCGTGCATCCTCCCATAGGAACCGAGAGTGAAAGTTGCACAGTGGTGGCTTGAGGTCTCCATGTCCTGTGCTTTCTCCCATTGGATGAGAACTGCATTTATCTGCTCCGGCCCAAGTAATCTTTTCAGAAATCTGATGATGTCCACTCCTGACTTATCTTGGTTCTCATACACCCTCTATCACTGTAGGTAGCACCCACGTGCCTTATCCTCACAAATCCCCGTAAGGTAGGGCAGTAGCGTCACCATTTTATGGATGGGGAATTGAGGCCCAGAGAAATTAAGAGACACATTTTCAAATGCTCAACCTCCATCACCGGGGCTGGATTTTCAGAAGAGCCGTGCTCCAACCCTTCGGGGCCCTTTTGAAAATCTGACCAGGGTCGCATGTGGAGCCTTTCCCACAAGATCTTTCCTTGGAGTGTTGATGCAAAACTTCCTTCACCGGCTAGCGATTTGAGTAGAAATTTAGTCTTTTAAATATGTTTTCCTGGCTTCATTTGAAATGGTAATTTCCCCCCCATCAGAATATCGCGTATTTAGAACCATCCTCTGGAAAGTCGCCGCCCCACACCAGCTCCTTCCCAGCACAAACAAGGAATAGGGACAGTGTCAGGAGCTCTTCCCCCTCATCCCCCAAGGCCACTACACCAGGCACTTGATACGTATTGAAACCCAGGTACAGACTAGGGGGAGCAGGAGGCAGGACCTCTTCAACAGCAGGCCCCAGACTGGCGCATCCTCCCAGAGGTCGGGGACACTCCTACCCCTGCCATCTTCAGATCACTGGGGAGCACTCAAAGGTAGCAACACAAAATTAAACCCCGAGAGGGTCACAGAACCAGCATCCCCTTCATAGCAAGGGTCCTGATTACACCCTGAGCAGGTCAGAGACTGGCTGCCCCAGGAAAATCTGACTGTGCCTGTTATCCTTGACCAGCACATGATTCCCCTGGCAAACCGTATAGGAGCCTTAACATTCTGCCTGGGAGAAATCCCTGTGCTCCACTGGCCTGTACTGAGCTCCTGTGTCAAAGACCCTCCCTTCCCGCTGGACAGCTGAGATGGGAAGAAGGCTCTGCAAAGGCCTGCGGATGGGATGGAGAGAGCAGGGTTTACTTGGCTGTCAGGATTGTGTGTGCTTGGTACAGTCTCTCCCTTTCATCCTGGGTCCCCCCCACCTGGCTGATCTCTGGAACTGCTGCCTCTCACTGCCACAGCAAATGCTGGTCAAGCTAAGTGAGAAGTTGAGCTGCTCTGGGCAGGGAGCTGTTGGTTTATTTGTCCTCAGAGCAGCAGGCCCGTGCTACGGGCGCTGTATGAACAGTCCCATTCTTTGTAACGCCGTGTCCCCTGCCGGGATCTTTCTCTTTGAACTAGATTATGCCATTTCCAAGCCTGACATCCTAGCCCGGATTGAACAAGGGGAAGAACCATGTGTCTGGGATCAACAGGACTCAGAGAGAGAAATCCCTGAGGAGCCTTGCCCGGGTGAGTGATGCTGCTTCCTCAGGTAGCGTCCTCTGGGTGCTCCACTGTAGGGGGATATGTGCCTCTAATTGGAGACTGTAGGTAGCAGGGTCTGTTACAGCATCTGAGACCTACACAACTGCACCCACACTCAGATCCCCAGTCTTCCTGGTATGGTCATCTGTGGGTAGCGCCACCCATGCCCTTTCCCCCTCAGTGGCCTTTCTGTGATCCATGGGCAGCCTACAGGCCCCACATCCGTTGGGGATCTAGAATCCCTCACAGAGAGTTCACCAGGCGATCTTCTCGGGCCTCTGTATCCAGAGCCCCGTAGGCTTGGGAAGAAACTTTCAAGCAACAGGAGGCCTGTTGAGAAGTGAAAACCACCCCACTGATGACCATCTCCTCCTCACCTGATGAGGCGGTAATGCCCCCTCCATCATTAGCTGATGATTTCAAGCTTTTCTAAGATCTGACTACGAGGATGGCCGAGGCTCTGCAATTTCCCTTTGAGGTAGTGAAAGACTCACCACATATTGCTGGACACGTGGTGCACTTCTTCCAGAATTGCCCTCCCAGTCAACAACCCTGCCAAGGTCATCTGGTGACACCAGCCTCTATTCCACGAACATTGGAGGAGGCAGATTGGTCTTTTCCTTCACCGTCAGCCCAACTCTTTCATCGTGTATGCAAAGCGACGTCACACGAAATCCACCCCCAGTGACAGAGATTGGAAGAGGCTCGACCCGGTGGGGAGGAGGCACACTCTTCGCGACTTTACAATTCAGGGTTTCGACTATGAAGCCCAAATGGCAAAATACGAGTACGTGAACTATGCAAAACTCAATGCCTTCATTGACCACTTGGCAGAAGTGCAAAAGGAACAATTTCAAGCCATCATGCAAGAGGGCCAATTGTTAGGGAAAACAGCGCTACAGACTACACTGCATGCCGCAGTCACAGCGCCCAGTTCAGTCTTGACGGCAGAGTTATTGAGGTGGCATCCTGGTTACACCTCTCAGGAGTGCCGGAGGAAGTGCAGACAACACCTGAGGCCCTCCTGTTGGAAGGATCCAAACTCTTCGGTAACAACATGGAGGCATCACACTACGCATTTTAGGATTCTAAACCCCGGGATGGAAAAGGAAATTCAGTGCGTAGCCCCCCATAGATCCCAGCCTCCTCCGTTCTCCCCAGCACAACGGTATTATGAGCTACAGCATAAGAGCCCCAGGAGGTAAAAAGCACAAGCCGTCAGCCTCCCGATCCTCAGCCTCTCAACTCTCCTCCTCAAAACACCAATTATGACACCTGGGTCGAGGTCCTGAGCATCCACTCCTTGCAACAGCTGCTGCCATGTATGGACCATTCACATCCCTCCAGAAGTCACCTGACTCTCTTCCTCAGGAGCTGGGTGATCATCACCTCTGATAAATGGGCCTCAGAGACTGTTTCGAAGGGTTACTCCATCCACCTCAAGTGGTCTCCCATGGAAGCAGTCTTTGGAAACTGAGATCCCTTAGGAATGCCTGCGCACACTTTCTCCCACTCATCGGGATACTCAGACAAAAGTCATAACAGATGACATAACGTGTATGTTCCACATAAATCGCCATGGGGATGCCAGACCACCCTCTCTTTGCATGTGTCCACTGAAACTTTGGAACTGGTGCATCCGTCACATGGTGCTCATTTCAGCCGCTTATTGGGTTTTCAAGAACCTCTCACTAGATTAGACCTGTTTGCCTTCATAGGAGCCAAGGACTGGAATGCTTAAAGCGGACTGTGTTTGGTTTCTTGTTAAGCAGTGTGGTACCACAAAAGCTCTTTTGATACTGGTTTGGTGACTCTATTATAGACTAAACCACCAGTTCTGAGGGATTGTGGGACTGTTTCTTGCAGTCTGCCCTATGGGTGCTTTACCACCCACCCGCCTCCCCCCTACTTCGGAGTTCTCAACAAAGGGCTCTGCTGTAGAGAAGGGACTGAGGGTGTTTCGCCCATACAGTGCTAGACGGCCTCAAGCAGGCCATGAGAGAGGGAGAGTGCATGTGTGGGACAAATGAATGTTGATACCTAGATTCTCTGATTAGAGGCCCAGGGGCCCAGATAAAGCTACAGTGGAGCACCCATGGGCATGCTTCTCGGAGAACCATTGTTATTGCAGAAAGTGAGGAACGTCCCCCTTAATCTGAAGCTCTACGTCCGTCTAAATGGGTCATCCTTTCTATACCCAGATCCCTCGTTCCGCCTACCTGGGCCCCTCCCCTATTTCAGAACAAAGGAAGGACAGTGACTAGGACCGGTTCGTGAGCCGTGGGCTGAGAACCCATGTTCTGAGTCTCAGGGCTTGACGTATATTCCCCATTGACTAACTACTGACTTGCCTTCCAAAGCCATCTTCCCGCGGAGCTCAAAGTGCTTTTCAAACGTTAGTGAGGATGAAATCTCCCCCTGCGTCCTGTGCGGACGCCAGAACAAAGCCACAAGGCTGCTTTTAAATCGGTGGCTATTGGTAAAACCACGTAATTCTCTCCCTCAGGGCCGGAATCCCCCGTGGTGACAAGTGATGCTCTGTCACAGATCAAACAAGAGGAGGAGCCCCACGTGCAGGATCAAGGCGCCTTGGAGGAAAATAAAATCCCCACAGACCCAGCACTCCGCAGCCCAGGTGAGTAACAGACTAACCCAACCGGGAACGGCCAGAGCGATACATCCTGTCTTGCCGAGTGCCTTCTTGCTGTATGTAATCCAATGGTAACCAGCCCTTGTCATCTCTTCACGGCAGATGTTCCTCACGGCGTCCTACCCAGGCAGTTAATCCCGCCCATCACCCGTCCTTCCGCCGAGTGTTCGGAGGAGTCAGTGAAGCAGAGCTGGTCTCCTCCTCTTCCCTCTGATGAAGGTATTTGGAGCAAGCCGCGTTTGTGTTTTCTTGCAACTCTTAAGCCGCCTCCTGAGGTGCCTCGGCCCCAGACAGCACTAAGCTGCTCAGGTGATGGCGTGATGTTCCCATGCTGGTCTCTCTGCCTGAAGATCTGTGATACCGATGTTCCCAAGGAGTAGAGAAATGACTGGAAATCCCACTGACAACCAGAAAGGGTTGTAAAGGGTAAGAAATATCCTGGCGTATGCCATCATTGGCTTTTCCTGCCTCAGAGAAGGAACAGCTGGTGTGTTCACTCTCTTCACCTCCCCCCCCCCCCCCCAAAAAAAAAAAAAAGCTGCTCTGATCATACAGGGCTGACTGGAGCGCATTCACTCCCATTCAGCCCTCCTGTAACTCCAGTGATCGTGTCTGATGGGAGCGGGGCCGCCGACTCTTTCAGCCTAGCGTTGAGGTTGTTGAGAACCAGAAAGGACCAAAATTAGCTAATGAGCAGAGCTGGTCAAAACACACAGCTGCTGTTCTCACGCTGCACTAAAACATGCCCGTTGTTTCCTCTTTAGTTCTCTTGGGGCAGCCAAGGTCAGAGTCTGTCAGCAGATTCGTTCCATGGCTGGAATTAGAGAGCTTTGGAACACGGCTCTTACAGTTCATGGGGGGTTGAACCTCATCATCTTGGCTCTCAGCCAGAGAGGAACTTTCAAGTGACTTTGTTAAATGACTGACCCGTCAAACCCAGCCTCCACGTCTCATGCTGTTAATGTCAGGCTATCCAGGAGAAAACCTCAGAGAGCATAACAGGATAACTCAAGGGTAACTCTAAAACCTGTCTTCTCTGAGAGAGACCTGAGGCCTCTTTGGAAGGGGGTTACCCACTAGGAAAGTCTCTTGGTGCGACTCACCCCGGGCAGTAAGCTAGTGTGAGGCCGGTGTGTCACTTAAAGGCCAGACCAGGCCCGGAGGTCAATTTTACTCGGTCAATAGTCTGCTGTGGGTCATTTCCTAACCTCTCTAAGCACTGAGATGGGAAATGGCTGTTTCTTTCTAAACAGCCAACGTCTGGCATCATTGCGGAGTGCGGGCTGCAGACAGACCCAGCCCCTGAGATTAGGAATCCGGAAAGTCTGAACCTTTCAGTTTCTTTCCTATCAAAGCGATGGAGGGAATAATCTCTGGTTCTTCTTCGAGTGGTTGCTCATATGCATTCCAATTAGGTGTGTGCATGCGCAGCGTGCACGGTTGTCGGGAAGACTTTTTACCCTAGCGCTCGTGGAGCCCCCTGGAGTGGCGCCTTCATGGCGCTGTGTATATATATATAGGAGCCGACCTGGCACCCCCCTCAGTTCCTTCTTTCCGCCCATGACGGTTGTTGGAACTGTGGAGATCTCCTCATGTCTCTCCACTCTCCCTAGCTTCCTCTAGTTATTGTTAATAGTTCTCATTCAGTAGCTGTTTAATAATTGTATATAGTTATCACTTCTGTATATAGATAATTTGTGAGGGTTAGGGGTTCACCCCAGCCCTCCCCGGCCAAGGGCTCATGCCCAAGGCTCCGGGTTTCAAGCCCTGCGTGTTCTGCGGAAAGCCCATGCAGGTGGGCGACCCGCACGACTCCTGTTTAAAGTGCCTGGGAGAAGTACACTCGGCAGAGAAGTGCAAGATCTGCCGCAGTTTCCGGCCCCGGACCAAAAAGGAGCGTGATTTCAGACTCCGGCAGCTCCTCGTGGAGGCGGCACTGAGCCCAGCACTGTCAACATCCGGTGCAGCGGTAACTCCCTCCGCCTCGGTCCGTAGCGCGCCACCAGCAGCTCCCATTTCGGCACCTAAGGCTGCGGCACCGATTAAGCCGACCACGGTGCAGCACAGACCACGTTCGCCTGCAAAGAGAAAGAGACTAAGTAAGGACGCTCCCTCTTTGCCAGAGCAGGCACCATCAGAGGCGCACCCAGCTCCAGACCGCCCGGCACCGACACCCCTAGCCCCGGTACCGTTGACTCTGGCTCCGCCAGTCGAGCCGTTGAGTCCGGACCGGTTTGGCTCCCCACCTCGGCTGCAGGTAGAGCACTGCCTATCCTCCACGCCAGATACTTATAATGCGGCCAGAGACCGGATCGCCCTCACAGAGGCGGCACCAGCGGTGCCTGGGACTCGACTCAGGGAGGTTCAGTCAAAAGGAAAGCCGCTCCTTCGAGCCCCGGCACCGTACCGCTCCCGGTCCCGTTCTCGCTCCCCATCGCGGCACCGCTCCGGGTCAAGATACCACTCACCACAGCGTCTATCACAATCCCGGCGCCGGTCCAGGTCCCGGCGCCGATCAGAGTCCCGGCGCCGGTCGTACTCTCGGCACCATTCTCCATCCCGGCGCCGATCAACATCCCGGCGCCGGTCGTCCTCCTGGCACCGATCACCTCGGCACCAGTCGACCTCCTGGCACCGGACATCTTCGCCTCCTACCCGTTGCTCCCAACGACACTCACAGCAGCGCAGTCCTCACGGGTACCGGAGCCGCTCGCACTCGAAATCGCGATCAGGCTCCCGGTACCGGAGCGAACGACGCGCTCAACCTAGCCCATGGCCACAATCTCCGCTCCACACTCTCCAGCGTGGGCTGCCTCCTACCAGGGGCAGGGCAACTGCCCCTCCGTGGCCTTCTCCATCAGCTTCAGCCTCGTCCCCCTCACAACAGGGCTCGGCATTGGAAGGGGAGCGCTGGCAGGAACTGGGCCAGGAACTGGGCCAGCATCAGCAGGACTGGCCATTCTGGACACCTTGGGCCTATCACCAGGCCCAAGGCGAACCCTGGCCACCATCTAGGCACTCGTCGCAGCCTAGAAGGCTGGAGGCAGCCCTAGGTCGTCCGCCGGATTCGCCGTCCACGACGTCCTCTGCACCACAGCCCCAGCCAGCGGCATCACCCAGGGCTCCGCCGTCCCAATGCACCGGAGAGCGCTCGCCGCCTTTGGTACCTGATCCTTCGTCAGGCTCCTCACCGGACAAAGCAGTTGCGGGCACCACACTGTCGGGCCCCCCGCCAATTGACCTGACGGCCCACCAGGACCTGCTTAGGCGTGTGGCCCGCAGCATGGACCTCCAAGCGGAGGAGGTCGTTGAATGGGATGACCCTCTGGTCACCATTCTTTCCTCTGGCACACCTACCACAGTGGCGCTGCCTCTAATCCGCACCATACAGGCCAACATGAGGACCTTGTGGCAGACTCCGGCGTCCATCCTGCCTACGGCCAGGGGCGTGGAGCGCAAGTACTTTGTCCCAGCCCACGGGTGTGAATACCTGTATCCGCCCCCCCCCCCCTTTGTTCCCTCGTCGCCCGGGCCATAAATGGAAAGAAGCGCCACGGTCCGCAGGCCTCTTCCCCCAAAGCCAAGGAGGCTAAGAGGCTGGACTTATTTGGCTGAAAGGTGTACTCAGCGGTGGGGCTACAGCTGCGCGTAGCGAACCAGCAAGCGTTGCTCAGTCGCTACGCGTTTCACTCCTGGGACTCCATGAATAAGTTTAAAGACCACATGTGTAAAAAGGAGTTTACTGCCTTCGTTGAGGAAGGCAAGAAAGTTTCAAAAACCGCCCTACAAGCCGCCCTTGACTCAGCCGCGCGCACCCTGGCGTCCGGGACCATGCGGCGAATTTCGTAGCTACAAGGGTCTGGTCTCCCAACGGAGGTCCAACAAACTATTCAGGACCTCCCCTTCGAAGGCACGGGGTTGTTCTCCGAGCAGACTGACTCTCACTTACAATCCCTCAGGGACTCGAGAATTACCATGAGGTCCTTGGGCATGCACACGCCGGTGACACAAAGGCGCCCATTCAGACCTCTTCCCCAACGCCCCTACCCCCCACCTAGATCCAGACAAAACAATAGAGGTCTAGGTAGGGGAGGCAGGCGTCGCTCGACCCCCTGCCAGCAGGGGCAAGCTCAGGGCCCCAACAGGCCTCCTCCTTCTGGTCCTCGGCCGAACTTTTGAAGGTACGGTCGAAGACAGCAAACCATACCCCCATACGGATCCTTCCCCACCCTTCCACCAGCGTTTGTCCTATTTCCTCCATGCTTGGTCCCTAATCACCACCGACCGTTGGGTCCTACGCACAGTGGAAAGGGGATATTCCCTCCAGTTTTGTTCTACCCCTCCCTCCCACCCCCCTACCCCGTCCCTCTTCAGGGACCCTTCTCACGAGCAACTCCTCCTGCAGGAGGTGCAGGCTCTCTTGTCCTTGGGAGCCATCGAGGAGGTTCCGGTAGAATTTCGGGGAAAAGGGTTCTACTCTCGCTACTTCCTAATCCCCAAGGTAAAAGGGGGCTTAAGACCCATCCTAGACCTCAGAGAGCTCAACAAACCCATGGTGAAGTTGAAGTTCCGCATGGTCTCCCTTGGTACCATAATCCCTTCACTGGACCCCGGAGACTGGTATGCTGCCCTCGACATGAAGGACGCCTACTTTCATGTAGCGATCTTCCCACCCCACAGATGCTTTCTGCGTTTCCTAGCCGGGAACACCCACTACCAGTTCACGGCCCTACCCTTCGGCCTATCCACAGCACCCAGAGTTTTCACAAAATGTATGGCTGTGGTTGCCGCCTTCCTCCGCAAGCGCGGAATAACGGTATTCCCGTACCTGGACGATTGGCTCATCAAAGGCCGGTCCAAACAACAGGCACAATCGCACGTACACATAACCGTTTCTACCTTCCGCAGACTGGGTATCCTCCTCAACAAGGACACGTCCACGCTAGTTCCCACGCAAAGACTGGAGTTCATCGGCGCCATGCTGGACGCCACTCGGGCTCGGGCCTTTCTCCCCCCCGCCCGTTTCCAAGCCATATCTGCGGCCATCTCGAACATTCGAAACTACCCGACCACCACGGTACGCGCATGTCTAAGCCTACTAGGCCACATGGCCGCTTGCACATTTGTCTACACATATGCCAGGCTGTGCCTTCACCCTCTCCAGACCTGGCTGTCCACAGTCTACCGTCCAAACAGACACAGTCTCGACATGCTACTCACAGTTCCCGACCCGGTCCTATCCTCCCTAACATGGTGGCGGACCAACCGCTGGTCTGCGAGGGACTTCCCTTCCAGACCCCGCAGCCCTCCATGTCCCTGGTGACAGACGCCTCCTCGCTAGGCTGGGGGGCTCACCTCGGCCACAACAGAACCCAGGGCCTCTGGTCGACCAGCGACCTAATGCAGCACATCAACGTTCGGGAACTACGGGCTATTCCCCTGGCCTGCCAGGTGTTCAAAACTCAGTTACAGGGCCACTGTGTCTCTATACTAACAGACAACATGACCGCGATGTATGACGTCAACAAACAGGGTGGGGCCCGCTCCTCCCCTCTATGCAAAGAGGCTCTCCTACTGTGGGAGTTCTGCATAGCCCACAACATCCACCCGATAGCCTCCTTCCTACCGGGATCCCAGAATGTCCTTGCGGACCGCCTGAGCAGGTCTATCTCGGCCCACGAATGGTCAATTCGGACAGACGTAATCCGCACGATCTTCCTCAAGTGGGGCTTTCCCCAAGTAGACCTGTTCGCCACCAAGGCCAATCGCAAATGCCTACAGTTCTGCTCCCTCAGGGGCAGCTCTCCCGGATCCCTAACTGATGCCTTCCTTCTCTCCTGGACGGATCAACTGATGTACCTTCCCCCCGTTCCCGCTAATTCACAGGGTGCTGGTCAAGGCTCGCAGGGACAGAGCCCTCCTCATCCTGATCGCACCGGCGTGGCCCAGACAACACTGGTTCACCTCTCTCCTGGACATGTCCGTGGAGGACCCAATACCCCTCCCAGACTGTCCGACCTCATCTCTCAGGACTACGGCCGCCTCCACCACCCAGACCTCCAGTCACTCCACCTCACGGTGTGGATGCTCCATGGTTAACGGAGGCGGAGCTGCTCTGTGCTAGCCCGGTTCAACAGGTCCTATTGAGCAGCAGAAAGCCGTCCACCCGCTCAGCGTACTGCGCCAAGTGGAAGTGTTTCTCCAGTTGGTGCACCCAGCGTGGTGCTTCCCCAGCATTTGCACCCGTCCAGCTCATTCTCGAGTACTTACTCTACCTCAAACACCAGGGACTAGCGCTTTCCTCTATAAGGGTGCACCTTGCTTCCATATCCGCATTCCACCCACCAGTCGCCGGCCACTCCGTGTTCTCTAGCCCCATGGTGGCACGCTTCCTTAAGGGCCTGGATCGACTGTACCCTCAAGTCAGACAACCGATCCCCTCATGGGATCTCAATCTGGTGCTTTCCCGCCTCATGGGACCCCCATTCGAACCCATGGCCACCTGCTCCCTTCTGTATCTCTCCTGGAAGACGGCTTTCCTGGTTGCCATTACCTCAGCGAGGCGGGTATCCGAACTCAGGGCACTAACTTTGGAACCCCCCATACACCGTCTTCCACAAGGACAAGGTGCAACTCAGGCCCCACCCCGCTTTCCTACCTAAAGTAGTCTCAGTGTTCCATGTTAGCCAGGAAATCTTTCTTCCTGTCTTTTGCCCAAAACCGCACAATTTGGCTCGGGAACGTCGCCTGCACACCCTCGATGTCCGACGTGCCCTGGCGTTCTACATTGACAGAACAAAACCATTTCTTAAATCACCGCAGCTGTTTATTGCAGTAGCTGACCGTATGAAAGGACAACCGGTCTCTACTCAGCAGATTTCCACCAGGATCACAGCCTGTATCCGTATGTGTTACGACCTTGCGGGTTCACCAGTGAAGCCGTTCGCTGCACACTCCACCAGAGCTCAGGCATCTTCGGCGGCCTTCCTGGCACGGGTCCCGCTCCAGGAAATCTGCAGGGCTGCTACGTGGTCTTCAGTCCACACCTTCGCGACGCACTACGCGTTGGTCCAGCAGTCCAGGGACGATGCCGCCTTCGGTTCAGCTGTCCTCAGCAGGGTGCTCGGTTGCTCCGATCCTGCCACCTAGGTAAGAGCTTGCGAATCACCTAATTGGAATGCATATGAGCAACCACTCAAAGAAGAAAACGAGGTGAGGGACCTGTAACTGTTGTTCTTCGAGATGTGTTGCTCACATCCATTCCAAACCCACCCTCCTTCCCCACTGTCGGAGCTCCGGCAAGAAGGAACTGAGGGGGGCGCTGGGTCTGCTCCTGTATATATACAGCGCCATGAAGGCGCCACTCCAGGGGGCTCCACGAGCGACCCGGCGGGGGTTGCTAGGGTAAAAAGTCTTCCCGAAAACCGTGCACGCTGCATGTGCACACACCTAATTGGAATGGATGTGAGCAACACATCTCGAAGAACAACAGTTACAGGTAAGTAACCTCGTTATTCTGTTTGATTTCCAGCTCACGAGGGGATCGTGATCAAAACCGAGGTGCAGCAAGAGGAGGAAGTGCCAGGGACGTTGCTGGAAAGAGCAAAGGAGGAAGCTGTCCTGGGATCATGGGAGCATATCCAGGACCCCGGGGAGGAACTTCCTGAAAGCCTGGAGGTGCCGGGGATGTTCTTGGGAGGATTTGAAGAGGAGGATTTCCGGGCTCCTGGGGAGGTAGCAGCCCGGGAGGTTGCATGCAGCTCAGTAAGACAGCCGAGAAGCCATTCACAGAGCAGGCCGGTGAACTCCGCTCACTGGGGTGGGGCCCTGACCCACCGCCAGAGAAAGAGCACTCGGGAGAAACTGTTTGTGTGCACAGATTGTGGGAAGAGCTTTAGGCTGAAGATAAACCTCCTCATCCACCAGAAGGGCCACGCAGACGAGCCGCAGTACCAGTGCGCAAACTGTGGGGAACGCTTCAGAGCCAAGCAGAAATTCCTGCTGCATCTGCGACAGCAGAGCGCCGAGGGGGCCTGCTCACGCTCTGCTCCTCAGGGAAGTTCAAGCCAAGCGGCTGCCCCTGAGTCCCAGCCCCGAAGCCGGACAGAGGACGGTTCCAGCGGCATCACCAAACGGGTCAAGAGGCTGGGTCACAAATCGAGTCTGAGCAAATACCAGCTGCCTCGTGTGCAAAGGACATACACGTGCAGGGAATGCATGGAGCACTTCTCTAAGAGGAGGGGTCTCGTTATGCACAAAAGGATACATGACGACCGCAGCAAGGGGTCACTCATCCTGTGTCCATACTGCAGCAAGAGCTTCACCCGGCCCTCCGACTTCATCCGGCACCAGAGGATCCACACCGGGGAGCGGCCCTACCAGTGTGCCCAGTGTCACAAAACCTTCAACCGGCACCACCACCTCGTGGACCACCAGAAGATCCACACGGAGAGAGAGAGGCCCTATGAATGCACCGAGTGCGGGAAGGCCTATATCCGCAGGCAGCACCTCCTCAAGCACAAACACAGCCACCGGAAGAAGAAATCGTAACCGGCGAGACAGCCGGTCTCAGGGGTCAGTGACAGGCAAGCTACAGGAGGGAGACTCTGAATGGCTCAAAGGCTTCCAGTCTGAGTAGCCGCCCCTGGTCTTCCCTCGCTCACAGCCGTCAAAGTTGGGGGGCTGCGCAGGTGTAGATTGGGCTTTGATTTTTAACGAGCTACGGCTAGTTCACTTGGGAGACTAGGTTGTGGCGTTGATTTCACCTTATCCTGCTTAAGTAATTAAGGCCAAGCCTTGGTGGGTGAATGCAGATGGCAGACACAGGCATGAGCATCCATGCGGCTTTGTTCTGGATAAGAGGTTACAGTAAAGCAATGGCGCTACAGCAGGACATCACCATCGCAGGAAAAAAAACTAGCAGCAAATTAAAACAATGGCTTTCATGGAACAACACCTAGGGAGGAAGTGTGGAAATGGGTGGCTCGTGGCAGCAAAGAAGTGTCTCCTGTGTTTAGCTTTCAATACACGTCAGTATTTAAACAGATTCTAAAGCTGGACGGGCACATTGAGATCATCTGCTCTGAGCACGTGGATAACTCACCCTGTGTGACTTCCCTAAAAGAATTCCTGGCTGAAATAGAACATCTCCTTTTGTTACCAAACCACACCCCAGTCTTGATTTCAAATTGTTACTAGCCTGGGAATCTCCCTTCTCAGGCGGGGCTGAGAGGGGAGGGCCCTGCTCACACCGCTCTGAAGCCAGGTGCTAGTTTGCCAGTGCAGGGGCCTAGCCCATGTGTGCTGCCAGGGCTGTGTGTGTGGTAAAATCCCCCAGTGGCCCCTGTGCGGTTGGGGGGGTGTCAGGGTTGTCTCCCCACTCTGATCTCTAGGGTACAGATGTGGAGACCTGCATGAAAAAAAGAAATACCCCCCCCCCCCCAAGCTTATTTTACCAGCTTAGGTTAAAACTTCCCCAAGAGACAAGTTTCTCCTGTGTCTGGAACAGTACGCTGCCGCCACCAAGTTACCCCAAGAACTAGGGGCAGGGCCTCTTGGAGCCCCCTCTCTTTCCAAAAATCCCCCTAAGCCTATGCCTCCCTTTTTGAGAAAGGCTTGAGTAGAAACCCCTCACCAATCCTGCTAGGTGAGCTTGATCCAAAAGCCTGAATCTTACACAATGGAAAACAAAGCAGTCAATTCTTAAAAGATTTTAATTAAAGGAAAAAAGGAACAAATCCCTTATAAAAATCCGTAGAAAAGCACTTACAACCACAAAAAGAATCAAAGAGAAAAACACCCACACCCCAGAGGAATTCTTTCTTCTGCTCAGTTTCACAGTACAGAGAAATCCACAAGTGAGACAACACAAATATAAACTATAGCCTTGTCTGGCTAAACTTACTGTTGCGGTTTAGAAAGGTTATAGATAGATGGAGAGAAGAAGACTGTCTGATTCCCCTGATAGCCCAGAGCGAATGAAGCAAAAACAGACAAAGCACTTTCCCTACAAAGCACTTTCCCTCTCCCCAGGTTTAAAAGCATCTTCGGTCCCCATTGGTTCTTTTGGTCAGGTGCCAACCAGGTTTCTTTTAGCATCTTAACCCTTTACAGGTAAGCAGGAATTCTAGGCTACTTTATGCTTATCACAGGGTGTTTGTGCTTGATCCTGCACTCTCCGTGCATTCCGAACGCCCGGGCAGTGTGGAGCCCTGCAGCAGGTTCCCCTGCTCCGTCTGACCTTTGCTGCCCTGGTGCTGACTGGATCCCCCTGCCCCTGAAGGTGCCAGGAACCAGCTCTGGCCCTGCTGTGCCTCCACTCACCTTCCCTCAGTCCTGACCCCCTCAGGCACTGCCTGCGCTGCTGGGTCCTAGCAGCCTCTCGCTGCCAGGGCCCACTGGTGCCCCACTACCCGGCCAGCCCCTCCCGATGCTTCCAGTCCCTGGTAACCAGGCAGGACCGCTGTAGTGTAGGAATGTTCTCCCTGTATCAGTTACTGATAGGTAATGGATTGTAAGAAACTGCTATTGTAGAAAAACTGCTACCTGATGTAGCAAATTCCTACAGGTAGCAGATTGTTCCTTGAACTCTTGTGTTGTCCTCTGCACTCATAGCAGGACTAAGTATTATCTCGACCATCCCTGACAGGTGTTTGTCCAACCCATTCTTAAAAATCCCCAACGATGGAGATTCCACACTCTCCCTGGACAATTTATTCCAGTGCTTAAATCACCCTGACAGTTCTGAAGTTTTTCCTAATGTCCAATCTGAACCTCCCTTGCTGCAATTTAAGCCCATTTAGTCTATGCTAGCTGTTATTTATCACCTTATTTTCTAGAATTCTAGAGAATTGCAAATTAATTGATTACTTATTTGCTCCATTATCTTTCCGGGTGCAGAAGTTAAGCAGACTGGTCTGTAATTTTCTAGGTTTTCCTTATTTCCCTTTTTATAGATTGGCACTATACAGGCGAGTCACATCTTATACGGGGGTTAAGTTCCGTGGTTAACACGTAAAGCGAAAACCGCGTATAGTCAAAATTACCCTTGAAAGTCCCTTAAACTGCCCATAAAGTACAGTTGTGTATATATTATGTATTATGTGTATATATTATGTATTATATATAGCAATGTACAGTAGAGGATATAATAAAGAGAACATATGCAAAATATAGTAACATTAATAATATATAACGCAGAGAGAGATGGAAAAATAAAAAATGAAATCCAGTATAATACTGTAAACCTGAACAGTCACACAGTGTACACACAGTCCAATGATTAGTCTTCCTCTTCCCCCGACAACACTATGAGGGAGTCGGCAGGGCTTGATGTCGATCCAGGAGACAATGGGCCAGGCTTGGGTGAAGGAGAGCAAGTCGTAGGCGAAGTGGTTGGCTCTGCTTCAGCTTGAGAAGTTGATTGTGTAGGCTCTGCTGCTGCTGGTTATTTTTTCTTGAAAAACATGGTGATTGGCAACTGTCACTGTTGTCTCTTGAGCTCTTCAACCATAGCTTGGTACGGTCTCAAAGCATCCGTAATGCTAGGTGAGATCTTGAGATTTCGTTCCATAGAGGGATCATATTCAGAAATTAAATCAGTCAGGGGTTTTGCTGCTTGGAACACTTTCGAAAATGTATGAAGATTCCAACTTGCTGGTGTGACGGTGCTGTTCCTGGTGGGACACAACTGAGAGTGCCAAATCAGGACAAATTGCTTCCAAAAGGGCAACTAGAGCCCAAAGCTGGGGTTTCTCCACCTCTAAGGCAAACCAAACCAGCCAAACAGAAAAGACTTTTGGTTTTGCCCCACTGGCTAGCCGCAAGTCACACAAGCAATTCCCTTAGACACTCCAATTTCCCAGTATCACCACCAGCAGCCACCTGTCCTGGGGACAGATATTTATGAAAACCAATATCCCAGTAAAAGAAAACGGTTCTCCCCAATTCCAAAGAATCAGGCCCCAGACCCAGGTCAATATATAAATCAGATCTTACCCACAAATCACGCTGTTGCCAATCCTTTAGAATCTAAAGGTTTATTATACAAGGAAAAAGAGAGAGGTGAGCGTTAGAAATGGTTAAAAGAAATCAATTACATGCAGTAATGGCAAAGTCCTTGGCTTAGGCTTGCATCAGTGGTAGAATAAACTGCAAGTTCAAATCAAAGTCTCTGGAATACGTCCACAACATGGATGGGCCATTCAGTCCTTTGTTCCAAGCTTCCACGTGTAGCAAAGTTCCATCCAGAGGTAGGAGCAAGACTGGAGAAGGCTAAAAATTGAAGACAAGATGGAGGGGCTATAGCAGCTTTATTTATAGTTTATCCCAGGCGCAAGAACCTCTTTGTTCCTGCTGTGAAAAGTACAGCCCCATGGAGTTCTGGAGTCACATGGGCATATCACATGACCATGCATGATTCAGGATTTGCAGGTGTCAGCCATTATCCACAGGCTACCTTGCATGTTCTTTGCTAGACTTCTCATGTGGATTGGAGCTTTCCAAGCTCTCAATGGGTCCATTGTATAGCTGATGGTTCTTAATGGGCCATCAAGCAGGCCAGGCGGAGCTATCAGCAACTTGTCTGCGATTTCACCTCGAAGCAAAGCATAAGTTTGAAATACAGACACTATAGCCAATATTAATAACTTTAGCTACAAAAATGATACACACATACAGGTAGCATAATCCTAATCAGCAGACCATATCCTGGTCGTAGACACCTTATATGCTCCCCTTTACGTAAGATTTGGTGCCCCTACAGGACCTTGGTTGCACCAATGATTTATATGAGCCCAGATAATTTCAGTAACATGACACCTGGCTCTACCTGTTCACTGTCATCATCTTCATCTTCTGTAGACGATTTTTATCAGTTCCTCTAACTCTTCATTAGTCAACGTTTCTCTATGGGCCTCAATTAATTCTTCAATTTCTTCCTCGAGGATGTCGACAAAGCCGCCACCACCCACTTGCCTGGCCCCCTGAACAATGCATTTCACTTCTTTGTCAATGGCCGGAAAACCCTTAAAATCCTTCACGCTGTCTTCCCATAGGTTTCATCAACATGCATTGACAGTTTCAGACGTGACTGCATCCATCGCCTGTTTAATATAAGTGATGCAATCAGCCATGCTGATGGACTTTCAACACACTACCACATTGACATTGGGATCAGCATCCGTAGGGGTAAGGATCCATGAGAATGCAAGCCTCGTGTACGTGGCCATGAAACAGCTAATGATGCCTTGGTTGAGAGGTTGGAGGTGGTATTGGGGGGAGGGGAGAAAGACGACTTCAACGTTGTTGTACGCAAACCAGAGTGTCTCAGGGTGGCCAGGAGCATTGTCTATGATCAGCAACGCTTTAAAGTCAAGTTCTTTCTCCTCCAGGTACTGCTTGACCTCCACAATGAAACACTTGTGGAACCAATCCAGAAATAATGTTGCTGTCACCCAAGCCTTTTTATTAGCTTGCCAGAACAGAGGCAGGAGATTTTTGTTCTTGCCTTAAAAGAGTTCAGTGCTCAGGGGATTTGCAGTCCTGTAGAGCAAGCCCGGCTTTATTAAATACCCAGCCGCATTGCCACAAAGCAACACAGTCTTTAGCTGCTTGAAGCCAGGGGCTTGTCTTTCTGATTTTGAAATGTAAGTGCGGGTGGACATTTTTTTCCAAAAGAGCCCAGTCTCATCAGCATTAAAAACTTGTTCTGGAAGATAGCCCCTGTCCTTGATGATTTTCTTTAATTGTTCAGGGCAGGCTTTTGCCATTTCCTCATTGGCAGATGCAGCTTCACCAGTAGTCTGCACGTTTTTGAGGTTGAAATGGTTCCTAAAACTGTTAAGCCAACCTTGGCTGGCTTTGAATTCCTTCTCATCAGGAGGCTGTCACTCTTCGGTGGAAAGTTTTAACACCGCATAGATGCTAAGAGCCTTTTCTCGCAACATGTTGCCATTGATAGGCACACGTTTACGGTTCATGTCTTCCAGCTATAACTTTAATGCCTTTTCAGTCTTAACTAAAGTCTTATCACACAACTGACTTGTTACCTTAGAAGTTACTGGAGCACTTGATGCCATTGCTTGACGAATTTCTCTCCCTTGAATCTTGATGGCACGGATGCTAGATTCGTTGAAGCCGTATTTACGCGCCACGTTGGAGACTGACATACCGTCTCTCAATAAGTCCAACACAGCCAGTTTTTCCTCCAGCGTTAGAACAGATCGCTGGTTCTTCGGTTGAGCACCAGATGAAGTTAGTTGAGTTTCTTGCAGAAAGACAGTGAGCATTTGCCGGTGTTGGTTGGAACCAGTGTCCAGCTCCCAGATCAACAAATGACACTGTACTTAACATTGGCCTTCAGTTTGTAATGTGTGTAGTACTCTTGCTTAAAGAGAAAGTATGATGTGACAGCCATGTTTGTTCACATAAATTGTGTTGTGGCTCCAGCATTTTTAACGGGCTCATTAAGTACTTCTACAATTGGCTTTGACAATGAGAGGTTTACAAGGCTTTCTGCATGTCCATGCAGGCCAGAGGATTGGTGTTTTGCAGCCTTTTCACCAAGTTTGTCAGCATTGGCTTTGCTGATCAGTCGGGCAAACCAAGCTCCTCCACTTTTAGTATACAAATCCATAGTATGCTCACATCTTGAATACTGTGTGCAGTCCTGGTCGCCCCCTCTCAAAAAAGTTATATTGGAATTGGAAACGCTACAAAGAATGGCAACTACAATGATTAGTATGGACCAGCTTTCATATGAGGAAAAATTAAAAAGATGGGGGGACTTTCCGGCTTGGACAAGAGACTTCTAAGTGGGGGAGATGACAGAGGTCTATAAAATCATGACTAGCGTGGAGAAAATGAAAATCTCCCTCACATAACAACACAAGAAGGAGGGGTCACCCAATGACATTAATAGGCAGCAAGTTGAAAACAAACAAAAGGAAGTACTTCTTCACACAACACACATTCAACCTATGGAACCTTTTGCCAGGGAATGTTTGTGAAGGCCAAAACTAGACCAGGATTCAAAAAAGTAGTAGTTAAGCTCATGAAGGATGGGTCCATCAGTGGCTATTAGCCAGGATGGGCAGGGATGGAACACCATGCTGTGAGTCTCTATATGCCCAAGCTGGGAGTGGACGACAGGTTGGATCACTCAATAATTGCCCTGTTCTGTAAATTCCCTTTGCAGTACCTGGCCTTGCCCACTATTGGAGGACAGAATACTGGGCTAGATGGACCATTGGTGTGATCCAATTTGCCTGTTCTTATGTAAAAATTACTTCAAATATAATAAAAATGTTTAGTACAGAAACTACCAACAGCAGCCAGAATCGATCACTTGGGCAGCACAGCTCTGTCTGTTGGACACCTCGGCAGAGCAGGTGAGTTCATGGAAATACAGCCTGGTCCTGAAGCCCCCATCCCTGGCGCATCACTAGCTGTCAGGGCAGAACTAATTCGCACCTTGCTTACAAATCAGAATGTGAAATTATAAGGTTGGCCAACATCACCGAACCAATGCATCACCACTGTCAGCAAAAACAACACCCGCGTGAGGAAGCTGGTCTTTATTCAGACTTTTCAAACCTATTCTACTGTTTCAGGTACAAGTGTTTTCTCGTACACTGTATCTGCTTTTAAAGTGTGTATTGATGTTTCAGTATTGGGGGGACAGAAAGCTCAGTGACTTGAGCATTGGTTTAATGGTGTATTGGTTTATTTGGTGTAGTGATGTTTCAGTATCGGGGACGGATAGCTCAGTGACTTGAGTATTGGCCTGCTAAACCCAGGGTCTTGAGTTCAGTTATTGAGGGGGCCATTTAGCGGATATGGGGCAAGAATCGGGATTGGTCCTGATTTGAGCAGGGGGTTGGACTAGAAATTAGTTACTCATCAATGAGAGGACCTTCCTTCTTATCCCATCACTGCTTAGTTGCTTAAGAGCCTTTGGTGAGGGACCTCATCAAAAGCTTTGTGAAAGTCCAAGTACACTGGATCTCCCTTGTCCACATGTCTGCTGACCCCCTCAAAGAGTTCTAATAGATTGGTGAGGCATGATTTCCCTTTACAAAAGCCATGTTGACTTTTCTCCAACATATCATATTTATCTATGTGCTATTTACTATAGTTTCACCCAGTTTGCCTGGTGCTGAAGTTAGGCTAACTGGCCTGTAATGTCATGATCACCTCTGGAACCTTTTAAAAAAATTAACGGTATATTAGCTACCCTCCAGTTGTCTGGTATAGAGAGGCTGGTTTACGTGATCCATTAACTACCCCAGTTAGTAGTTCTGCAATTTCATGTTTGAGTTCCTTCAGAACTCTTGAGTACAGGTAGAGGGCAAAGGAAGTTTAGCTGGCAAGTGTGCTGGGTTCCCTCCCAACCCTGTTGTGTAGGTGGAGCTGGCAGTGCTGTTCTGGTTCAGGAGGGGTGATTCATACTTTCTGTTAGTTAGAAGATGCTGTTTTTAGTTGCTGGAGCAGAGGGGGCAGGACTAGGAACCAGGAAGGGGGGCATAATGCAGGTGCACAGGAAGGCTGAATTAAAGCTTGCACGGGCAACGTTACTTCTGGCATTTCTAACTTACCAGTGGGTGACTTTGCAGCCTTCACATTCTTTTAACGTGGTGGGTTTTTTATATGGAACTTCATTTCTACAGGGTGAATTTCATCCCCCGTGCAGAGGACCAGCACAAGACCCATGTACAGCTTCTCCTGCACTGCCCATGTGCACATCCTTTGGGAATGTCACCCTCCCTGCTTTGCACAGCTGCTACAAAGACACAGTCCCTGCTCCGGAGAGCAGTTTATAATCTCATTGCAGACGTCTAGAAAAACAACAACTTGGGTGGGAGTGAGGGAGGAGGAGGGTTACCTGAGTGAGATCACTTGGCTGCGCCTGGAGGGTTTGTACGGAGCTTGCTGGCTCTGCTATAGCTGCACATTTTTAATGGGAAACGAGTTTGCCTGCCATATTCAGCACTTAATGCTCATGTTACTGTCAGAATGGCAGGTGCAAGGTAATCGCAGAATCTGCAAACTCCACTTTCTTCTGCAGTCTCTGTACTTCCAGGAGGATCTGAAAACACAAGATGTATGCACTCTGTGTGCATTTTATATCTCTACATATCTCTTATGTTTTCTGATTCTACAGAAAGTATAGAGGCTGCGGAAGAGAGTGTAGTGTGCACACCCTGTGTTTACCTTGCTCCTGCAAGTTTTTTCAGTGTGTCTGGTAAAGTCTTTCCTTTTCTCCGTGCTGAAATCGGTTCCAATATGCTGCCCCTCCCCTTCTCTGACGTGCATGTTCCCAGACTCCTTGACACCCTTTCTGCAAAGAAGCCTGACCTGTTGGGACCCGAGTGTGGCTCGGGATTGTGATGAGTCGTCAAAGGACTCTTGTGTCCCGAGAGAATGAAATATATAACCTTTGTGTGGCTGGTTCATTTCAGGAGATGGCCAGTAATGACAGAAGCAGCCAGGTTTGATGGGAATTGTGAACCTGAAAAGCTGGAAGCAGAGGGGGAATTACCAGGAAAACCCAGAGAGAAGGTCCTCCAGAGCTCTAAGACACTGCAGCCAAACCCTGAGAAGAAACGGTCGTGTGACACCACTGAAGGGGAGAGTGTCTGCCAGTGGAACGGCCCGAGGGATAGACTACACCCATGTACAGAGGGCGGGAAGAGCTTTCGGCTGAAGATCAACCTCATCTTTCCCCAGAGGAGCCATGCAAACGAGGGGCCATACGAGTGTCCTGAGTGTGAGATCAGCTTCACTTCCAAGCAGCATCTTGTCCAGCACCAGCGGATCCACACAGGAGAGAGCGCTCCAGCACCTGAACTGGGGGAAAGCAGCGATCTGGAGCTGAGACTCTGCCCAGGAATGGAGTCCAGGGAAACCGTCCACAGAAGGACGAGAAGCAAATCCAGCATCGGGGAGCACCAGCCGAGCCAGACCGACGAGAGGCAGTACATGTGCCGCCAGTGGAAGAAATACTTCTCCCGGGAGATAGATCTAACGAGGCACCAGAAGACGCACAGCAAGATTTTCCCAATGTGCACCGTGTGCTGGAAGAGGTTCACCTGCCCCTCCAGCCTCCACAGGCACCAGATGGTCCATTCGGGAGAGTGGCCGTATCGCTGCCCTGACTGTGAGAGACGCTTCACCCGCAAGGTGAACCTCTTGCAACACCAGAGGATCCAAGCCAGGGAGAAGATCCTGAGGATGCGCCAAATGCACCAACAGATCGCCCGGCATCCACCACCCTCTGAAACTCCAGGGCAGCCGCTGCAGGGAGAAACTGGCAGCTGCCAGTCCACAGACGCCTTCGTTGCTCACCAGACAACGCATCCAGGAGAGATGTGATCACTGCACCCACTGCAATAAAAGCTCAATTACTGTACGGATCTCGCACTGGGGGGGAAGGGAGGGGCTTCTCGGGACAGCCCAGCCCCACGGGGCGTAAGAACAGGAAATAAGGCAGTGGCCAGCGAGGACTGATCAGTTACCACCAGGAAGCAGTGGGTGATGTTCTTTGGCTTGGGTTGTGCAGGAGATCAAAGTAGATTATCCTATTGGTCCCTTCTGGCCTTACCTAGGGAGCTGGCTCTGAAATGTTACGGTGGCTGGAGTCTCAGAGAAATCGTGTTACTGTCAAGGTGGATCTTGGAGCTGAAGGGGCCCGTCTGAACTGGAGTGAATCCACAGGTCAGATAACTGGGGCTTTCCCCTGCAGGGCCTGGATGCCATGGTGGGAATGATCCTGTGGAGGCCCACACAGATCTATATGCTTTTCAGTTCCTTATGTTCTCAGCGGGGCTTTCTAGTTCTCTGCCTCTGCCCTACTCGCTAATGCAGTAACTGATTCCCATGTTGTTTTCCTGGGTATTGGAGACTCTGCTTCTCACTTAAACTCGTTTCATTCAGCACCGATCGTGTGCAAGTTTTAAGAGGCCGAGAGGTTGTGAGCCAAAAGCACACGCTGGGGTGGGGGTGGGGGTAGGAGCGGGGAGTAACTTGGAGGGGGTTTGGATCCCTCCCAGCCCCACCAGCATCACGTTATGCAAACTGCTGTGGAGTCGGGCAGTACCCCCCCAATGAGTGACAGAGCCTCCCATCAGCACAGAGCGGGGGCATCCATGTCTTAAAAGCTACCTGCGGGGAGTGGGTGTAGGATACCTTTGAAATGAAAGCGTTAGGGTTAGTAAATTGCTTATTACTTAGGCTTTTTAGGCAGGTTTAGAGTAATTGTATAAATACCATTTGGCCTTTGGATCTGACAGTTTACGAGTGATGCCCTGCATCAGTAATAATTCCAGCAGAGGGGCTGAGTCTGCAGCAGTCCACGGGTGGAAATAATGACTGCTCTGACCTGTCATGTGGATGCTGAAGCCCATCACTGGCTTTAGGAAATACTAACAAATGATGGGACAGACAAGCAGGGCCTGGGTCCCTTTTCACTGCCCCAGACCATCTTGAACGGTTTTCTCAGCTACAGAAACTGCCAGGACTGCAAAGTTTTTCCCTGTTCTGCATCGGGCCAAAACTTAGACCTTTCAAAAATTTCCCGAGACATCTGCCCCACCAGCAGAATAGCCAATAGCCTAGAGGTTGGGTAACTCTTCTGGAAAGTGGGAGAAGCAGGTTCAAGTCTTGACTCTGCCTGAGTCAATCTCAGTAACTCGTAGCTGAATTTTTGAATATATCATGTCATTATGATATATGATACATAATCATATCATTATGTAATCAGCGTACGTGTAATAGATTAGAGTGGAGCTGTACATGTGGTGAAATAGAAGCAGGCTCACAGCACAGGGGTATGGGACTAATCAGTGTGGAACTCTGATGAGTATGTATGAGGTATATAAGTAAAATGAGTCTGTAAAGCTAGGCCTACAGGCGTTCGGGCTGTAAGACACATAGCTAGAGAAAGTCTCAGGCCTAGAACAGGTTGGCAGAACTATTTGACTGAAAGATAACCCTGCTTCAGTGAAGTATAAGATGTGTTAAGTGCTGATGGTCAGGAAACTGCTGCATAGGTTCCAGTCTATTCCTTGCATAATGCACCAGTTAATACCGCAAGGTGCCTGATAGTGTCATAATGGGGGATTCTGTAATAACCTCGAGTTGCTGTGGTAACTCATTAACATTGATGTTCGTGAGAATGAGGGGACAGCCAGTGAGGAATGAGGGGTGTGGAAGTATGAATACGGAAGGTTCAGAAATAGTAAAGAATCTGTATCTATGTTCTCCTGCATCTTTTGGCTTTGATTTACTTGTTTGTTATCCATTTGTATTACCTAGGGCCCTAGTCAATGGATGCAGGGAGACAGCCTGTTGTTAACATTTTGTATATTTTACAGATTAAAAAAATAAATGGAAAAGAATCACAATAAATGGTGTTATTTGAGTCCAGTATAATATTTGTCTCAAAAAATGTCCATACAGATTTTTCATATATATACACACACACAGTGATCAGTATTAATCATTCTGGTGCTCGTTAATCATCTGTCAAAACAAATCCTGCATCTTGACAGCAGGTTAGACTAGATGACCCTTGCATTCTCTGATTCCTTTTGTAATAAGTTATAACTAGGCTTGGAAAGCTGAGATTTTTATCAGTAAATGTCAATGTCACCAAACACACGAACCCATGAAAAAATATTTCCATCAACAATAATCAACATTTACCTACAGACAAAGTAAGGAAAATGCTGCTGGAGAACTTACTAGAGTTGAAGGATATTTGCTTCATATTTTTGACATAAGATGTTGACAGTTTGTTTTAACAGTTATAAAGCGTTAATGACAAAAGACACAGATTCAAGAAGTTAAGTATTGCCTGATCCCACCATAATTTCCTGCAACTGTGAAAATTGAAACCAATAAAAATAAAATGCTTAACGCCCATAATTTTGTGCAACTGTGAACATTTAAATTGATAAAAATTGAAAAAAACCAATGCTTAAACATCCATTGAAATGATAAAAAAGATAGAATTCTGCCAAGCTAGCTATAAGACAGCGGTTCTCAGACAATCAGTCGGGACCCCAAAGTGTGTCACAACCCCACTTTAATTGGGTCGCCAAGGGCCGCATTAGACTTGTATCTGTCAACTGGTGGATTCTCACGCCAGCCCAGGATCGATTGATGCCACACCAGAGTCTGTTTCAGGCCCTTGTCACAGGGCACCATGTTTTGGTTAAACAGAAACTTAGGCAAGTGTCAAGATGAAGTAGTTCCTCTGCCCTCCCCTCACCTCTCTCAGTCACTCCGGGCTTGCCCTGACCCAGGTGCCACTGAGATCCTCAAAACACCCGCTCCACTCCCCCTCAACCTGCAGGCAGCTATGTTTCTGCCAGGAGGTTACACAAAACCGCCTATGTTCTGATGCCCTGGGGCACCACACCCACTCCTAAATCCTGGGGCAATTCTTAGGGAAGCGTCGCTCCCGCTCTCCTGCCTGCAGGGCCCGAATGTATAGGTGTTCTCAGAGGGAGGGAGGAAAAAGATGACAAAGCTCCTGTCCCCCAGGGTAGGTTGTCTGATCTCCCCTATATTAAGGGCAGAGATGGACAGAAGTCGGACCACAGGCAGAGTTAAATATTACTGTAGGTTGCCCAAAACGTTATTTGCGCAGGGTGATTTGTCCAGAACGTGACACATTACAGGCAAAGCTGACAGCTACGCATCTAGTTAAGGTGGCCAAACACCCTCCATTAAAAGAGCCTGTTTTCTGTGGATGGAGAAGACAACTGACTTATGAGCAGCTTCTCCATTGCTGCCTACCTCCTTCCTCTTCTGGCCTTCATTTTCTAACCCCGTCTCCTCCGGGAAAGCAGGGTTTCTTCAGATGTAGCAGATGGCGTCTGTCTCCAGAGCTCAGACGTGCCCCGGAATCCTTCCCAGGGGGTCCTGCAAAGCTCCACAGCAGCTGCTGTCATGGCTCAGCAGGGAATCGCAGATGTGGGCAGGTTCCTTCACTGCAGGACCTGCCAGGGGCAGCTGGCAACATTTGGAGAGGTGGGGGGAGGGGGGGGGAAAGAAAGGCTTTTATTTCCGTTACACAGTTGCAGCTTGGTCCCTTGTGCTGAGACAATGTAAGGTGTAGGAAAGGTGTGAAATACACAAGAAACACCCTTCGCTGGATTTAAATCTAATGTACTTTGTACAGTGCAGCGAAGTACCATAAGTGCAGGTTACTCCTTGTGAATAGCTTCTCACAGGCCACCTAAGACTAAGTGTTGGCTTTGAAATGCCCCTTAGGAGTTGTTCTACAACTTCTCGACTCTGATAAACTTGGCCCACCAGTGCTGACAGAGGCTGACATCCCAAGGAGCAGCAGGGGCAAAATGCCTAGCTGGAATCCTCTCTCGGTTTTATTATTTGGGGTCCCAGACGCTGCCATGCTACACCACCAGCTCAACATGGAAGTGCAGGCTATGGGAAATGGAGCTAATATGTTCTAACTGGAGACCAAGTTCTGCCGTTACGCCAGGGTAAGTCCAGAGCAACCCCACTGACGTCAGTGAACTCAGTCCTGATATGCTGCTGCAATTGAGGGCACAAATTGTCCTTTCATCTATCGACAACATAGGTGCATTCAAGATAATTCATCAGAATATATCAGTGTGAGTGGAATTGTGCGTCTGTGATTACCAGCCGTATTCCAATCTCACTTCATTAAACCTTGGCCCTGCTTAATCATTCTTGGGCCAAAGTCTACTCAATATAATCCTGATTAGCCTCCTCTTTCTCAGTGGGAGGGCTCACAAGGGTAAGGGCAGTGGGATTGGGAATCTTATCTCTAACCTGAGACCACCTGGTCTTATAGAAACTCAAGAGCTGGGTCAGCTCCGGGCATGTGTGCATGCTTATGGAAAGGAGATTCAGGATAAGGGGATTGTTGTGAGTTCAATCCTTGAGGGGGCCATTTAGGGATATGAGGCAAAAATCTGTTGGATGGTTTAGTTGGGGATTGGTCCTGCTTTGTGCAGGGGGTTGGACTAGATCCCTCCAGAGGTCCCTTCCACCCCTGAGATTCTATGACCAGACAGCAAATGTGAAAAATCGGGATGAGGTGGGGGGTAATAGGAGCCTATATTTTTTTTAAAAAGACCCAAACATCAAGACTGTCTGTATAAAATCGGGACACCTGGTCACCCTATCCAGGCTTAGGACAGCCCGTGGGGCTCACAGGATCAGCCCATAGAGCTGGTATCTCAGTCAACAGTGCACGAAGGCCAGAATTTCCCAAAACTGGGGAGGTGAGATTGGGCAGCTCACGGCCTCTCTGGCCACACAACGTATTCAACAGTGTGTTAATATCGCCCAGCACCCCAGTGGAGCCTGGGGGTGGATGTTCCCGAGGGCTGCACTGGGCACAGTCTGATCGCTCTTGCGGGTCTGGTGAAAGCACCTGGGAACTCCACTCGTGCACCAAAGAGCCTCTGGGCCAGGTGTGCTCACTGCCCCCTCTCCAAATGCAGACAGGTCACGTGGCATCAACCCAGCCCCACCCCCCTCCGCGCATCCACACAGGGGGGCCCAGCTGCTCCCCCGCCTCCGGGCTTCGCCGCGCGAACGAGGCCGCTCTATTCAGGGCCGCCAGGGGGCGCTGCCGGCGCCGGATGACCCGGCACCGCCCCCGCCGGCTCCCGGCATGCACTGCGCTCCGCTCCGCCCGGCAGCGGGGCCGGCCCGTGGCGAGGCGGCGCCGGGACTCTGCCCAGCCCGGAGCGGGAGCGGAGCTCGGCCGGGCCCGCTGGAGAACCCCGCCCGGGGGGGCCATGGCCGAGCGGGCCGCGGCCCAGGTAAGGGACCGGCCGGCCGGCGGGCGGAGCTGCCGCGGGGGTCCCCGTGACCCGCCCGTCGGGGTCCGAGGGCGGCAGCTCTGCCCGGAGCCGCTGCCCGCGGGCGGGGCGCCCCATGGCCCGATGGTCTCGGGTCGGTCGGATATTTGGGGGTTTGTCTCACACAGGCGCCGATCCCCCCCCCGCCCGCTGTTCACACTCGCTGTCTGGAGCGCCCGCCACACAGGGGCGGGGGGCACCATCCCTGCGCCTCGGGCTCCGAGCCGCGGGTGGACCCGACCCCCGGGACCGACCTACTCCCCTTTGGACCCCGTTCCAGTCCTGGCCTTCGCAGCATCCTCCGGCGAGGAGTTCCGCAGGTTGGCGGCGCGCCGTGTGGAGAAGAACTTCACTTCCTCTTCATTCCCTTCTCTCCAGCTCAACAAGCCAAAGCTGCTTCTCTTCACTGTCCCACCCTCCCCATCCACCATCCAGCTCAATGCCAGACACCGTCACCCACTGGTTCGATCTTCAAACAGGCCACCGACGTGCTTTCTCCCCCGCTGCCCCTCGTTCTTGGGAGAGCTCATCCCCCCTTCCCCCCCCAAATCATCCACTAAGCTAAAAAACTTCACAGGGGTTTGGCGGCTGGTGTGCAGAGCCCACTGCTTGCTGTGCTGACCAGGACTGTCTCATTGTTTCCTTGTACTCCCCCATGTCTCTGTCTGCCTTCATCTGTTGTCTCTTGTCTTATACTTTAGACTGGAAACTCTTTGGGGCCTAGCACAATGGGGTCCTGTCCATAACTGGGGCTCTTCGACGCGACAGGCATATTAACAGTGGGGCCTTGACTGGGATTGGGACCCCTAGGCATAACTGGAATACTGACCCTGGAATATCCTGAGTTAAAAATATGTGAGGGATGATGCTTTGGGTTGGGGCCATAGAAAACAAACACCAAGCTTCTGATGAGGAGTTGGGTGATAAGGAGTCAGGTCTGGTCTACGTGGGAGAGATTTGCATGTTTTGTTTTGTATGAGCTTAAGGTATGAATTTAAACTAGCCTAGTTATGTTGCTTGGGACGGAGTTAACGGACTAGCCTCTTGTGGGCTGTATTCCTTTGGTCCAGTTTAACTTGTTGGGTTTAGTGTGAGGGTGCTGGCTGGGGATGGTGGTCTGTGACAGACAAACTGGTTTGATGGGCGCTTCTGCTCTTAAACACTGCAACTCTAAGTTGAGAAAAGGTAGTGTTACACCAGAATGAGCGTGTCCGGGTCGGGTGGGGCTATATGGTGTTATACCAGTACAACTGGTAAAACTTTCCATGCCTTTGTTGTGCTGCTGCTTACCTATGAGCTGCATACAAAGATAATCTGTCTCGCATTCGACCATTTGGTGTAAGGGTTATCAGTTTTGAAAAGAATCAGAGAGGTAGCCGTGTTAGTCTGGAATAGCAGAGGTAACAAAGAGTCCTGTGGCACCTTAAAGACTAACTTTAAAGTTTTGAAGCATAAGCTTTCGTGGGCTAATACCCACTTCGTCGGATGCAAGCAGTGGATGCCACCGACGAAGTGGGTATTAGCCCACGAAAGCTTATGCTTCAAAACTTTATAGTTAGTCTTTAAGGTGCCACACTTTTGAAAAGGCAGCCTACATTCTGACCGTCACTGGGGGTCTTCATTTTAAAATAGATCCTTTCTGCTGTCCAGTTTTGTATCGTTCCTCTAGTGTCTGACACTGTTTTAAAGATTACCCCACCTCTGTTGCTTGTATATTTTTCCTGTGCCGCTCTCATGAGTGGTCATGTCAGTGACAAAACTTTGTCAGGCATCATTGTCATTTAGTGATTTAGGCTTAGGCTGTGAATGAAATGAACTAGGAATGAAAGTGACACTTATTCATGCGAGTAACTTTACTTGTCTGAATAGTTCCTGCAAATCTGAGGGACCACTCAGTGCATAGGTGTCAAAAGTGTGGATAAAGATATTCAATGAAAAATGCAGAGCTGCTAACTCTGTGGTTCCCAGTACACCTGTCAGTATCTGCTGGTTGGCAGGAAAGCACTGTAGATTCCTGTCTGACCAGAATCCACTGGGTTGTGACTGCCAGTAGGAGACTACATTACACTAGCTTCTTCCAAATAAACTAACTTAGCATTTTGAATGGAAAATGATCAAGCCACCAGCATGCAGAGTTTGGCCACCTCCAAAGCTGCTTTTAAAACAGCTTTTTATTTGTACAGTATATACACACTTGCTTGTATTTCACAGAAACTATTTGTAGCATCTCTCATGCAGCAGCTATAGCAACATGGACTTACACAACATAGCATCTGCAAACTTCAAGAGGACATCAACTTAAAATCACTAATAGTGTTACAAGTAACAGCAAAAACGACTATAACAGAAGGAAATTAGAGGAAAATGATTGGTTCTTTTCTTTGTTTATTTACACTGGGCATTTGACATCCCTGGGTCTTTCACACAGCAACAGGGACGCAAAACATTTAACAGAAATTAGGAGTGTGTGATCATTGAAAGTAGCAGATTAAAGGGCAGTTGTAAGAGCTGACGCTAGCCTTAACTTTCCTGTTAGAAACTGACTCGATTGCAAGCTGGAGGCAGCCCTTCAACCTCCCCTGGGTGGGTATAAAGTTCTGTCTAGGGTGCCTGACAAACTCGGCATCAGACCTTCAAAGCACTAATTGCTAATTGGGTAGCTAATATTCATGTCACATGTCAGCCCAGGGCAGCGGAACCTTTTATGAGCCTCATTTCAAGGTGTTTCTAATTCTAATAAAGATGTCAAAAGACCTCATTTCTCAGATCAGCACAGCAGTGCGGTTGGAGGAAAGATCTCACAGTGCTGAGGAGTCTGCAGCATGTGAATGCCTCTTGTGCTGTTTCTCTGTATCGGACTTTGCCAGATGGAAACGTGGCTCTCACTCCATTTCCCTTCTCTCTCCTTGCAAACAGGCTCAAGAATGGGCTGCAGAGTCACAGCGCCTGATGTCGTCCCAGCCCCCCGGTGCCCCGGAACGAACATCTGTGCAAACAGCGGAGATTTCCATGTGGACCCTAGTGGCTGCCATCCAAGCTGTGGAGAGAAAGGTGGATTCGTTTGCCACACGGTTGCTGAGTCTGGAGGGGAGAACTGGGACAGCAGAGAAGAAAATATTTGAGTGTGAGAAAACCGAGTTGGAATTTGGAAACCAGCTGGAGAGTAAGTGGACTGTGCTGGGAACTCTGATCCAGGAGTATGGGCAGCTGCAGAGGAGACTGGAGAACATGGAGAACCTGCTGAAGAACAGGAACTTCTGGATCCTGAGGCTTCCTCCTGGTATTAATGGAGAGGTCCCAAAGGTAATCGCACCCCCGTTAGCACAGGAAGGAAAGGTTGAGCCTGTATTGGGTAACAAAAGGATTTTTCTAGGGCTGTCAAACAGCTAAAAAATAATTGTGATTAAAAAAGTATGGTAAAACTGTTTTAATCACATTATTAATAATAGAATATCACTTATTTCAATATTTGTGGATGTTTTCTATATTTTAAAATATATTGATTTCAGTTACAACATAGAATACACAGTGTACAGTGCTCATTTTATATTTTTTATTATAAATATTTGCACTGTAAAAAGCTCAAAAAAAATAGTATTTTTCAATTCGCCTCATTAAAGTACTGTAGTGCAATCTGTCGTGAAAGTGCAACTTACAAATGTAGAATTTTTTTTTACATAACTGCACTTAAAATCAAAAAAATGTAAATCTTTAGAGCGTACAAGTCCGCTCAGTCCTACTTCTTGTTCAATCAGTAGCTAAACCGGTTTGTTTACATTTATGGGAGATAATGCTGCCCGCTTATTATTTACAATGTCACCTGAAAACAAGAACAGGTGTTTGCATGGCACTTTTGTAGCTGGCATTGCAAGGAATTTACATGCCAGATATGCTAAACATTCGTATGCCCTTTCATGCTTCAGTCACCATTCCTGAGGACATGCTTCCATGCTGATGCCTCTCATTAAGAAAACGTGTTAATTAAATTTGTGACTGAACTCCTTGGGGGGGAATTGTATGTCTCCTGCTCTGTGGTTTTACCCACTTTCTGCCATATATATTGTGTTCTGGCACTCTCAGATGACAGCCCAGAACATGTTGTTTGACTTAAGAACGCTTTCACTGCAGATTTGGCAAAATGCAAAGAAGATACCAATGGAAGATTTCTAGAGATAGTTACAGCACTCAACCCAAGGTTTAAAAATCTGAAGTGCCTTCCAAAATCTCAGAGGGACGAGGTGTGAACCGTGCTGTCAGAAGTCTTAAAGAACAACCTCCTAATTTGGAAACTACAGAACCCGAACTACCAAAAAAGAAAATCAACCTTCTGCTGGTGGCATCTGACTCTGATGATGAAAATAAATGTACATCAGTCTGCACTGCTTTGGATCGATATCGAGCAGAACCCGTCATCATGGAAGCGTGTCCTCTGGAATGGAGGCTGAAGCACGAAGGGGCATATGAATGTTTAGCACATCTGGCACATAAATACCTTGCAACACTGGCTACAGAAGTACCATGCAAACGCCTGTTCTCACTTTCAGGTGATGTAAATATGAAGCGAGCAGCATTATCTGCTGTAAATGTAAACAAATTTGTTAATCTTAGCAATTGGCTGAACAAGAAGTAAGACTGAGTGGACTTATTGGGTCTAACGTTTTACATTGTTTTGATTTTGGGTGCAGTTATGTAAAAAATAATTCTACATTTGTAAGTTGCACTGTCATGATAAATTGATTGCACTATAGTACTTGTATGAGGTGAATTGAAAAATACTATTTCTTTGCTTTTTACAGTGCAAATATTTATAGTAAAATATAAAGTGAACACTACACTTTGTATTTTGTGCTGTAATTGAAATCAATGCATTTGAAAATGTAGAAAAACATCAACAATATATATATATAATAAATTACAGTTGATATTCTATTGCTGTTTAACAGTGTGATTAAAACTGATTGTGATTAATTTTTTTTATCAAGTTAATTTGTTTTGAGTTAATCACTTGAGTTAACTGCGATTAATTGATAGTCCTAGTTTTTTCATATCTCCAATCCAGAGGCCCTTTAATTCCCCATTGCAAAATGGTTTGAATAGAGGCAGTGCCTTGATTAGCCCCTAGCGTTAGCTAGTCACATTAGGTCTGGTGGGTTCACTGGATGGTTGCCTGCCCTAGAACTCGTCCAGTACTGTCCATCTGGGGCTCTTATCAGGAGAATCCCCACTCCTGCTGCAGCCCTCTTGTGCTGGCTGTAGGGGCGAGTTTATCCTCTCTTGGGAACAGAGGGGCCTTTGCTCTTGAGCATGTGGGTCACACCCCTAACCTCCAGGCCAGTGGAAGAACCCCTGTTCAGAAAGGAGAGAAGCACTTAAGCTCACTCCTGTGCCGGAGGGAAGGGTGAGTTACTAAGATCAGCTGTTGGGAGTGTGCTGGTAGCAGTGCTTCAGGTCACAGCTCTTCTTCCAGGAGACTGTCTTTTCTGCCCACACTCCCCCACCCCACCCCAGCCTATGATCCAGCCCCTTTCTTTCGCCCTCCCAGTGACCCTGCGCTAAGTGTGTCTAGCTCTGGTAGCTTTGAAAGAGGTTGAATCGGGTATGTCCCGACTCATTGTCTCTCCTTTCCTGCCAGAGGCAGACGTTTGTTTTTTGCAGTTTTTCTCTGAACTGTGATCCTCTAAAGGATCTTTAGAAGACTTCATGCGGATGATGATATACAGGGACTCGCTTCTCATCCGATGAAGTGGGTCTTTGCCCACGAAAGCTTATGCCCCTAAACATCTGTGCTACAAGACTCTGTCGCTTTCTCAAGGAAAGTTATGTCAAAGGTTCCCGGTGTTCCGCCAGTCAGATCTGTAGTACTCCTTCCTCATCCAAAGCAAGGGGAATTCTTTTTTAATTACCACTAACAGTGAGTCTCCTTTCCTTACCATCTCTCTGACACCGATGTTGTCGTCTCTGGCTTCTCTGCCTTTCATAATGCAGTCCTACACCAACCTAAATAAGCCCTCTTCTGCTCCCAGGGTTACTGTTTGGGTTGCTGTGATTTAAAGCAGCATATCCAGGTTCTTATATTAGTGCCCGTGGGGTAATGGCTGAGTGCAGTGTGCAGATGTCCTAGAACAAGTGTTTCCAATATGTTTTTAATAACTCAGAACTCAGCACCTTACTGTGCTGCAAAGCAGCTTTAACAGTCTGGAATGCAACTGGAGACGAACTGGTTACTTTCCACAAAACAAGGCATATTTTTCCACTGCCTTGGAGTAACTCAGTGGTGTCATTGACGCTGGGGCGAAAGATCTGAATCTGGCCCTGTATCTTTCTTTATATCTTTCTGACCCTAAACTTTAAAATATTTAAGAAAAATGCTTGTTAAAGGGGAAAAAACGTTGCTCCATGTTTGGTGCAGCCGGAATCTCATTGAGTGATGTTATTAAATGGGGCACTTCTGGCTTTTGTTAGTCTCATTGTAACTCGGCTTTCATTCTGTGGCATTGCAATACAAACCGTATTCCTCTGCTTCTCCCCCTTAATAGATCCTGTCCCCTTTTGTTTTCATTTGTTGCCTCCTTTTACTGTTGCTGTTTCAAATATAATGAACATTAAATTGTAACATACACAGTGTGTTTAAAAAATGCCCATCTTCGGCACTAAATCTAGGTGCCTTTTTTGGGCACGCCCTATCTACTTTATATATTAGTGACTCAAGTATGAGAGATGCGAGTTAAAACAAAGTGCTAAGGGAATGTTTGATATCAGGTGCCGGTGATGTTTGATGACAGCGCCGTCTTCTCCCAGGAGGAGTGGGAGAACTTAGAAGACTGGCAGAAGGAGCTGTACAAGAATGTGATGAAGGGGAATTATGAATATATGATCTCACTGGGTAAGGAAGGTTTTTCATGTATCTGTTAGAAACTGCTTGACTTCCGGAGTGTTGGCTGGACTCCACCAGCTGAGGGATATTCTCTACCTCCTTTGGGTTCTGGTGGCTGTGCATGACTGCCTGGGTGCCTTCGGTGTTGTGATGACAGAAAGCCGATGCACAGCGTGGTGGCGGTGGTCAGTGTTCTGTGCTCTCGAGACATGAATAGCGCTTGTATTTACTGATAGGCTCAGCCTCGTATGTGGAAAACGCTTTGTGTTCCGTGGGCCTGATTTTGACCTTGCACTGACTTGACCACTAGTCTAACTCCTGTTGGCGTCAGTGCACTCACCTGTAACTTACGTGTGCGCATGTGAGATGCAAATCGGATGCTGTGTGTAGTGTGGTAAATTCTGCTGCATAAAGGGTGTGTCCTAGAGAAGCAGTGTAAGTAACTGATGTCCCTGCACAAGGGGATGACGATGGGGCTAAACACAGAACTGGAACTCGAGACCTGGGTTCTGGTCCCAGCTATGCCACAGACCTTGTGTGACCTTGGGCATGTCACTTGTCCTCTCTGTCCTCCTTCGTGCGATGCAGTGGCAATCCTCCTCTGAGATGAATCCACTCTTTGTGAAGGGCTTTGACATCCCACATAGGAGGCGAGATGCAGGGGTTGCTTTTTACTCCGTCAGGTTACAGATCGCCTCCAGGGATAGAAGGGGATTGATTTAAAATAAGTCACAATTCTTTGCTACAAGTTACCTGTTTATTAATAGCCACTATGTCCTCTCCCAAAACAGACTATGCAATTTCCAAACCTGACATCCTGTCCCGAATTGAGCGAGGGGAAGAGCCGTGTGCGAGGAGTCAGCAGGCGTCGGAGGAAAGAGAAACCGCTGCAGATCCCAGCACAGGTGAGGGTTGGCTGAAATCGACTCAAACAGCGGGTGAAGCGAGCAGCTGGAATTTCAAGAAGCCTTCACCTGCCATTAGAACTGCTTGCTTTAAATTAAAAAATAATCAGTAGATTTCTTATGTCAGTTTTTGTCTCTACCCATCAAAACTACATCTGACTCTAGTCCCTTCTCTTTGAGTGCGTGGACTGGTCAGTGCACTTAACCTCTTGGTTTCTTTCCTTGGGATCCTCTTTACCATGGCTGGTTTCTAGTCAGGGACTGCCTGCTGCAGACGCAGAGGTTCTGGGGCTTGGGATCATTTTGAAAGGTGTATGGAACAATTTTCTAAAGGAGCGAGGGCTGCATTAGCAATAAGACTTGGCTCGGATGCATTTGAATGTGTGGCAAGGGCTATGTAAGTGTTTGCTATCCAGTTACTCCCGGGAGGTCCAAGCTGTTTATTTCATGTCGGGCAGTGATTGTTAGAAAATCCTCACTGAGTTCTCTTTACAATGAACAGAGTCTGCGATTTCTACCCTCCAAATCTCCGCTCAGATTAAACAAGAGGAAGAGCCAATTGCTGAGGAGCGGCAGGGTGCAGAAGAAAGAGACGCCCTTACCGAGCCCGTGCCAGGTGTGTGACGGGCTCCGTGACTCGGAATCCCAGCAGTCTAGTTTAAATACAGGAGCGTGAACAAAAGTTCTTCTTCGAGTGATTGCTCATATGCATTCCAATTCGGTGTGTGCGTGCACGGTCACTGGAAGATTTTTACCCTTGCAACCCCCACCAGGTTGGCTGTGGAGCCCCCTGGAGTGGTGCCTTCATGGTGCTCGATATATACAGGAGCCGACCCGGCGCCCCCCTCAGTTCCTTCTTACCACACGTGACGGTAACTGGAACTGTGGAGAGCTAGTTCGCTATTCTCTGCTATCCCCAGCATTTCTCTTATTAGTGTTTTCTTCTAGTTCAGATTAGTTCTTCATCTAAGTTAGTTGTAAATAGCTTTTCTTCTATATAGTTCGTGGGGGTTTTTGGTGGTTTCCCCCAACCCTCCTTAGCTGGTGGGCTGATGCCCAAAGCACCGGGCTTTAAGCCCTGTGCGTCTAGTGGGAAGCCCATGCCAGTGGGCAACCCACACAACTCCTGCCTGAAGTGTCTGGGGGAGAGCCACCAGGCATAAAAGTGCAAAATCTGCAGAGGTTTTCGCCCCCGGACCAAGAAGGAGCGGGACTTTCGATTAAAACAGCTCCTGATGGAGGCAGCACTCAGCCCGGTACCGCCATCGTCCGGTGCAGATGCGATTCCGAGCACCTTGGTCCGCAGCGCTCCGGTGTCAAAGCCGGGCCGCACTGATGGGCACCGCAGTTCCTCGGCACCAAAGGCTTGTTCCTCCTCCCTTTGCAACGAAGCGGTTCTTCTATGGGACTTCTCCATAGCCCACTCCATTCACCCAGTAGCATCATTCCTCCCGGGGCTTCAGAACACGTTGGCGGATCACCTGAGCGGATCCTTTCGGTCCCCTGAATGGTCGATTCGGCCGATGTTATCTATTCAATCTTCCTGAGGTGAGGATTTCCACAGATCAACCTCTTCGCCCCCAAGACCAACCGCAAGTGCCAGCAGTTCTGTTCACTCAGGGGGTGCTCTCCTGGCTCCCTGACGGACGCCTTCCTCCTCGCCTGGAAGGGGCAGCTGATGTACGCCTCCCCCCGTTCCCGCTGGTCCACAAGGTCCTAGTCAAGGCGTGGAGAGACGGTGCCCATCTGCTTGCGCCAGCATGGCCCAGGCAGCACTGGTACACCTTGCTCCTGGAAATGTCAGTAGAGAACCCAATACCTCTTCCGGACTGTCCGGACCTGATATCTCAGGACCACGGCCGCCTCCGTCACCCGAACCTGCAGTCACTCCACCTCACAGCATGGAAGCTCCTTGGTTAACGGACGCTGAGCTCCGTTGCTCTAGTCCTGTTCAACAAGTCCTTTTAGGCAGTAGGAAGCCATCTACTCGAATCACGTACCTGGCAAAATGGAAGCGCTTCTCTTGTTGGTGCACAGACCTCCTCCATCCAGCTCATCTTGGAGTATTTGCTTTCCTTCAAGCGCCAAGGTCTGGCGCTATCTTCAGTGAGGGTACACCTGGCCGCCATCTCTGCATTCCATCCCGCTGAATCCGGTCAATCAGTGTTTTCGAATCCAATGGTCGCTGGATTCCTCAAAGCCTTAGACCAGCAGTTCTCAAACTTTTGAGAACCGCGACCCTTTTTTCTCTTCCTAGGCGGTGCGGTGGACCCTTGTATGTCCACCGAATGCAGAACTAATCAATTTGGCGGCTTCGCGGCGGCGGCAGGAGCTCACAACACCCCTGAGAGCGCTCGGCGACCCCCCGGGGGGTTGTGCAACCCCCCCAGTTTGAGAAACCCTGGCTTAGACTGTATATACCCTCAGGTGCATCAGCCAGTCCCCTTGTGGGACTTGAACCTGGTCCTGTCTCGTCTTATGGGCGAGCCAATGGCTCTCTCCTGTATCGCGCAATAACTTCAGTGCGAAGGGTGTCGGAGATCAGGGCACTAACCTCAGAGCCCCCTCACACTTCTTCCACAAGGACAAGGTGCAGCTGAGACCTCACCCTGCCTTCCTTCCGAAAGCGGGATCGCTGTTCCACGTCAACCAAGACATCTTCCTTCCGGGGTTCTATCCGAGGCCTCACGCCACGAAGCAGGAGCAACGCCTACACACTCTAGATGTAGGTAGGGCATGCGCTTTTTACATCGAGCATCAAAGCCAGTCTGAAAATCCACCCAGCTGTTCATGGCGGTAGCAGACCGCGTGAAGGGACTACCTGTTTCCACGCAGCGCATCTCTTTATGGATTACCTCGTGCATTCGCACTTGTTACAACCTCACTTGTTCCCCGGTCAAACCGTCCACCGCTCATTCCACCAGGGCACAGGCGTCTTCAGAGGCACAAGTCCCACTACAGGAGATCTGCAGAGCCGCCGCATGGTCCTCAATCCAGACCTTCGCTACACACTATGCGTTGGTGCAGCAATCCAGAGAAGATGCTGCATTTGGATCAGCAGTGCTATGATCAGTGATCAGTCACTCCAACCCCACGGCCTAGATAAGGCTTGGGAGTCACCTAATTGGAATGCATATGAGCAATCACTCGAAGAAGAAAACGGGGTTACCTACCTAGTAACTTCGAGATGTGTTGCTCATATTCATTCCAAAACCCACCCTCCTTCCCCACTGTCGGAGTCTCCAGCAAGAAGGAACTGAGGGGGTTCCGGGTCGGTTCCTGTATATATCGAGCGCCATGAAGGTGCCACTCCAGGGGGCTCCACAGCCGACCCGGGGGGAGGGGGGGGGGTTGCTAAGGTAAAAACCTTCTGACGACCGTGCACGCTGCGCGTACACACCGAATTGGAATTGGTATGAGCAACACATCGCGAAGAACAACAGTTACTAGGTAAGTAACCCCGTTCTTTATACATCTCCAGCTCTTCTTCTGTAGTCTGGGGGGAGCAGGACAGGTCTCAGTTGCAGCAGGAAGAAGAATGTTGCGTACCCCATCAAAATTCAGATGGGACGCATTGGCAGGACTGCTTCGGGGGCGGGAGTGGGACCACCTGTGGGACTTGGCTGTGTTGATAATCTCCTGGGTTGCTCACCTGCTGTCCCGGAGGTGAGCATTGTAGAAATGCTTGGCTAGGTCAGGGGTCTGCAACCTTTACCACTCAAAGAGCCATTTGGACCCGTTTCCCACAGTAAAGAAAACACTGGGAGCCACAAAACCCTTTTGACATTTAAAATGAAATAACACTCTCTTCTTCCCTCCCCCTTCTTCCCTCCCCCTTCTTCCCTTCCCCACCCTCTTCTTCCCTCCCCCTCCCCTCCGGCCGTGCTCTCGCTCTTCTTCCCTCCCTCCCCCCCCCCTCCAGCCGTGCTCTCGCTCTTCTTCCCTCCCTCCCCCCCCTCCGGCCGTGCTCTCGCTCTTCTTCTTCCCCCCCGCTCCCCCCCCTTCCTCTCCCCCGCTCTGGCCGTGCTCTTGCTCTTCTTCCTCCCCCCCCCGCCATGCTTTCACTCCCCCCCTCCCCCAGCTTGCCTTGCCTCGTGCCCCGGCCCCGGCTCGCTCTTATCCGCCGGCTCCGCCGCGCTTCGCCTCCTGCCCCGGCCCCGGCCCGACTCGCACTTCTCCGCCGGCTCCGCCTCGCCTCGTGCCCCGGCCCCGCCTCCACTCTTCTCCCCCGGCTCCGCCTCGCCTCGTGCCCCGGCCCCGGCTCCGCCTCCGTTCTTCTCCTCCCCCCTCCCCCCGCCGCTCGCCTCTTATTGACCCCGCCCCTCTCTTTCGGCTGCGGCTCCGCGCACTGGTTGGACAGTGCTGGCGGGCCGCATATAAAACAGTCTGCGGGCCGGTTAAAATTAGAACACACAGGGAGCCGCATCGGAGGGATGAAAGAGCCGCGTGCGGCTCCGGAGCCGCGGGTTGCCGACCCCTGGGCTAGGTTGACTGGAAGGGATCAGGGCCAAGAAATGCTTCCCTCAGGATCTCTTGCCTGGTGACTCTCTACTTCAAGTAGCACTGAGGTGCTGAACCAAATTCTTCTCTCCGGTGCATGCCTGTGTGATCAGTGGGAGCTGCCTGGTGCATCTGAGTGCAGAACATGGGCCGTCGGGAAGTTCCTGTTTCTTTTCTCCCCGGGTAGGGATTTCCGGAGAAGTCTCTCAGTAATGAGTCCAGGTGGAATCAGTCTTGACCTCGCTTCCCTGTGTGGCAGGGAGGGTTTCTATCCAAAGACCTGCCAACATCCTCTGCATCTCGAGCTCTTGGTCTGTCTCTTAGGTAGCCCCGTCCCTGTAAGATCTTTATTATTCTTATTATTTATTATTTATTATTTATTAATTATCACTGAGAGCCCTAGTCCTGGATCGGGACCCCACTGTGCTAGGCACTGTGCAGACCTAGAACAACAAGATGATCCCTGCCCTGAGGGACTTGCAGTCTAAGAGTAAGACGAGACCACGCCTGGGTACAGACAGATGGGGGATGACCGGAAAACCAGGGGCAATATTGGTCCACCTGACAGACCATGAAGCGGAAGGGTCCAAGGCTGTGAGGCAGCCTGGCGCAGGAGAGTTTTGCAGAGGAATTTGAGGATGGATGATGAGGCCGTTTTGGGGAGGTTTATGGAGAGCACCTCCCAGGCTTTGTTTTTATCTTCCCCACGCCCCTGGGAGAGAGGGCAGGGTTGCTGTCCTCCACTAGCGGATGGGAAGAGGAGCGGGGAGAGGCTAAGTGTTCTGCCCTAGGAGCCCAGTGCTGTAATAACCAGAGACCCAGCCTTCCCCTCAGCTGGTCTCCGATGCTAGGCCAGAAAGTTGAATCCCCCTTTATGCAGCACGGTTTCATTTCTCCCAGCCTGTCCTGTGAATTACATTTGCCTTCCCTCCCTGTTCCAGCTGACGCCTGGCTCGCCGGCCACGAGACCAAGGAACACGATTCACAGGCACTGGAGCCGCACTGGACCTCGGCCCAAAGACCAGAGGAGAATATTTACCCTAGTGCCGAGCATGGCCCGCCCGGCAAGGGTCCGTACAGCTCCAGCGGGCCAAACCTGACCCTGCCAGAGAAACCCACCCCGCACGAGAGAGACTTCGGCACCGTGTCCCTGGGGGCCCCCGCGGCGGAGCGGCCCTATCTCTGCCCCGAGTGCGGGCAGCGCTTCAGCCGCCGGGAGCACTTGGTGCAGCACCAGCGCTCCCACACGGGCGAGCGCTCCTACGTGTGCCCCGACTGCGGCAAGGGCTTCACGCAGCAGTCCAACCTCACCAACCACTACCGCACCCACACGGGCGAGCGCGCCTACGTGTGCACCGAGTGCGGCAAGGGCTTCATCCACCAGTCCACGCTCACCACCCACCGGCGCACCCACACCGGCGAGAAGCCCTACAAGTGCAGCGTGTGCGCCAAGTGCTTCAGCCGCCTCTCCACCCTGCTGGAGCACCAGCGCACCCACACCGGCGAGAAGCCCTACAAATGCCTGGAGTGCGAGAAGCGCTTCAGCCGCCTCTCCACGCTGGTGGAGCACCGGCGCACGCACACCGGCGAGAAGCCCTACAAGTGCGCCCAGTGCGAGAAGAGCTTCACCCGCCTCACCAACCTGACCGTGCACCAGAACACCCACGCCGGCGAGCGGGCCTACAAGTGCACCCAGTGCGGCAAGAGCTTCGCCCAGAAGCCCTACTTCCTCAAGCACCTGCGCAACCACACCAAGGAGAAGCTCTACAAGTGCCTGGAGTGCGGCAAGAGCTTCATCTGCCACTCCTGGCTGGTGCGTCACCAGATGATCCACACCGGCGAGCGGCCCTACCCGTGCGGCGAGTGCGGGAAGAGCTTTGTGCAGAAGGAGCACCTCTTGAAGCACCAGCGCGTCCACACGGGCGAGCGGCCCTTCCAGTGCCCCGCCTGCGCCAAGAGCTTCCGCTGCCAGCAGTCCGTGAGGCTGCACCAGTGCGCGCACGCCGGGCAGCAGGGCGGCACGCCGGCCACGCCGGGGGCCGAGTTCGAGAGCCAGCCGCTGTACCTGAAAATGGAAAATCCAGAGTAGTAGAGGGGCAAGCCCTGTGTTGGGACCTGTACGGAGAGAGCCTCTCCCAGAGACTAGCCAGATCCACTCCATGTGAAACACCGCAGTGCATCCCGCGCCATCTCTGCATGCCGGACGGGAGGGGAGCGCTGGACGCGGGGGATGGTGACGCAAGCCCGTGTTGAACGTGAGCTGCAAGCAGCCGTTATGTGCCGCCCCCGGCGAAGAGACCCTGCAACGGACTGAACAATGTGTTGGAAGCATCTAAATGGCCACAGCTGTTTTGTTTGTACGAACAGTCTCCTGACCGCAGGCGGGAACGTCACCCGCAGGGGATGGTGCAGTGCAGGCCTGCGAGCTCCTGTTGCAGAATGCTGCTGTAACGTGACCGACTTCCTACCGCCGATGAAGAAGTGGAGCAGAGGCTGTTGGGAGTGTCAGCACATCGGCAGGTGTGCTGGGTTAACAGCACTTTGTCCTCCAGTGTACAGATAAGTACGGTCTGTTTGCGAGCGCTGGACACTTCCCGCAGTCGCTACAGCTGGGGACTCGGAGGTGTGGCGAGGCTGAGAAGTGCCTGCAGTTCCACTGCAAGCCAGAGGCAGAGCAGGTCTACAATACAGGCCGCCTATGATCTTCCCACTCATCCTCACCACCTTCAGCCCTCATGAAATGGAAGCTGAGCTCCACCCTGGCGGATGAGAGCAGGAACGCAGCGTCTGGCTCGCTTGCCAGTCTGTGGAAGCGATCGGCCAACTTGAAGCAGTGATTTCTGTTCTGTTTGTGACCTGGGTTAGAGGCCCAGCAGACAAACAGCTTCACTCCCCACTGCATCTGATGGTGGGGGGTGGTACCCTCAAATACCCTGGAGAAGCAGCAGAAAATAAAGTTAAGCAGGGTGATGAAAGCGTGAGTGAGGGGTGACGTCTCTGTCCCAGGGCCTGGATGTGCCGCAGAAAGGCAGACTCGGAGTATTTCAATTTAAGGGTCCAACCACGTAACTCAGAAGTTAAAAGGGCTGCGGGGGGAGGGGAATGGAAGCCAAGCTCAGTTCTGATGGCCATCGCCCGACCTAGGAGAACTCTCCAGAGCAGACGTTGCATGTGCTACAGCAACGCGTAAGGAGCGTAAAGTTGGTCCTTCAGCCCTCCCCTGCTAATCACACTGCGGATCTGCTCTGGCTAGGAGCTGTTTACCTTCCCAATAGCCACCTGCCGGCCTCCCTCAAAGGAGACCTGCAGCTACAAGCTGTGGAGGCTTTCAGACCTGTCTACACAGCTGGATTTTTGTTTGTTGGGGGGGGGGGCTTGGGTCCCTGAAGAGATGACAGGTAACAGTTACTGTCCGAGCAGCTGTGATCATACCCATGTTTGCAGATCTACTGCTGGGCTTAGCTGGGGTTGTATTGGTGCATTGTGGGCCGCTCTTCTGTAATGCTTCAGCAGGAGCCAGAGCCCCTGAAGCCCAGGATGGTAGGAACCATTCAGAAAGGGCGAGAGAAGGCAGAAATAGCACAATGACACACTATAAATCCACGGTGCACCCACACCTTGAATACCGGGGGCAGTCCTGGTCACTCCATCTCAGCAAATATCCATTAGAATTGGAAGAAATCCAGAGAAGGGTAACAAAACTGAACAGGGGTTTGGAACGGCTTCCGTGGGAGGAGAGAGCAAAACGACGGGGACTTTTCAGCTCAGAAAAGAAGTGACTAAGGAGGATAGGAGCGAGGTCTATAAAATTATGACTGGTGTGGAGAAAGAGAAGAAGGAAAAGTTATTCACTCCTTCATATAACACAAGAACTAGGGGTTACCTAGTGAAATCAATGGGCAGCAGATTTAAAACAAAAAAAAGTAAGTACAGCACTTGACACAATGAACAACCAACCAGAGGATGCTGTGAAGGCCAAGAGTATAATGGGTTCAAACAAGAGCTAGATACGTTCATGGAGGGTACATCCATCAGTGGCTATTAGCCAGGGTGGGCAGGGATGCAAACCTATGCTTTGTCTGTAGCCGCTGACTCCCAGAAGCTGTTGAGTGGACGACAGGGGATGGATCATTCCAAATTGCCCTTTTCTGTCTGTTCCCTCTGAAGGATCTGGCATGGGCCTCTGTTGGAAGACAGGATATTGGGATAGATTGGACTGGATAAAGGGAGGGAGTCAGGGAATGGGGGGGTTAGATAGCTGTGGAAGTCCCAGGGGGCCTGTCAGGGAGTGTGGCTAGGGGTCGGGGCAGTTGGGGAACAGGGAGCGGTAGGGGGTGGGGTTCTGGGGTGGTGATTAGGGTCGGGGGGTCTCAGGAGGGGGCAGTGGGGACAAGGTGCAGAGGGGTTGGATGGATCAGGGCTTCTGAGGGGGGCAGTCGGCACAGGAGTGAGAGAGGGTCATATGGGTGTGTGGCAAGGCTATTTAGGGTGGCACAGCCTACCCTACCTGGCCCTCCATACAGTTTTGTGTACAGCAGTCTTGCGATACATATTGGCGGGCAAAGCCAGATTTTAGTATAGACCAGAAGACAAAAGGAGGGGGCTAGAGAAGAAATGATACGCTGGGGCAGGAAAAGGACACAGAATGGGGGTGGGTGGATTTTGACAAAATCCCAGATCCCAGGTGGTGGTTGTGATTCCAGTGATGCTGTCATCTGGGTCCCCCCCTCTGGTACAATCTACTCCGGACACCTCTCAGGATCAGGACAATGAAACCCAGAGCGTGAAGATGGATCCCAAGGTCTGGACCTAGGAGATGGTGGGACGGCAGCCATCATGGCGAAGTGTGCTCCTTCCCTTCTTTCAGTCAGCATTGGCGTTCCTGTTCACTTCTGCCCAAAGTCTTTTCCTGTGAGGACCCTGCGATGGGGTGTGCACCCCACACCAGCAATGGTAGAGTTAATGACAGCCCGAAAGGCCAATGAGATTACCTGCTGCTACCTGCCAGAGGGAGTCCAGGACTATTAAGCATGATGCCCTGCTGGGGAAGGGCTGGGAGAGCACTATAACAGCTGAAAACAGAAGGGAGCTCATTGGCATAGATAGGAGTAAACACGGAAATAGCATGGATCCCAGTGCACGCTGGGATAGCAGGAACGAAGGTGGAGGACAAACTAGCAAAAAATCTGTACAAAATTATTTAAAAATGACAGAGCTCCCTGAGTGACCCAGCCATCCCGATAGTATCGGGATCGTCCCACTAGTAGAGGCTGTTTTATACAGACAACTTACTGCACCCTCCACCCCCCAAAAAGTGTCCCATTTTTTCACGCTTGCTATCTGGTCACCCTCCTCTAGGAGTTTTAAAACCTAATGAAACTGAGTTAAGGGAGGTGTGGTAACAAAGCCGGGGAAGACTTCATAAAGTACACCCTAGAATCAAAACTGCTGACACCCTGCAGGAACCGGAGCGCGAGTTCCACTCTGAATGCTTGCCGGATACTGTGTAACTTAACAATAATTTGGCCTTAATTACTAAACAAAAACCGAGGAGACACCAGAGGGCGCTGGCCCCAAAGTGGATGCAAGTTAGAGCTCTGAAGCTGTCCACGGGGAATCCCCAATCATCCTCCACAAATAGGGTGACCAGATGCCCGATGTTATATAGTCCTGATTTTGGGGTCTTTATAGGCTCCTATTACTCCCACCCCATCTCAGTTTTTCACACTTGCTGTCTGGTCACCCTATCCCCAAACCCCACCATCCAACCGCAAGACGTATTGTGCCTGACTACTGACGATGCCGTGTAGCTCTGCGTCTTCCACTCCGACTCTGAAAACAGAGGCACTCTTCCTCCCCCGTGTCCTACAAACAAAATGGTGCCTGACCCTAATGGAACAAACAAAATGGTGCCTGACCCTGATGGAACAAACAAAATGGTGCCTGATCCTGATGGAACAAACAAAATGGTGCCTGCCCCTGATGCTACATGAGATGGCTGCAGACACTGTTGAAATTAAATCCTTACAGGCCACCACAACTGAGGCCTTGTCTGCACCACAAAATTAAGTTGCAGGGTAGTGTAGTGTAAAATTATGTTAGGTTGACATATTGACACCGCAGTAATTACGGCAGTTTTTCATGTCCACCTTACCCTCCTTGTACCAGTGGTGCGTGTCCTCCTCAGGAGGGCTTGTATGGACTTAAGTGGGGCGGTGTGGATGGCTGACAGCTCGGATGAGCATGGAAAAAGGCTTGTGTCCAGAAAGGGATTTAGGCGCCTAACTCCCTTTGGATGTGGGCCTTGGTGACAGGAGCGGGAGAGAAACAAAAGAAGGCACTGTTAAAAGAACAGAGGGACCAAAGAATAGGATAAGAGACAATGGCCCCTTAGGACCCATGCACAATCTTTTCATAAGAGTGAAACACGAAGGTTTTCAGGTAAGCAAATGGGCCTCGGGGCATTCAGTGACAAAACTCCCCTTGGCTTCAGCAGTGTCAGGATTCACCCTGGTCTTTTTTTCCTAGTCCCGATGACGTGACATGGGCCGAGACTGCAAAAAGGTACACCCCGTCACATGTCAAAGGTCACTCACCGACGACTCCCGTTGCTACTATTAGAGTGCCATGTATTGCCCCCCAAGACTGAAAAATCTGCTGATGTCAACCCCATGGGCCCAAGCTCAGAGGGGTGGTATTTCTGGTTAGTGATGCCCCACAGCTCAGTTTTGCATATCCTGTCTGTATGAAGGGGCTCCTGTCAAATCTCTTAAACCTGAAATGGGAATGGCATTCAGTGTCATTAGTGCACCCTGGCTGGCTGATCTGAACTTTTCAACCCCTAAATATTGTCACAAGGCTCCTCTTTTCTCTCACCAGCCTTTGTGCTTCCTCCTCTGGAGATGGCGGGTCTGGGGTCATCAGCCGCACACAGGCAGGGTTTGCCTTCCCCCTTCAGTGCTCCCTGGGTCATATTTGCAGGGTAGGCCTGAGGGTCGGCCTACGGGGTGATCCTCCACCAAACCAAAAGGAAACAGCCTCATAAACAAAACCCCGGGGGGGGGGGGGCGGGAACCGTTCGCTGCCCCCCTTGGGGCAAGGTGTCATCCTGCTGGTTGCTCTGGGGTGTCAGTCCTTCCCCTAGCAGGCACCCTAGCAGTCAGGTTTGGGTGTCTCACCTGTGGGAAAGGGCACAGTCTCTCACCCCGGAACATTGGTGCTGACTCCATGGGTGCTATGGGGCTGGAGCACACACGGGGAAAAATTAGTGGGTGCTCTGCACCCACTGGCAGCCAAGGTCCCTGCTCCACCCTGCCCCTCCTCATCTCTGCCTCTTCCACTGAGCGCTCCGCATTCCCACTTCTCCGCCTACCTCCCGGTGCAAGCTCCAAGAGGGAGGAGCGAGAACATGGCCCACTCGGGAGGAGGCGGGGCTGGGGCAGAAATTTGGGGAAGGAGTCAGAATAGGAGCAGGGAGGGTGCAGATTTGGGGCGGGGACTTTGGCGGAGGGGATGGAACGGGGGCAGGAGGGGGCAAGGGTGCAGTCCTGGTGGGACTGGGGGCAGAGAGGGGTCGAGTACCCAGCGGCGTCAGTAGAAGTCGGCGTCTACTGCCGTCTGGCCTGACCTTGTCACAATATCTATATAAACAGAAACCCAGTGAGTTAGCAGTTGCAGACATGCACGTCCTTTGGTACATGTGTTGGCAGTTTCATTGTGTCCAGTCCATTAAAATTAAATAAGTTTTTTGTGTAACTGAATTTTTCCCACGGAACACACATAGCTTGGAGCTGCAGGGAATTAAATACCAGTTTGATAATCTGGCTAAAAGTAGCCTTCACTGTAATTCATTATGAGATTTTAACTTACTTTGCATGCTGATAATTGCATAGACTTTCTTATTTGCACTTTGTGGTAACTTAATGGCTTTGGCTATTAATTTGAGCAATTAGGTTATTGGCAATAGCAAGCAAGTTTAGAGAGCTAACCGATTGTTGATTTTGTTTTCTTGTTAAATACATGTTGCAGATGACTGCGGGGCTTTGAAAAGACAGTTGAGAATCCGATAAATGGTGCATTGGCAGATTGCAGGAATCGTGATTGTACATCACCTGGAACATGTCTTTACGATGTTTATAAAAACCAAAAATGTCTGATCGTTTAAGAGATAAGAAAGGCAGCTGCTACTCGAACTGTGGCTTAGAGTAATTAAAAAATAAAAGCTGGAAAATACATGAAGGCTGGGCAGGTTATAGCCTCAGGTTATGACCATCCAATGAGAGTTTGTTTAATGATGATGTAATACCTCTGTCTAGTGTTTCACTCCTGTCTGATCACCAGACAACCTACAGGGGAGTTGCAGGAGTGGCAACCAGCCCATGCAGTTCAGTGCTGCGCTTATTTAAATTCAGTTCCTATTTCTAACTTGCCATTGGACTCTGAATGACTATTGTTCCAACCAGGATGATGGCAAACCAAATGGCTGTTTTGAATTAAGTCTCCAAACATGAAATGGCCAATGAGATGAGTCGCTGAAAGGAAATTGAATGGTTTCAGGCTTTTCTTAAAAAGTCATCTTTATTTAACAACATATGGAATTTCCTTCTGCATGTCGCCTCTCATCTTGAAGGGACCCCAAATGCTTCCAAATCTATATGCAGGATTTAGCACCACTGAAACTGCATGAATTGGGAAGTGAAGCATAGCAGCCAACTCGGCACATAACACTATGCAAAACCAGGGTGGGGAAATTTCATCCAAGGAAACAAAGGCAAATGTTACTCTTATGCTACATTTTTAGGCACTTAGGCCAGATCTTTAAAGATATTTAGGTTCCTAATGTGGAGGAAAAACTGAGTCCTCACTCTCAGGTTGGATACAACAAGTCAGAGACAGCTTTATTTCAAGCGATTGCAAGGGAAGAACACGGCTGGCAGAGAGCATCTCTGCCTCAGTTTCTTCAAAGTACAACCAATTACATACACGTATTTATACCCTTTAATGACATACACTAGTTAATAACAATCTGCATTATGTTTATAGTATGTCCTACCCATCCCGGTCGTTTCACATTTCTGTTCTCAAACATCCTTATCTTCAAGGCTCACACTAACTCTGTCCCGTATTTCCCTCTCGCTGGAGACAGACAGTCTGCTTTTCCAAATCTCGCATAATGAGAGTTGGGAGTTAGCCTTACTGTGCTCTGTCTTGACATGACGTATAGGCCTATAATCAAATCCTTTAACCCTTGTTTCCACACTAACTTCCATTGAAATCAGGGAAAGTTAAGAACCTATTTACCTTTGAAAATCTAAGCCTTAAATATCTGTCAATTTCCCTTGACTTTTTAAAATTAAAACCAATATTTTAAACAGATTACTTTCTGGTAATCTTTAACAGCCTGCAGCAGTTATATAAATGCCACCCCATAGCTAAAGATGGTATTTACAACACACGTGATTTGCATAATCATGAAAACTCAGTTCAAGTATATGGGAGAGTATTCATTTCACAGGAACAAGGACAGGCTACAGACATGGAGATGTCAGCCCTTTCATCTTAGTCTCTTATCATCTCTGTCGTGCATTATTTTATTATCTTTGTACCCATCTGAGATAAAGACAGTGAGACAGCTAAAATAAGTAAGTCTAGCTAGCAGCAAAGTTCACCAAAGCTAAAGGAACACTTTCAGATTAAAAATATTACTTCTAAATCTTTATCTGAGTTATTAGCAATTATTAAAACTGAAAATTTCTCTGAAATTTACTTCTTACCATGTATGCTGTTTACTTTGCTCAATTAGGGTGACCAGACGGCAAGTGTGAAAAACTGGGTCAGGGGGTGAGGTGGGGGTAATAGGAGCCTATATAAGAAAAACACTCAAAAGTTGGGACTGTCCCTAAAAAATCGGGACATCTGGTCACTCTATTCATTTCTTTCACCTTGGACAATACAAATACATGGGTCAGTTTCAGTTATTTTCATTTCCTGGTTCAAGTGCTGCTCCCATCTTCATTGCTGCTCACTCTCCTGCTGTTTGGAACTTGGTATAAAGCCCTAGCTGCTGGAGTCATGTTAGTTCATGAGACTCTCGGCTTTCTTTCTTTTTCTTTAACAAATTTTTAGCTCTCAGAGTGGTGCAGAAAATCTTGAAAATGTGACTCAGCTGTAAGCTGATGGCTCAAACTAGATAGTGAAGAAAAGGAATCCAACATTTATTATATTTTTAAAACCTGATCATTTTTACACCCATCTTGGGTCTTTGGGGGCCTG